>JAZKJV010000757.1:600000-916814 GCA_037367405.1 Ottelia alismoides
CGGAGCAGCCCAAGACAGTTACAGAGATTCGTAGCTTCCTTGGCCTCGTCGGGTACTACATGAGGTTTGTCAGAAGGTGCTCTTAGTTGGCTTTACCTCTCACCTGGTTGACGCATAAGGATGTCCCATTTGTTTGGAGTGACAAATGCGAGTTGAGCCTCCGAGTGCTCAAGGAGAGATTGACTTCTGCACCCATCCTCACCCTTCCTTATGGTACCTTGGACTTCACCAAGTACACAGATGCTTCCAAGGAGGGCTTGGGTGCAGTGTCGATGCAACGTGGACAAGTTGTAGCGTGCGCGCCACAATAATTGAAGAGCCACGAAAGCAACTACCCCACTAATGACTTGGAGTTGGCGGTCGTAATCTTCACATTAAAGATATGGCGTCACTTTTTGTATGGGGAGACATTTGAGATTTTCACAGACCACAACAATCTCAAATACATTTTTGATCAGAAGGAATTGAATATGAGGCATGGGTAGTGGATGGAACTGCTAAAAGATCATGATTGTACCATCCCCTACCATCATGATCAGGGGAATGTGGTAGCAGATGCCTTGAGTAGGCGGCCATACACTGAGGGTTCGACAACATGGTTGCAGACTTGGGATATGCTCGCTACACTTAGTGAGTGGCATCCATTTGAGGGCACATCCAATGCGGTGACAGTGCCAGCCAAGTATAGCAGCTTGTGGGACAGGATTGTTTAGGGCCAACATACAGATCCGAGGATCCAGGAGTTGTACCACAAGTTCTTGAAGGAGTAATTTGACGGATTTCGAGTATGTGAATCAATCCTATGGAATGGGGATCGTGTGTATCCCAGAAGATGAGGAGCTTAGGAGAGAGATCATGGATGAGGCACATAGCTCAAGACTTTCCATACATCCAGATGGCATAAAGATGTACAAGGACCTCCGCCAACACTTTTGGCGGGAAGGCATGAAGAAGGACGTAGCCAAACATGTTGGCAGATGTCTTACTTGCCATATGGTGAAAGCAGAGCACCAAAGGCCTCCTGGTTTACTGCAGCCTTTTCCCATCCCAGTGTGGAAATGGAAGGTCATCTCCATGGATTTTGTCACATCATTATCATGCACCCCGGAGGCCATGATGCGATATGGGTCATTGTTGACCTGTTGACCTAGTCAGCCCATGTCATCCCGATCAACATGACATATACAACGGTATAGTTAGCCAAGTTATATGTTCAACACATTATTTAGTTGCATGGGATACCCAAGGAAGTAGTGTCAAATAGAGATTCCCGTTTCACATCACACTACTGGGGAGAATTCATGAAAGCCTTAAGGACCAAACTATGCATGAGTTCAACATACCATCCGCATATAGGTGGGCAGTCCGAGAGGACCACTCAGACATTGAAGGTCTTGTTGTGAGCATGCACGGTTGAGTGGAAGGGATCTTGGAAGGATCATCTCCCATTAGTTGAGTTTACATAGAACAATGGTTACCACGCCAGTATAGGTATGGCACCATTTGAGGCATTGTATGGGAGGTGGTGTACCACTCCTTTGTGTTGGTAGTAGGTGGGTGACAACACCATGTTCACCCCCTCGGATTATTGAGGAGACCTCCAGGGTGGTGGAGACTGCTAGGAGGAAATTACTGACCGTATAGAGCCGTCAGAAGAGTACGCCGACCGACGGCATAGAGACCTTGAGTTCCAGGTCTGTTGTTGTACATTCGTGCCCTAATGGGTATAATTCTTAGCCAATCTTATGTGGCTAAAGCATTTCTCATGATCATAGGTTGGGGACTTCGTGTTCTTATGTGTGTCCCCAATGAGAGGCGTACAACGATTCAGTGCAAAGGGCAAGCTAGTACCGCATTCTGTGGGACCATTCAAGATTTTGGCCCGTGTTGGGAAAGTAGCTTATATGGTGGCCCTTCCCCCACATATTGAGGGCATCCATGATGTGTTCTACATGTCGAATCTATGTAAGTACATCCGAGATTCCCGACATGTGATCAACTACGAGGAGTTAACTGTGGAGCCAAACCTCTCCTTCCTAGAAGAGTCAGTGCATATATTAGACCGCACGTTAAGAGGCTGAGACAGAAAGAGATCCCATTAGTCAAAGTCCTGTCGCGAAGTCAAGACGTCAGGAGGCGGCGTAGGAACCTGAGGTGGACGTGAGGGAGAAATAACCTCAATGGTTCATAGGTATGGAATTAAAACCGTAGTCGAGTTCTCTTTGAGATTTTTATTGGTTTTGCTCTCTTTGAGATTTTTACGGGTTCGTTTCTCTATGAGACTGGGATGCCATGGGATTCCGATGTTGAAATCAATTAGAATCATCTTAAGTCTCAAGGATGAGACTTCCTTTGAGATTTTTATGATGTGAAAACCTCGAAACCCAAATAGGGACTTAACCGTAAAATTTAGATGGATCTAGGATTGATTGCAAATCTGCTTTTATTCAGTGTCCAAAAAAATCATTTGAAGCCCATTGCATAGAGCTCATCGATCGCTTTCCAACGAGTATAAGAACGTAAAAATCCGACTTCGAGAGTTCGAGTTACGGTTATTTTAGCGGGAAGGGGTCTGTGCCATATTCGGATCCGGACCTGGATCCAAATCCGAGTCCCAACCCACATAACCCAAACCCCATCTCGTCCAGAACGCTCAGACATTTGCCCCTTTAACCAGCAACCTTCCCACCTCCATTCCTCCTACCTCTCCCTTACCAGAGCATCACCGAAACACGACGAATCGACGATCCAAGGTCGCAATCACGTAGGGGAGGTCCAAGTCACCCCGTATGTGGTTCTCGTCGTCGAGCGGAGCGTTGAGCGTGATGTTCTCCTCGGGAGGAGAAACTGAGGTTTCGATTTTTCTTGAGGTACGATGTTCCTTCTCTTTTGCTTCAGGTTCCATGCGATTTTGACCTATATAGTGAATCATTCGTAGCAGGGAGGAAACCAGAAAATTCATCTTGGAGGGGCTACATTATTTAGATATTATTTACGTAATTTATCTTGTCATTTTGGTTGTTAATATTTGAGGAGTGGTTCTTCTGATGTAATGTGAGTTACAAAAGAGGTGTTGTAATTATTTTTTGTTCAATTTTGTTTCTTAAAATCATCTGCTATTTTATATCAATGGCTAAAAGTCTATTTCTCTTTTAAACGAGACTTAAATTTCTTAAATATTGATTAGACTTTTAACTACTAAGATAAATTAAGAAATGATCCGATTTGAACAAAATTTGAAGGATATACATCAATAAAAGTTTCAATATATAAAGTTCGATTCTTGAAAATGAATTCAATTTATAAGGTGAGTTTCCAATAATTCATTAATTGATCAAAACTAATATTGAAAATAAATTTTTTTATAAAAGTACCTATATAAACTTATAATCGGACATGAATAATCTCTATAAATGTCGTATTGATAAAAAGATCCCTACAAAACTGTTCATATCACTGGAATATACATTTATTAATATAACATTAAGTAATACCACTAGATTTAATATTTTCAAATAAGTAACGCTATACAGTACTTTTTACTTACATGGATGCAAACAAATATAGACATATGTACCAATAATTTATCATATTTGTTATATATATATTTTGACATGTGTACGTTTATTTGCATATCTATTTTAAAATGAATGCAGACACAAATAGGGTTGCAAACATACAAATACAAATAGGTATATGTATCCATATATGTATACATTAGAAAAATATGTAACCATATCTGTTTTACGATCCTAAAAAAATGAAAGAGGTATACAACTCCATATCTGTACATGCAAAGAAAATAAAAAGAAAATCATTATCTATATTATATATCATAAAAAATGCATATCTATGACGGTTTATAAACGCATGTGATAGTGGACATATAAAGATGTATCAATATCTAGTTATACACATCATGTGTTGTTAATAGTTAATTATTGTAATTAGATTATATATATTGGTGCAATGGGGCTGCCCCGTCCCATTTTTCGAGTTTTTTTTTATTTTTTAAAAATATCACCATGTATATTCATTTATATATCCCACCTATATGTCATTCGAATTTCGAAAGAAACAAATACTCCTATGCCCTCCATCTAGAACATGACGATTACAACATTGTCTAGACCGTTAAAGTTACATGTTTTAGATGGAGGGTAAATGAGTCTCTATTTCTGACGAAATTGGAATGATGTGTTGGAGAGATATATAGATGAATATACATGGTGATATTTTTCAAAAAATAAAAAAAGCTGCGGAAAAGTGTGGTAGGGGCAGCCCCTTTATTCCATATATATTGATTTTTTTGTTGAGATATTGAGGGGCTATTATAAATAACATGTAATTTTTAATTATTAAATAATGTATTTAAGTTATATATAGTAGTATATATTAAATATATATATATATATACGAATTATGGTCGAGAGTCGGGGGGGGGGGGGCTAAGCCCCCACCCGCCCCCCTCTCTCCGTCACTGATTCGTAGATCTATATGATGTTCATAGCAATGTTCCTTTTCTCACCTTGTCTTTGGTTTCTTATGACTTTGATAGTTCTCATAATCGAGCTTTTAATAAATATCATTATTCCTCTGGTGATTTATCTTTATAGTGATTTATGGATCTAAGATTTTACAAATCCATGATGTTTTCATAGAAGAACACAGTATATTGTGCGTGAAATGAACCGGTTCAGTTATATCGGCTTTTTTCATTTGATTGAAGTTGTGGATGCAAGAAGGTCTTTTTCCCCTCATTCTTCATGGTGCTCCTGGAGCTCTTGAATTGGTGTTCTCCAATACGTGCACCTTGGATTTATTTATTTTTGGAATGGCTATTGGTCATAATGAGAGCATCAGGGAAGTTCATACTTAAGACATGCCAACATCCAAACATCCATTTGTTAAATGGTTCATGGTGCAATCCCGAGGATTTTTGGTACTGTGAATTTCATTGGCAGACATCCATTTACAAATCAAATGGATTAACATCCAATGATCAAAAGTTGTATCAACTACATCTTTCTCAAGTGAGATGCATTAAAGACGAGGAAGGTCATGTTCTTGTTACTAAGAAGGATATAAATACTAGATGTGAGCAGTACTTCCATAAACTTTTCATTGGGGAAGGAAATAGAGATATCACTTTGGGTGATCTAGCTTGTAGTGAAAGTTACTTGAATCGTGCTTGCTATAGAAGGATACAAAGAAAGGAAGTAGAGGAGGCTTTGAAGGTTATGAGACCGGGAAAAGGTGTAGGACCAGATGACATCCCTGTAGAAGTATGGAGAGTTTTAGGTGAGCGTGGTTTGACTTGGCTTACGAATCTATTCAATGTTATTTGGCGAAGCAAGAAAATGTCTGAAGATTGGAGGAGGAGTATCGTGGTACCTCTTTATAAGAATAAAGAAGACATTCAAAATTGTTCAAATTATAGAGGTATCAAGCTGATGTGTCACACTATGAAAATTTGGGAACGTGTGATCGAAAGAAGGTTGAGGCAAATTTCCAAAGCAAAAGAAAATCAATTTGGATTCATGCTAGGTCGCTCAACGACTAAAGCCATCCATTTGCTGAGGAGAACAATGGAGATTTATAGAGCTAAAAGAAAGAACCTCCACATGATCTTTATTGATTTGGAGAAGGCTTATGATTCTGTCCCATGAGAGATATTGTGGAGAGTGTTCGAGAAGAGACAAATACCTGTCCTATACATTAACCTCATAAAGGACACGTATGATAGGGCTTTATCTTGTGTAAGGACCCCGTTTGGGAAGATTGGATATTTTGACATCAACATTGGTTTACATTAAGGTTTTGCTTTGAGTCCATTTCTTTTTAATTTGATTATGGACGAGTTGACTAGTCACATTCATGATGAGTTACCTTGGTGTATGTTATTTGCTGATGATATTGTGTTAACTGATGAGACTAGAGATGGAGTAAATGAGAAGCTTGAGGTATGGAGACATGAGTTGGAGACTAAAGGATTTCGTATAAGTAGGGCTAAGACGGAATATATGGAGTGCACTGATGAATACCCATTCATCACTCTTTATTCTTATATTTTAGCTACAAAAACCTTTGCAAATACATGTATATTCTTGTAAATACAAATATTTACCAAAGTGCATGCATTGTATAAAGGTTAAATAATTAGCATGTTTTTGTGCAAAAATAAAAGAATAAAGAGATAAAAGAAAAAGAGGGAGATATTCAGAATAAATATTGAGCGACCTAATCCCAAGGGAGGGCTCAGCATGGGCCTGACAGCATAAAAGCCAAAGTAGAGAGAGATAGGGAGCTCATGTGTGTAAATACACCTGTAAATATAATAAAAATATTTTCCTCTACAAAAAATAGAATAAATGGGCTTGTATATATTTGTAAATACTTATAAATACAAAATCAAAATAAAAATAGAAAAATAAAAAAGAAAATAAAAATAGCATTCCTTGTACATATTCACCTTGTATATAAACCCACTCTTTTATTTATTTAGCCTTGTAAATAAATAAATTAAAATCCCTAAGAACTTCTATATATTCTACCTCTTATGTTGTAAATAAATAAATTAAAAGCCATAAAAACAAAAATCAAATAAAAAGAACAAAAATAAAAAATAAAAAAAGAACATTGTACATATACCATGTATGTAGATGTATACATCTATTTATTTAAACCTTGTGAATAAATAATAAAAATAAAATAAAATATCCTTTTATTCCTAATTTTGTGCTATAAATAAATAAAATATAAAATGGGAATAAAAATGTACACAAATAATTAATTAAAAATCAAAAATTAAAAATTAATATTGTGTATATACCTATGTATAGTACTATAGTGTACATACCTTATTTTTATTTCAAAAAATAATTAAAAATAACAAAAAATAAAAAAAATTAAAATAAACATTTTTCATGTTTTGAGTTTTTAATAATTCGGCCATTTAGTATTTTATTTTTAATTTCTAAATATTTATTACGTGGCCAGCCCTGATTGGTCCACGGGGACGTTGATCCCCCAGTCAACTTCCCCCCCAGGACCACTGAACCTCGGATCCGTGCCCGCGACCCGATTTCTCGATATTTTGCACACTCGATCCGATCACTAAATCCGTTAATCCCGGGTCCTAATCCGAGCTTGATCATCCCTTATCCACGCCCGGGGTGGATTTTGGGGATCCGCGCTTTGAGCTGCTCGCCCGACTCCCCGATAGCCGGACCCCTAGAGGTATTTAGTCCGAGCTCCGCCTCCTCTTTCAGGTATCTTTGGATCGTTCCTCTTCACCCCAGGACCTCCACAGCCTCCGCGAGAGTGACAGCTCGCTTCCGGCCGTGTCGCAACGAGGAGGGAGTGGACACACCTCTGATCAGGCAGCTATGCGCCGCCGTGCGCCGCTTGGAGGTGGTGCTCGAGCCTTGGGCATCGAAGGCCCTTGAGGCAAGGACCCAGAGCTTCCCCAGCTCTTCCACAGTCGACTCCATCCAGTAGGTAGCTCTCTTTCTTTCCCTATTTCTTTAATTTTGCATTTCGCCCAAATCGACCCGTCGCCGTTTAGCTTTGTTTCCGACCACCATCGCCCTCGTTTCGATCATCGGAATCCTCCATCAGTTCCACCTTTCCCCCGCGCACCTTCTTCGCCCAGCCATTCACCCCAGTTCGCACAGGAACTGGGTATCGAGTTCCATCACCGTCGCTCCGCCGGAGCTCGCACGCCCCGCCGCACCGTTTACCTTCACCACTGCTTACCGGGTCGAGGCCCTTTGCCCTCGATCCGCGAGTCTGTTGCCGTGCTTTTCAAGTTCATCCGAGTCCATCTGAGGGCTTCGACTCTTTGGAGCAGCAGCTCCTCCTCCGCCGACGTCACCTGAGCTCTCTGGAGCTCCGTCGCGTCATCGGAGGGGACCATTAGATGCGGGAGGCCTAGACGAACCTTCTCCGATCACCAGCAGCCTCCGAGGAGGACTCCAGCGCCCACACGAGCCCGGTGAACCTCGCCGGCCATTTGTTCTTCGTCCATCCTCCAAAGACGTTCGATCCAGCCCCCAGCTCCAGTTCTTCATCGAGCCGTTCGTTTGAGGAGTAGCAGTGACCGTTCGATCATCAGAGGGAGGATCGCGACCGTCCGATCAGCGGGGTCTTCCCACGTCGCTTCTCAGCTATCAGATATTCCACGTGGGGAGATTCCAGCCGTTCGATCTAGCCGAGGACCCCGTTGCTGAGCCGCGCCTCTCCTCCACCGTTCGATCTCCACGTGGCGAGCATCTGGCCCTCGACTAAATAAAGGGTAATTCTTCTTAGGCCCTTAGATTTTTAGTTGTTAATTTGTAGAACTGTAAATATTTTCGAACTTTATTTTAGTTTGGTACATTTGCACTTAGGACCTTGTCTTCTCCTGTATTTGCGTTTATACCCCTGTTTGTAGCGGAACACATGCTTCGACACGTGCTTTTGTGGGTTATTTGCATGTATAGGCTTTATGTTCTAGGGTGTTAATGAATGAAGTTATATTTTTGATATTTACAGAAATGCCCCTGTGAATGGTTTAATTGTGCATGTGCGTTATATAGTGGGTAATTTATACTGAAGCCCCTGGACTTTTAGTACGTGTTACTAAATAGCCCAGGGACTTAAGTTTTCTTGCAAATAGGTCCTTGAGTGCCCCAGGTCACGCGCTTTGCACGTGAGTTCTTGGGAATTTTGCACCGGACCCCCTAGAACTTATTTTAATTGCATTTAGGTCCTTGTGTACTGTGTCCTTGTGTTTGATTTTAATAAAGGGTTTTTATCAGTTGTGCCCCTCCGAGATATCGCAATATCAGTTATGCCCCTATCTTTTTGGTAATATCAGTTGCGCCCCGACTTCTTGCCAATATTTCATTTGTGCCCCTCAGAGGGGCATAACTGATAAAAGATTATTATCAGTTATGCCCCTCTGAGGGGCACAAGTGAAATATTGGCAAGAAGTCGGGGGTACAACTGATATTACCAAAAAGATAGGGGCATAACTGATATTGCGATATCTCCGAGGGGCACAACTGATAAAATCCCTTTAATAAAATAGCAAATCGACTCCAAATTTGATGAAAATTGGACACATGGCTCCTTCCATGGTATAAAATTTTCTCTAAATTTTGGAGACATTTTTGACACTTTTTATTATTTTAAAAAATTCAAAAACACGCAATTTTCTCACTGTTTAGTTTTGAAAATCACAAAAAATACTAAAACACTCTAAAAATTACAAAAAAATCATATAGTGTTTGTTTTGTGTTGTTTGATTTTATGACCAATTTTGGTCATTTTTGGATTTATAAAACTTATAAAAATTACAAAACACCTAAAAACCCATAAAAATTCCAATAATTAAAAGGAAAATAAAAAATTAATAATTCTGGTGCCTAAATTTTCCCTGCAGTTTCTACTATATAGGAAAATTACCTTCAGACCTTGATAGGACCATTATCCATTTTATTTTGGTCCTCCAAGTCTGACTGGACAATACCTCTCTTTTCTTGTCTTGTTTGATTTTTAGAAACTTCAATAAAAATCAGAAAAATACCAAAAATTAACCAAAAATAGTAAAAAATATAAAGAACATAAAAACATTTTTGTTTGAAATTTTGGGTGATTTTTGAGTAATTAGATAATTGTTTGAAGTGGGTTATTTTATTGCTTTCCTATTTTCTTAATTAATTAAAAATCCAAAAAAATTTTAAAACATTAAAAATCCACCAAAATCCCTTTTCTTGTATTTTATTTTTATTTTAGACTACTTCGTAGGCTGCGAGGCCATCACGTGCTCCCTGAGTCTGACCCTGATCGCTATACCAGGCTAATCCAATAGCCAGGACCACAATCATTTTTCTTTGATTTTTACCTTATTTTGGTGGTCTGCACTTAATTTTCTTGATTGATCCGATTGATTGCTCGAGCGACTGAGGTCGCAACGACCTTAGCTCTATTTTCATCTACCCTTAGTTGTTCGGAGTGATTTTTTTTCGGGTCATCAGAATGGCGCCGTTGCCGGGGAGCACGGCTTAGTAGTCGGTTTTCGATTTTTCCCGCGATTTTCTTTTCTGCGGCTTTTTGTGCATATTTTGTATATATCATTTATTTGCATAATTGTTCAAATAATCTGGTCTGACCACTTTTATTTGCTTTCTTGAGAGGGCCCGAGGATCGAGACGGCTTTCTTCGGAAACCGAGCAACCGCGGGAATCAGAGGCAACTCTCTTCTTTACAGAGCCGCAGGAGGATGCGAGGAGCAAGCAGGAACGCGGGATCCGCGGAGTAGCATAGTTTAGATTAGGCTTTATTTTAGCAATATTTGAACTTTTGTAATAATACAGGGACCAGAGACAGAGACTTAGACTCTCAGGGTCTGTTTCGTCGAGCACCGGTGTGCTCGGGGGACCCCCTTAGTTAGTCGATTTTTATGCGGCTTTTCACGGTTTTATTTCTTTCCTGCCTTTTCCGGTTTCACGCGGATTTTCGAGCCCCTAGCCGTAGGATTTCCTGCTTGACTGTGCCGTAATAATTAGGATCCAAATACCCTAATATATCTGCCTGCACCTATAGATCGGTAATTGGACCTGCAATAAAATATTAATAAAAATAGTTGATTCACCACCTTCGAGCCTACGTGCCGCGAGCCCGCCCCGTCAAGCGCTACTCCTGAACTCGACCTGTCGAGAAGAGGAGGGGTAGGTCTAGACCAGACTCTCTGGATTGGAGGCTGGTGGTCAGCTAGTGGTTCTTTCGAGTAGCACTGCTGTTTAGGGACTCAGTTTTCCGCCTGCACCATTTAGTTAGTTTATTTCCTGTCTTTTAAATTCTGCGCGGATCATCTTGCATGTAGACTGCTGGAGTCAGGTACGCATTTCTTACTCTATATGCATCATTGTTTTTTGCGCATCGGCTTTTTCGTCTTCTCCCCCCTGTTTTGGACTTAATAACCAGGAGAACCGAAAAATTCGTTAGGCGTTTTTTTTTTGAAAAAATCTAAAAAGAAAAATCATAAAATTGGGACTGCTAAGACTATTGACCCTAAAAGACACCTGACTTAAAATTTTGTCTTGGGGAGAGCAACCCCCTCATTGATTGGTTTGATTGTGTGAGAGAGTGACCCCGAACAGTAGGTAGAGCTCTCCAATACTCTTCTCGACTGATTACCGACTCTTCTGTGCGGGACAGTCGGTTGGGAAAGTATCGGGTATCCCAACAGGTCACGTAATCGCTCTAATATCTTGATTGTTTACCAAAATAAAATTGACAAGATAATTGACCGAGCCTTTACGGTCTTCAGCTCGTGTTGCGTTGGTGAACTGGGGGTTTGCTTGTGATCATAGTTTTCCCAGATCCCATCCGCCTTAGTCGGTAGATCACGATGATGGGCAGGAGGTCTCTTAGGCAGCCTCTGGCTGCACCGCTTTTAGCACTCCAGCCCACTCATCTAGGTCGGTTCGTGGGAGCTCAGACCCGCTCTCCGAACCCGAGTACGACTCCGCCTTCTTCCCCCTCGACCACCCTTCTTCTTCTGAGACCGAGATACCAGTGCCAGAGCAGAGACAGACAGATGATTTATCGGCACCTGAGTTTGGATGTTTTGATTTTGTAGAGACTATGGCCAGCAGTAGTGATGACCACCCCAGAGGTCCGCAGCAGGAGCATTTCGTTATGGACCAGGGTGCGATCAACTCCACCCTGATCGCCTCTCTAGACTCAGTTCAGCAGCAGTTGAAGGATCAGGGAGCGTTTATGATAGAGATGAGGTGAGAGCTTGAGCAGATGAGAGCCGACCGCGAGAACCGCGGGGGAGGACCCGACGATGCGGCAGCAGCTGCAGCCGCGGCCGCAGCAGCCGCATCAGGAGCAGCAGGACCTCCGAGACCGATGCGGGAGAATCACAACCCCGGATCGACTTTGACGCACCGTTGGGTGGTGCTACCAGCTATCATGGGGGACTTCAAGTTCCCCCCGAACACACTTCAGCTCCTACCCCGGTTCCATGGGCTGGCTACTGAGGAGGCCCATCTCCACCTGTAGGAGTTTGAGATGATCTGCAGTACTATCCATGATCGTTAGGTGGACCAGGATACCATACGGATGATTGCCTTCCCCTTCTCCTTAGTAGACAGAGCAGCCACCTGGCTGAAGCACTTGGGGAAGTTCGTCTATACCTGGGAGCAGCTCCGCGCCGAGTACTTGCATAAGTACTATCCACTTGGGCGGACGAACGCCGCTAGAGCCCTGATCACCAACTTCTCCATGCTCCCCAACGAGCAGTTCCACGAGGCATGGGAGAGGTTCAGAGAGCTGACTGACAGATGCCCGTACCACGACATTTCCAAGACGAACCTTGTTCAGAGCTTTTTCAGCGGGCTGACACCAGAGCTTCAGGGCTTGATGAACGCTTCTTGTGGTGGGTCTTACTTCGCCAAGGATCACGATCAGGTCTGGGCCATCTACGAGGAGATGGTTGAGAACTACATGGTGATGTCCCAGACCAGATCGTACACTCAAGGCAGAACCCAACAACCACAGACCATGCAGTACCAGAGGATAGCACGGGTCGATGCCGGTCCATCCAGTTCGTCCGCGGTAGCCGCAACACAGGCCGAGTCCACTGCCGCAGACATGGGGATCATCAGCGAGAAGCTGGACCGGATGGAGATTATTGAGAAGAAGCAGTGCCAGGGCATCACGCAGATGGAGCAGATGGCACAGACTCTGAGTGACCTGAAGACACAGCTCATGTGTCTCCAGGAGGCACAGACGGCTTCCCAGCCCCATCTTCAGGCACGAGGCGATCCGAGTAGCTCCGGTAGCCAGTCCCAGCGCTCCAGCTCCCACCAGCAGCCTAGACAGGTTCATCTTGTACAGGCGGAGCTGTACCAGCAGCCGCAACCCACCTACCAGTCACCACCGTCTCCAGACATGCAGATGGTGGTATACGTGCCGGATCAGCCTCTGGCAGTGCTCCCGCCACCCCAGTACGACACAGAGCCGTTGATGGATCTCAACAGGATTTGGTATGACCGTCCCCAGCCTGGTATCCGACGAGACCATCCCGGATTCCGTTGGGGGACCGGAGGTGCCCAGCCCCAGTAGCAACCATCAGGGCAGGGTGGTCAGTACGACCATCAGAGAGATCACCAGCAGCAACAGCCCCCAGTGTACCCACAGCCACATCAGCATCAGTCACAGTATGGTCCTCGTCCCTATCAGCAGGGACAATCTTGGAGGCGTGATCAGCCTCACCAGCCGCAGCATCAGCCACACACTTACCCCTCTCCGCCACATCAGCAGTTCCAGCAGCCTCACTACGAGAGAGGCTACCCGTCGGGTTCCCATGAGAGCCCTGTCTTGGATGATATAGCCCGCCTTCTCACAGATCAGCAGGCTGCTTTTCGAAGGGAGATGGACAAGTTCTGCCAGGAGATGCGGGACATCATGAGAGGGAAGGCCGCCATCCCTGCCCAGATTGAGCCGAACCCCAACAATCTAAAGAGGAAATCTGAGCATGTAGCTTGTACTGAATATGCCACTCCTAGTGATACTTTTGGTGATATGTCTGCATATCTTTTTGATACTAACTTTGTCACACTTAGCGGTAGGATGCCAGCAGGCGGAGCCTCGTCTGAGCTACACCACGAGGACACTTCCAGAGCACCAGACGAGGAGGAGAGCGGTACTGAGGCCGCTAGAGATGATGACGGTGGTACTGACGCCACCACGGATGCTGATCTCACCGGCGGTACTGAGGCCGCCATTTCACCAGATGGAGGAGGTAGTACTGAGGCCACCCAGGATGCCGAGCTAGAGCGCGATACTGAGGCCGCGAGTCTTCCAGCCGATGGTGGTGCTGATGCCACCAAGTCTTCTGAGATTCCTGTTGTTTTTCCTACTTCTAATGTATCTCAGAACATTTATGTGAATAAAGGAAGGGTTTATTTTCTTCTGGTCCCACTGTGGTGCATGATGTATGTGTGGATCCGGTCGTCGAACCGTCTAGACCCTTTCCTAGTCCTTCATCTGAGAAGGACCCTGTGATCCCCATCCCTAGAGCCCTTCAGATGGGGGAGGGGAAGAAAAAAGAAAATCCCAAAAAGAGAGAGCAGGAAGAGTTCAGCCAGCAGATGATAGATCGGTTTCACATACAGCTGACTCTTCAAGAGGCTTTGCAGCACATCCCCCTTCTTCAGCGTTCCCTTAGAGACAGGACTACAGTCAGGAGGAAGAGGAGGAACCACCACTCAGAGATCCACGTGCTGACGAAAGCCACTTGTTTCGCGATCCAGAACCGTCTGCCGGCCAAGAGGCCAGATTCAGGAGCCCCTTATGTCAGATGCCATATCAGTGAGCAGAGGTTCGACCGTACTCTATTAGACAGCGGATCGTCGATCAACCTACTTCTGGCAGCCCTTCTCGACCGCTTTGAGTTGGGCACTCTACGACAGAGCAGGACAGTCCTTCAGTTTGCGGATAGATCTATCAAGAGGCCGAAGGGGTTGCTTAGAGACGTTGTCGTCACGATTCAGGGTCTGCAGTTCCCCTTGGACTTCATAGTATTGGACATGGAGATCCCTGAGTCAGTGACCGATACCCCCATCATTTTAGGTCGTCCGTTCTTGACCACAGCCAAGGCAGTGACCGACCATGATAGTGGGAAGGTATACTTTCACGTCGAGGGCGAAAGTGTACAAATAGAGACGGTCGAGGACAGCAGAGCCAGAGACAGATCATGCTCAGAGACTACTTCAGACACAGAGCAGATGACAGATACCGGGCCAGACATCCACCAGGACTGCGACTTTGTGATTACAGATGATGAGGCAGTTTGGACAGATCCCGATGCACAAGCTATCCTCTCACTTTCAGATTCTGCTGATGCAGAGACGACAACAGAGGAGAGCTTGGAGAGTGCATTCCTGGTCCAGGATACTTCAGAGGCAGCAGAACCGATTCTCGACCGTGAGACAGATTCTCATGATGATGGTGGTGCTGATGCCACCTTGGATGACACAGATCCCTCAGAGTCAGAGTCTGATTGAGCAGATTGTGATGATTACATGCCAGACCTGATTTCCACTGAGCCTGCAGATAGGGAGGAGGTAGATGCCGAGCAGAGCAGAGACAATCCAGTTGAGCCGCCTTCTCCAGATCCAGTTTGTGAGAGAGAGTTCTCATTCTCCCGGGCAGATTTGGCCGCATACACTCGGATTCTTCAGAAGCCAGATTTGCCCGCACCAGTTTGTCCAGAGCTGAAGCCACTACCTGCGTCGTTGAAGTATAGGTTCCTTGCGGGTGAGCATGAGATGTACCCAGTCATTATCTCAGTCGATTTGACTGGAGAGCAGGAATCCCGTTTGATGGGGATTCTTGAAAAGAACCGCAAGGCGATAGGATGGAGCGTAGTAGATCTCTAGGGGATCAGTCCGGCTCTGTGCTCTCACCACATCTATCTCGAAGATGAGGCAAAGCCGTCGCGTGAGTTCCAGCGACGGCTAAACCCGAATCTGAGAGAGGTTGTCATGAAGGAAATTTCGAAGTGGTGGAACGCCGATTTTATCTACTCCATTTCCGACTCCAAGTGGGTCAGTCCGTTACATGTGGTGCCCAAGAAGACGGGCATCACTACAGTGGTTACGGAGTCTGGAGAGAAGATCACTACACGAGTACCCACTTCTTGGAGGGTCTGCGTGGATTACAGGCGACTCAATCAGGCCACCAAGAAGGATCATTTCCCCTGCCCTTTATTGATCAGATCGTTGAGAGACTGGCAGGAAAGAGCCATTATTGTTTTCTGGATGGGTACTCGAGCTACAACCAGGTGGCCATTGCTCCCGAGGACCAGGACAAGACGACCTTTACCTGTCCCTTCGGCACATACGCCTTCTGACGCATGCCATTTGGGCTATGCAATGCCTCTGCAACTTTTCAGAGATGCATGCTGTCGATCTTTTCGGACATGGTAGGGGAATGCTTGGAGGTCTTCATGGATGATTTCTCGGTTTACGGCGACAGATTCGACTCCTGTCTTGACTGCCTAGACCGAGTACTTCAGCGATGTATAGAGGTTCGCCTGGTATTATCTTGGGAGAAGAGTCACTTCATGGTGACTCAAGGGACGGTGCTTGGCCACATCATCTCCAACAGGGGCATGGAGGTTGATCCGGCCAAGGTGGATGTCATTAGCAATCTCGCACCACCGTCCAACTTGCGGCATTTACGGTCTTTTCTGGGGTACGTTGGTTTCTACCGACGATTCATTCGGGATTTCAGTAGAGTTTCCTGACCGTTGACTGATCTGCTGACGAAAGACACCGAGTTCCTTGTCGATGACAAGTGTCTTTCGTCGTTTGAGACTCTCAAGAGAAGTGTGATAGAGGCTCCTGTTCTCCAGCCGCCTGATTGGTCTCTCCCATTCGAGATCATGACGGATGCCTCCAATTTTGCCGTGGGGGCTGTACTAGGACAGAGGAGGGACGGAGTTCCATTTGCCATCCACTACGCTAGCCGCACATTGGATTCCGTGCAGCGGAACTACACAGCCACAAAGAAAGAGATGCTAGCTGTAGTCTTCGCCCTAGATAAGTTCAGATCATACATTATTGGATCTAGAGTGACCTTGTATACTGATCATACCGCCATCAGGTACCTCATGCCAAAGAAGGATGCCAAGCCAGACTGACTAGATGGATCCTTCTACTCCAGGAGTTTGACATAGAGATTAAGGATAAGCCTGGAGTCAAGAATGTGGTGGCGGATCATCTCTCCCGATTGGAGTATCTTGAGGATTCTGAGCAGATTGACCCTTTTTGTGAGACCTTTCCAGATGAGGCGATCCTTGCTATCGCTCGCTCCCATGGTACGCCGATATTGTGAACTATCTTGTCCCCAAGAAAGTTCCACAAGATTGGCCTAGGCAGAAACTTGAGACCTTCCTCGCGAAGGCCAAGTTTTACCATTGGGAGGATCCCATCCTTTACCATGAGGGAGGGGATAGTATCTGGCGTAGGTACATTCCTCAGGAGGAGCATCACAACGTCCTTACTTACTGCCACAAGCTTGAGGCAGGAGGACATCACTCAGGGAGGAGAACGACACAGAAAGTGCTCCAATCCGGCCTATGGTGGCCTACTCTCTTCAAGGACTCTGATGAGTTCGTGAAGAGGTGTACTGACTGTCAGAGGATGGTCACTTATGGACAGCGTGATATGATGCCGATGCAGCCCATTCATTTCTATGAGGTTTTTGATGCATGGGGCATCGATTTCATGGGTCCATTCCCTAAGAGTTAGGGATTTGAGTACATTCGGTTGGCCGTGGATTATGTGAGTCGTTGGGTTGAGGCCATCCCCGCCCGAACCGCTGATGTCAGGACAGTTTGCAGATTTTTGAGGAAGCACATCATTACATGGTTCGGGGTACCTCGAGTATTGATATCTAATGAGGGGACTCATTTCATCAACGACCAGGTGAAGGCCCTTGCTAGCGAGTTCGGCATAGACCATCGAGTTGCCACTCCATACCATCCACAGACGAATGGTCTAGCCGATGTGTCGAATAGGGAGATCAAGACTATATTGCAGAAAGTCGTTCGCCCTGACCGAAAGGATTGGTCACAGCTTTTGGACTCGGTCTTGTGGGCATATAGGACGTCTTTCAAGACACCATTGGGAACATCTCCCTTTCGCCTCGTATATGGCAAGCCGTGCCATTTACCAGTTGAGTTGAGGCACATGTCACTTTGGGCAGTCACAGATATTATTTTGGATCCAGATAGTGTAGGAGACCAGAGGAGGGCAGAGTTAGCAGCCCTGGAGGAGCTTCGTGATACCGCCTTCTCAAACAACCTACAATATAAGGAGAGAGTGAAGGAGTGGTATGATTCTCATATCAGCCACAAGACTTTTGAGCATGGACAGAGAGTATGGCTATTTGATGCTAGGCTTTGTCTATTTCCAGGGAAGCTACAGAGCAAATGGAAGGGACCTTATCTTGTTAGAAAGGTACACAACAATGGGAGTATTGACATATCTGAGTTGTCTTCTGAGAGTACCTTTCGAGTGAACGGCCAGCGGCTCAAGCCATTTCTAGATCATGAGCCACGGGTCGTTGATGTTGCCCTATTCACTTTGCGTGAGATGTGGTCTCTTGACTCACATCTATTGCATCTCACGCCTGATTATCACTGTTCTTCTGATCTGTATAGATCCAGTTGTCCATATCACTCTATTCTTTAGTCCCACATCCCTTTTCTCATCTTATGATTATGCTATACTTAGGATGTACTTTACCCTAAGTATAGGGGGATGTAGGACCTTCGGGTATTCTTTTCATTCTTTCTACCCCTGTTTTGCTGCCTATACTTAGGGATATTTCACCCTAAGTATAGGGGGGCAGACTCTGTACATCCTTCACTCGGATTTCCCTTCATGTATAACTGCTATACTTAGGATAACTTGATCCTAAGTATAGAGGGAAACCACCGAGTTCTCCTCATTCTATTCATTCATTCATCTCTGTATCTAGCCATTCCTTTTCACTTCCCTATACTAAGCACGAGTTATGTCTTCTTCATCGCTCTTGATCACTCTGAGGACATCGTTCGAGCTAAGTATAGGGGGGTGTGTATATATATTTCATATATACTTTAGCCATAACTCGTACTTTGTGTGAGTGTGTGACTAAATAAAAATGGCTAAAAACCCATAAAATTTAAAATTTTTCTCCCTTGTATATAAAATTCATTCTGCACATACCTATTTATTAATACAAATTATTTTTGTACAAATGATTGTAAAATGATTTGTGTAAAGGATTTGTAAATATGTGTATATCAAAATTATGTATATAGTACAAAATTTTTCCAAAATATTTTGAAAACAAAAAGTTTGCAAAAACCTTGTGTAAATGTTTGTAAATATTTTGCAAAACTTGCATTCATGCATACATTCATGGTTTCAAAATATTTTTTCAAAAATTTTGCACGATTGTAAATATTTGTAAATATCATCTTTGTAAATACTTGTATAGTTTTTCCTAGATCATAGTTGACATTTAAACTAGCCTGGAATTAAATTGGGAAATGGAGCTTGATTAAGATCTTAATCCACCTAATTCTAAGAGGAACCTTATAGGGCTTAGGGTTAAGGCTTTTCAGGTCCATTGGGACTTAATTCTTTGAGACCACTAGGCTATGAGCATATGTCATCTTGACGAGCCTAAGTAGAGCACTTAACAACACACGCATGACTCTTAGAGACAATGGCTTGACTTGCACCAGCACTTTACACATAGCTCTCCACGGATGAGGTGGTGAGGAGGCAGTTTCCTTTGGCTTGGGGTAGCATATGAGGGTAGTACTTCTAGGCGGAACCTCTCTTCTTCTTTTAGTGAAGGAAGTGCACCTCAACTTCGTCTAGTGGTGATGAAGACTAAAGACAGAAGTCGTGGGTTGCAATAAAGCTTCAAAAGAGGGATAGTCTACTGGCTCAAGAGGAAAAACTCCTTGTATATATGATGCACCATGTAGATATGTTGTACAGTCGCACATGAAAAAAAATGTGTGCAAAAAGAAAAGAACTCCAAAAAAGTGGTGGGTTGGATTGAAAATTTAATGATCCCACCGGAGTGTATATAGTCAAATAAAGCAAAAGCTTATGGTATACATGATTACATCTCATGAAGCTTGCAGCAGGAGACTCAGCTACACTGGTTAGAGCTCCCAAGGATACATGGCTACACTGGCCATGGTCCATTCTTCATCTTCTTCCCCCTCTTCTTGAGCCGGTTGCACTTGAACTTAGAAGGGAATACCCCGCTTCTCGAGGAAAGAGTTGCTAGACCGAGGCATTAGAGTTAACAGGTTGGGGGAGGTTGTTTCTTTGTTACTTCTGAGGTGGGGAGCTACATATCACTTACACTGCATGGAAAGATTCATGGTCATTAGAGTTTGTGTATGTAGACTTGTTCTGATCTGGTTTATTGAGGAGTCTTGCCCATAGATTGGTGGAACTTAGAGGCTGTTGAGTTTTAAGCTTAAGTCTAAATAAGGTTCCGACACATTAATAATCTAAAGATCTGATCGAGCTCCATATTTCAATTTAATGAAGGCAAGTTTAATAATCAGCCTTAATCCATGTATATTCTCCTCTTTTTCTTTTTCTTTTTCATTTCTTTTCCAAATAAGTCATTGCTAAGGGACTAGCAAAGTTAAGTATAGGGGGGTGATGAATACCCATTCATCACTCTTTATTCTTATATTTTAGCTACAAAAACCTTTGCAAATACATGTATATTCTTGTAAATACAAATAATTACCAAAGTGCATGCATTGTATAAAGGTTAAATAATTAGCATGTTTTTGTGCTAAAATAAAAGAATAAAGAGACAAAAAAGAGGGAGATATTTAGAATAAATATTGAGCGACCTAATCACAAGGGAGGGCTCAGCATGGGCCTGACCGCATAAAAGCCAAAGTAGAGAGAGATAGGGAGCTCATGTGTGTAAATACACCTGTAAATATAATAAAAATATTTTCCTCTATAAAAAAATAGAATAAATGGGCTTGTATATATTTGTAAATACTTATAAATACAAAATCAAAATAAAAATAGAAAAATTAAAAAGAAAATAAAAATAGCATTCCTTGTACATATTCACCTTGTATATAAACCCACTATTTTATTTATTTAGCCTTGTAAATAAATAAATTAAGTACCCTAAGAATTTGTATATATTCTACCTCTTATGTTGTAAATAAATAAATTAAAAGCCATAAAAACAAAAATCAAATAAAAAGAATAAAAATTAAAAATAAAAAAAGAACATTGTACATATACCATGTATATAGATGTATACATCTATTTATTTAAACCTTGAGTATAAATAATAAAAATAAAATAAAAATATCCTTTTATTCCTAATTTTATGCTATAAATAAATAAAATATAAAATGGGAAAAATGTACAAAAATAACTAATTAAAAATCAAAAATTAAAAATCAATGTTGTGTATATACCTATGTATAGCACTATAGTGTACATACCTCATTTTTATTTCAAAAAAATAATTAAAAATCACAAAAAATAAAAAAAATTAAAATAAACATTTTTCATGTTTTGAGTTTTTAATAATTCGGTCATTTAGTATTTTATTTTTAATTTCTAAATATTTATTACGTGGCCAGCCCTGATTGGTCCACGGGGACGTTGACCCCCCGGTCAACTTCCCCCCAGGACCACTGAACCTCGGATCCGTGCCCGCGACCCGATTTCTCGATATTTCGCACACTCGATCCGATCACTAAATCCATTAACCCCGGGTCCTAATCCGAGCTTGATCATCCCTTATCCACGCCCGGGGTGGATTTTGGGGATCCGCGCTTTGAGCTGCTCGCCCGACTCCCCGATAGCCGGACCCCTAGAGGTATTTAGTCCGAGCTCCGCCTCCTCTTTCAGGTATCTTTGGATCGTTCCTCTTCACCCCAGGACCTCCACAGCCTCCGCGAGAGTGACAGCTCGCTTCCGGCCGTGTCGCAGCAAGGAGGGAGTGGACGCACCTCTGATCCGGCAGCTACGCTCCGCCGTGCGCCGCCTGGAGGTGGTGCTCGAGCCTCGGGCATCGACGACCCTTGAGGCAAGGACCCAGAGCTTCCCCAGCTCTTCCACAGTCGACTCCATCCAGTAGGTAGCTCTCTTTCTTTCCCTATTTCTTTAATTTTGCATTTCGCCCAAATCGACCCGTCGCCGTTTAGCTTTGATTCCGACCACCATCGCCCTCGTTTCGATCATTGGAATCCTCCATCAGCTCCGCCTTTCCCCCACGCACCTTCTTCGCCCAGCCATTCATCCCAGTTCGCACAGGAACTGGGTATCGAGTTCCATCGCCGTCGCTCCGCCGGAGCTCGCACGCCCCGCCGCACCGTTCACCTTCACCACCGCTTACCGGGTCGAGGCACTTTGCCCTTGACCCGCGAGTCTGTTCCCGTGTTTTTCAGGTTCATCCGAGCCCATCTGAGGGCTTCGACTCTTTGGAGCAGCAGCTCCTCCTCCGCCGACGTCGCCTGAGCTCTCTGGAGCTCCGTCGCGTCATCGGAGGGGACCATTAGATGCAGGAGGCCCAGACGAACCTTCTCCGATCACCAGCAGCCTCCGAGGACTCCAACGCCCACACGAGCCCGGTGAACCTCGTCGGCCATTTGTTCTTCGTCCATCCTCCAGAGACGTTCGATCCAGCCTTCAGCTCCAGATCTTCATCGAGCCGTTCGTTTGAGGAGTAGCAGTGACCGTTCGATCATCAGAGGGAGGATCGCGACCATCCGATCAGCGGGGTCTTCCCACGTCGCTTCTCAGCCGTCAGATCTTCCACGTGCGGAGATTCCAGCCGTTCGATCTAGCCGAGGACCCCGTTGCTGAGCCGCGCCTCTCCTCCACCGTTTGATCTCCACGTGGCGAGCATCTGGCCCTCAACTAAATAAAGGGTAATTTCTTCTTAGGCCCTTAGATTTTTAGTTGTTAATTTGTAGTCCTGTAAATATTTTCAAACTTTATTTTAGTTTGGTACATTTGCACTTAGGACCTTGTCTTCCCATGTATTTGCGTTTATACCCCTGTTTGTAGTGGAACACGTGCTTCGACACGTGCTTTTGTGGGTTATTTGCATGTATAGGCTTTATGTTCTAGGGTGTTAATGAATGAAGTTATATTTTTGATATTTGCAGAAATGCCCCTGTGAATGGTTTAATTGTGCATGTGCGTTATATATTGGGTAATTTACACTGAAGCCCCTGGACTTTTAGTACGTGTTACTAAATAGCCCATGGACTTAAGTTTTCTTACAAATAGGTCCCTGAGTGCCCCAGGTCACGCGCTTTGCACGTGAGTTCTTCGAAGTTTTGCACCGGACCCCCTGGAACATATTTTAATTACATTTAGGTCCCTGTGTATTGTGCCCTTGTGTTTTATTTTAATAAAAATAGCAAATCGACTCCAAATTTGATGAAAATTGGAAACATGGCTCCTGCCATGGTGTAAAATTTTATCTAAATTTTGGAGTTTTGACACTTTCTATTATTTTTAAAAATTCAAAAACATGTAATTTTCTCACTGTTCAATTCTGAAAATCACAAAAAATATTAAAACACCTCTAAAAATTACAAAAAAATTGTATAGTGTTTGTTTTGTGTTGTTTGATTTTCTGACCAATTTTGGTCATTTTGGATTTATAAAACCTATAAAAATTACAAAACCCCTAAAAACCCATAAAAATTCCAATAATTAAAAGGAAAATAAAAAAATAATAATTCTGGTGCCTAAATTTTACCTGTAGTTTCTACTATACAAGAAAATTACCTTCAGACCTTGATAGGACCATTATACATTTTATTTTGGTCCTCCAAGTCTGACTGGACAGTACCTCTCTTTTCTTGTCTTGTTTGATTTTTAGAAAATTCAATAAAAATCAGAAAAATACCAAAAATTAACCAAAAATAGTAAAAAATATAAAGAACATAAAAACGTTTTTGTTTGAAATTTTGGGTGATTTTTGAGTAATTAAATAATTATTTGAAGTGGGTTGTTTTATTGCTTTCCTATTTTCTTAATTAATTAAAAAATCCAAAAAAAATTTAAAAACATTAAAAATCCACCAAAATCCCTTTTCTTTCATTTTATTTTTATTTTAGACTACTTCGTAGGCCGCGAGACCATCACGTGCTCCCTGAGTCTGACCCTGGTCGCTATACCAGGCTAATCCAATAGGCGGGACCACTATCATTTTTCTTTGATTTTTACCTTATTTTGGTGGTTTGCACTTAATTTTCTTGATTGTTCCGATTGATTGCTCGAGCGACTGAGGTCGCAACGACCTTAGCTCTATTTTTATCTACCCTTAGTTATTCGGAGTGATTTTTTTCGGGTCATCATGCACCTTTGATGGAAGCAATGGTGAAGGAATTGAGGTAAAGATTGGTGACGATAACATTCAAAAGAGAGATTCCTTTAGATAGCTGGGATCTATTCCGCAACATGATGGGGAATTTGATGGATATGTTACTAATAGAATAAATGCAGGCTGGTTAAAGTGGAGAGGAGCCTCTGATGTTCTTTGTGATAAGAAAATTCCTTTAAAGATTAAAGGAAAGTTTTACAAAGCAACTATGAGATCTGCTATGCTTTATGGATTTGAATGTTGGCCTGTGAACCATAGACACGTGCAGAGAATGAATGTAGAAGAAATGAAAATGCTAAGGTGAATATGTGGACACACACGTAAAGATCGGATTCGGAATGATGCAATCAGAAAGAAAGTTGGCGTAGCTTCGATCGAGGATAAGATGCGAGAAAACTGCTTAAGATGCTTTGGACATTTGTAAAGAAGATCAACTGATGCACCAATTAGGAGATGCGAGTGTTGGGATGTTGAACCCGCTAAGAGAGGGCGAGGACGACCCAAGAAGTGTTGGAAAGAGACCATACGAAGGGATCTTAGTTTTGTAGATATAATCACGGGATTGGCCTGAGATAGATCTGAATGGAGGCGAAGAATCCATGTAGCCGACCCTACTTAATTGTGGGAAAAGGCTTTGTTGTTGTTGTAGATCAAAAGTTGTATCAAATCTGATTTCCCGATTAGAGTATAGTCTTACCCAATTATAGTCTGCTTGTATTGGATTCATACATATATGGTTTGGGTAGTTTCTTAGTATTTATTGGTTTCAAATTCCCAGTAGGAGCTATACAACTAGGATTCAATTGTACTCATGCAACACAATAGTTGGTTTTCCACTTGAAGATTGATTAGTATTGTACATGGTGGCTTTATTTAGCAAGAACAAACCTCTTCTTATATAATTTAACTGATCTCTGGTTACAAACAAAGCAGTTGTTATTCTTGTTGCCGTAGTTAGGGCATAATCCGTTCTCTTTGAAATCCCAAGTTACGAAATCTGATACAGAGTCCTCAGGTATCTAGATCTTTAAATGTTGACACTGGGATTTATAATAGAGTTCTTATCGGGCATGGGCACTGCATTTCCTAAGATTTTCCTTGAGGGGGTATGCTCGATATTAATCAATAATTCTTTTGTGTTGGACTTGTGCATTTAAACAATATTCCTGTTTTTGATCTTCATGGTTAATATAATAAAATTCATCAACATAAATGAAACCTTTCCCACATTGACTTCAGATTCTTCTCCTGAAGGTTCTCTCCTTTCTTTCTTACGAGTGCACACCCCGTGCTTTGCAACTTATATGTGTACGCGGGGTTTAAGGAAAAGTTCATCATATAGGAGACTTTATCTTGGCATAAGCTGCCCAATGATAAGTGGTTACATCATCCCTTATTTCTCTCCTTACAAATACTTATTCATTCCTTATCCCATATGCAGATTTATATATATATGTATATTCTGTGAGCAATTACATATCCACATCATAGCATAACATAGATATCCTTAAGAATGTACTCATATGAATAGTTATTTTGAGAAGCTTGTTGTCTATCTATGAAATGTATTTTTCTTTATTATGGTTAGTCGTGTTAATAATTAATGGATGAGATTACATGTGTTCAGATAAATGGAGTAGATGCCACCAAGGGAGGGGCATGCACCGTTGGGGTCCTAGGTAAAAACCTAGATGATCGGATCCCAACTGCTATTGTAGATGCGATGGTTGTGGGACATGTTGCTTGGCACACCGAGGTGCTAGTCTGACGGTGTTGACCTCAGCACTTGCGTGCTTTCGCCTAGTGCTCGAGCGCGGGCAAGTAGTCATGCTTGGTCAGCCAGTGTTTCGCTTGTCACTTAGAGTTAACACTCATGTACGGGCCAATGTAGGCCACATTGGTCGAGTTTCCGAGTGGGAGCGCTAAGAGGGGAGTTTCGGGATATGTGGTTAATGAAGCTGGGGATGGGTCGTGAATCTCCTGTGCATAAGGAGGATTGTATTGTGGCAATGGTTCGTGGGTTGGAAACTAAATTGTGAATCAGAAGTAGCTTTGGGAAGTGGTGCTAAGTGGGCGTGTTGGGAACTTAGTTAAGATGCATTGTAACCTACCGCATGCCTACGGAGGCACTCCAACCCTAAGACATTCTTTTTACCTTAGAGACATAGTGTGAGGTCTCGTCCAGACCAAGACCACAGACTATCCATAAATCCCGATTACTCATATCCATATCTAATAATAATAACTGGAATGTAATTCTTTGTGAGATCGGGTTACCTAGTTTCTTTCTCTTTTGAACACATTTAAGTTATATCATGCATTTTTTTTTGTATGGTTTGGTTTAAATCGTATCGAGCAACTTTGCTTATAATGTACCTATGTGTGGATCTGCAGGTTTGCATCAGTGAGCAGCTTTGAACTCGCCACTTTTTTGTGCAACTTCACGACTCCTTCTTGTGGTACAATAGGTAGTAGTTTTTACTTTCCTTGTAGCATTTTGAGAGACATGACATGTATAATTTATGTCGAGACACATTTCTTTCATACATAAATGTATATTTTGTGGACATGGATGGACGTTGCAAATGTAATGATTGGAAATGGAATGGACAATGGAATGAATGAGAATGGAAATGGAATGTAACTGCGAACATGTGAATGCAAAGTATTTTTTTAATTGCCAATGTTTATGCTATTTTCTCCTTCTTAAGTGTATGGTCACGTGGTTCGAACGTGGAATGTATGTGCGTGGAATTGATTTGTTGAGTACCCGGATCCTAGAGGGGGTTGGGCGTAACATTGTACTCTTGAGAATCGCGCCGGACGAGAAATTGACTCCTTATTCCAGTGCTTAGTCTCCAAACGAATCGGGCCTTAAGGTTTAGTTCAAATAATAGCGCATGAAACATTGTTATTGTTTACAAGATTTCTCGAAAAGGTTGATGGGTTTTGAAAAATATTTAGGTTTAGAGGCACATTTCAGGAGTTTGGACCAGTGTTTGTGTTATTTGAATACATTGATCTACTATTAAGTTTGCCTGTTTAAAAAAATCGATCTATTTGTATTGGTTTTTATAGTTGGTTTCTTTTATCTAATGTTCTCGCATTACAGTTATGGATTTCAATTTGTTGGTGTGGATATGGGCAATTCCCTAAACAAGTAAGAGATTTGGTTAGGAAACGCTTACGAGGAGACTTGTTACTTCAATCGAGAAAGTGAAGATACATTTTATAGTTGGAACTCCGAGTGGTCCTTTGGAGACAAAACGTCCATAAGAGATCAGTTTGATCATATTAATCAATGTTGACTGAATGGTGATAACAACAATAGATTACCTCATTGATAGGAGTAATTGATGTTGGTTAAAGAGTGTTGATCAAAATATGTTTCGGAATCGAATTGGTGTTCGTGGATGAGAGCTGAAAGTTGTACACTGAAGATGAATCCTCTTCCCTATCAAAGTAGACAATGAAGGATTAGAGATCATATAATAATAGTTATTGATGGTTCATCAATTCAACATGTCCGTTAGTTTATTCAAATTAAGCAAAATATCATGTTCTTTCATGCATTTTCTATCTATTACTTGTGTGTAAAATTATTCCTTATGTATTCCTCATACATTGCATTCAAACCCCCAAGGAAAATGTGGATTGGTTTTGCCCTTAAAAGAATAAATTCCCACTAAAGAAAAATATAAACAAAAAGACAACCTTGCCACTGACGTCGACTTCTCTCTGATCTATAACACACGAAAAGGTTGGCCCTGCCCCATTCTTCTTCCTCGTGTGTCGACGACGGCGCGCCCTCCCCTTCACCTTTGATGGTCGAGCAGCCTCACCTCCACCTCGTTGCCAATTGTCGCCCCCTCCCCTCCGTGTACAAATACAGGAGGGGCGGGTTGAGTTGAGGGGAACTTTTGAGCGACAGCGACCAAACCCAACTTTGGGAGCTTCAAGTTCTCGCAACCCTCTTCCGCAGCGGTCCGACCCTACTCTCCACACCATCGTATTCCGCTCCGAGATTGTTCCCATCACTCGAAAGCTTAGACTTCAATCGTGGCTAGGTCATGTGCTGCTGTCTCTCTTCGTTCGCGGTCACTGCAGCCGCGCTGCCGCCATACAATCGTGTTGTTGTTGCCCCTTCCTCCCCGCGTCCCACCGCCATCTAGAGACATTTCATGGACCCTAGGCAAAAGAAAAAAAGAGGTCCTTAAAATTTTTTAATCAGAGCAAATTGTCCCTAGTGTGTTTAGCATCAAGTATAAAATGAAACATTCTATTTTCGAGGAACAATCAACCCTTATATAATCTCATTAAATTTTTGACTTTAGCATTGAGTTATTTACCGAAAATTCAAATTTATAGTCGGGATGAAAACGGATGCGAATATATCCGAATATCTGCTTACCGTATTTGAAAAATTACCGGATACAGATATCTGTATCCCACTACTAATCGAATATGGATATGGGTTGTAAATATTTTCCAGATACGTATGCAGCTTTGGTAATGGCTTGAATATCTGGATCCAAATACGGATATCCGGATACAACATTTAATATTGTTTTATGTATTAATTAATGTAATATACGCCACAACACCATGATATTATTAGCATTATATTTAATATAATATAATAATGATATCAGTAAATTTCCGTTTGTTTGGGAGTGGGCACTAACAAAAGTTACGATACCCTATCCCTCCTTTTGCTTGCGGTCAAGAATACATGTTACTTCGACTCTACCTCTTGTCATGATGCAATTTATTTATATTTCATGGTCGTTTTTTTAAAATCGTTTTGAACTTTGATAGAAATTCAACTCGTATTCGTATGTGGTCTTTATTCTATCCGTATTCGGATTCCATGTTTATTGGATCTATATTTGGATTCACTCTTTATTTGATTCATATTCGGATCGGCTCTTTATTCGATCCACATTCGGGTCCGCTCTGTATTTGTTCTGTACTAGGTTTCGATTTCATATCGGTATTTTTAAGGATATGATTTCCTTAATGCATATCCGAATCATATCCATATCGGTATTCGATAGAGATAAAATGAATATGGATATAGAAATAGGCATATCTAATCAATATCCTATATGTTTTCATTCCTAATTTATAGAGGTTTATTTTTCAATAAGTTGTTTCAATGATAAATTCTATTTTATCCCTAACTTAAAAATTATATTACATGCAAACTTGGGCTCCTAACATTAGTGGGCCTTGGGCAATTGCACTTCAAAACAATGCCCTCCACCATTAGTGGCCCAACACAACCTCAACGTCGGCAACAGAGTTTCTTGAGTTTTTTAATTCTTTGGACTTTTTTATAATTATATATAAAAACTTATTTCTCTCATGCAGTTTACCCTTTTCGTTATTTAATTGACCGTGAAAACTACAGTTATCCTTTTCTTGCTTTATCTTATTACAATATAGTGTTCTAGGGACTGTGTTATGAAGTAAGAGAAGTTTAGTTCTTACTTTTCTCCACCGAGGCGAGTGAAATGGTAACAAGAAAGTGCACTCACTGACTCAGTAGGTTACACATGCTCGCTCTGCAAAACGTGCTTACTGCTTATACATGGCTTGTGAGTTGCATTAATTCCCACCGATCACTAGTCAGACATGTAGATTTATTTATATTTTATTTATGGATACCATCGTATTGACTCATGTCTGCTGCCTATTTGGCAAGAGTTCACGGTGGCATATGGCATGAATAGGGGTTTACTATGATCATTTCCTTGTAACTACACGTAGTTGTGCTTTAAAGACATGTTTGGTTGCTGGGTTGGGTTGGGTTGGGGTATACCGTTGTATCTCTCCTTCCAACCCTCTCACAGATATATTAACAGGAGTAACCCAATCCGACCCAGCAACCAAGCTATGAGAATCACTATTTTTATGTAGAATGGGATGAATTGAATCACGATTTATATTAGCCAATCCCGGGACATTCCCCATGATGATGATGCTTAAGGTACCACTCCATGTTGTATCATTCCTAATACTATCTCAATATGTAATACATAATGGAAACCCATCAATGGGTCAATACGTGTTATGAGTTTGACTTGGAAAACCATCAATGGGACAATACTTGTTAGGACTTTGACTTGGGTTTTTGTATATTCTAAAAGTTGGCAAGGAAGCAATCTTTCAATAACTAGCACGTCAATTTGTATAAATTTCATTGGACTTGGGATCATGTCTTATAGTCTCATTATCTAATAAAGTTGATATTTGAATATCATAAATTATGTTGAACTTTTTCATAAAATATTCTTTTGCTAATTTCCATTACCGATATTATTTAACCACTTTTCTATGTGTGGATGTGAGCATGGTTGATCGGTAAACCTACTCAAGATGATTGAACATGGGTATCTCAAGTCACTTCCATCAACTTGAAGATAGGGTTGACGTCGCACATCTCGAATAAAATATGGAAAGAACATTATGCAAAGCTCAAGTTTCCATCACAAGGGCAACAATGCAATCACAAAAAATTATTGTAGCACGAAACCACAAGGTGACGGGAATTATTCCGCATTGTTTCGCAAATCACATGAGAAATTGGAAATATACATTTTTGATGTGTCTAGTCTCTAAAGTGAGAAACATCACGTGTCAAGCATGATTCATCATACGATCACTCGCAAATGCAATAATGAAACCATGTATTTATGTTTTGTATAATGCTTAAGGAGTAACCATGTATTTGTAAGTAAACCATCAAGTTTAGCAAAGTAGAAGACTCCTTATAAAATAAAAACAAGATCTATCAATAAGAAAATAAAATGGCTATAAGTCAAACGAGGAATCTTGAATAGATATTTATCAAGTGAGCCAAATGTTAAAAGTTTTCAAAATATTTAATCCGGTCATTGGTTGATAGATTATCTATGTTAGAAAATAGATCAAAGTTGTTACGTGATCGATCACTCATACATAGATGATCGATAAGTCGAGTGATTGTTAGAGATTTAAATTATGAGTGTGTTTATTGAAAAATAAAGAAATATAATTGCAGAATCAAAACAAGAACACCTTTGATTTATGCTGAATCCTTCTCCCTAAGGAACATGATGAAACCGCATAAGAATGCCTCAAAGGATTGGTTTTTCTACCATATTTCTCAATTATAGAGGATGTGGGGTTCTTTATATAGCTCCATCAATGTAACCAAGACTCACTACTCCAAGATGCGGGAACTAACAAAAGAAGCATGGTAATTGGATCCTGAAGAGGTCCAACTACCCATCTAAACACATGCTCTAACACTCATTCTCAAGTTTGAGCTAAACAAGTTGTAGTTTGTTACAAACGAAAATATTCAATTCGTCTTCATTTGATGCATATTTAAGGAGCTGGAGGAAACCTGCTTGAAGTAGTTGTCACTGGGAGGAAATCTGTGTGGAGGAAGTCATACTTTTTTTATGAAGAGACATGTGCTTGGATAGGATGCTAAGTGAAGATGGCTAGTATGCAGTAGTTGGGCTGGAGTGAAGATCTTCATGCAGTTGATGGGCAATAAAAATTTGAAGCATTCCCAAGCAGTAGTAATTAAAGTCTATCTGAAGTAGTTGATGTTGATCAAAAGTAGCATGATCTTATCCCCATAGAAGATATCGAAAGTGGGCCTCTCTTATACGGAAGCTTTGAAAAGGGCCTCTTCCATACATATGAGGACCTCAAAGAGTGAGTTTCTGTCACAAAGGAACTTCGAGAAGTCCGTTCTCTTATATATGAATCTTGTAGAAGAGACCTCTTTCCGAGAAGCCATGATTAGAGGATGGACATATTGTAACGCCTTTGGGACTCGAGTTACCCATTTATGCAACATTGATATTATTTGATTTATGATTGATCATACTGAGTTATTGACAACTGAGATTTTACGTGGGTCTAAATATGTCTCACACAAGGCAAAGACACAATCGTTGTGGCAACCCACGAAAAATTTCAATCAAACAACAATTAACCTACAATAATAATCAAACCATGAAAATATGGTGTGGAATTAAAATTTATTACAACTATACGACAAAGATGTGTATATGAACAAGTGTGTATAGAGGTCGAACACATGGAGCAGAAAAGGATAGATTGTGCAAATTAATGAAAAGATGTGATAACTTTATATTTTTAAAATTTTTATTTTGTTTTATAATTTTACATTTTGTTTTTAATTTTATAATTGCATATTTTCTTTTTAGATTTTAGATTTTTATATTTCCTTTTCTTTTTACATATATAATATATGATATATAAGAGTATATATACAATGTAAGCTAGTATAATAACAAATACTAATAAAAAGGGTCAAAATAAAGAAAATAAAAATGTTTTTGTTTTTTAATTTTTTATCATTTTGTGATTTTTTATAGATTTTTTTTATATATTTTAAAAGTTAAAAATATCCTAAATTAAGGATTTAAACCGAAATTGAATGAAGAAGAAAAATAACAAAATAGGTTCAAAATTCTTTAAATCAATTTTAATAAATAGATAATAATATAAACAAAAATTAGAAATAGAAATTTATATTTTTGGGATTTTTTTAGAGATTTTATAGATTTTTATAAAGGTTTTGAGGATTTTTCAATTTTCAAGAGTTTTCTTTTGTTAATTCTATGGATTTTTTATGTGGAGTTAGGGAATAAATAAATAAATAGAAAATATTTTTTTGGAGTTTTTCAAAAAGATTTATATTTTTAGGTATTTTATACTGTAGATAGGGATTTTAGTGCTATTTAAAATGTCCTAAAATGCAAAAATAAAGATATGGTGTGAAGCATCCATGAACTTAAAGATATTTTTTTTGGGATTTTTATGAGCTCAATAGCTAATTTAAATAAATAGGAGATTACAAAAAGAAACTGCAATCTGGTAAGGGTATAAACGTAAATAAAATAAAGTCTAGGGACCATGCTGCAATTTTCATTATATTTTATAATGGAAATAAAATGTTAAATGACTAAAATAAAATACAAAGAGTTGCAAGGGCCTGGACACAAAATGCCCACCTCACGTGGGCAGCCATGTGAGGTGAGCTGGCGAGGACTAATATGCAAATAACAAAAGTTGGGGGGGGGACTTTTGCAATAATTACAAAACTATAACACGACCGATGAATGATTTTAGACTAAATAATAAATACAAAATCATGCCGGGTGAGAAGCACAAAATACCCAACACTCAAGCAGGAGTTGACGACTGGATGCTCTTCACTTGCCACGTGTCGACTCCACGCGTGACAATGACGCTTCGAATGCGGACGCTCAGTGATGACGGGCCCAGTATCTAGGGTTAAGTATGCAAATAATCTACGGTCGTTGTGACCTAAATCACTAGACACGATCAATCGAGAAAATAAAACCACTCAATAGAGAAATCAATCATAGCATGTAATGTAAGCGGTTCGCTATTTTTATTTACGTGGTATAGCCACCATGGTCAAACACAAAGAGCACGATTAAAGAACTCAGTAGACAAATTTCGAAAAATCAAATAATTTTTTAGTGGTTTTCAATTTTTCAATTTTTTAATTTTTGAATAAGGGCAAGCAAGCACAAACACAACACAAGCACAACACCCTTTTTGGAATTTTTAAAAGGGTCAAAAATGCTCAGAAAATTTAACTAAAAATATTTTTTTTGGTTTTGTGGGTTTTAAAGAGTTTTGGTAATTTTTATGGATTTTTCAAATATCTTTTTGATTTTATAAAAATAAAACAAGTCTAAAAATTTGAAACAGTGCATAGTCAAGACCAAATTGCAAATTAAAAATATTTAAAATGCCCAAGGTATTGGACATAGCTACAAATAGAAACTGAAATCACATTTTCTATTTTTCTTTGATTTTATATGATTTTTATAATATCTTGGTTGTTTTATAATTTTTAGGGTTTTTGAGGGAATTTTCAAACGAAATTAATACAGAAGGTAAAACATACAAAAAGACACACATGGCTTTTTATGGAATTTTTAAAACATTTTTCGAATTTTTGTAAATTTTTTAAGATAAACATGGAATTTTTAAGAGGTTTTTGAATTTTTAAAATTAGAAAAAGTAATTAAATCAATTAAAGAAAATCATAATAAAAACTAGACACTGGTTAGAGCTAATAGTAATCTTTAGGTATTTTTTAGGATTAATTTAATCATTATTAAGTACAATAAGAAGTACGCAATTAATTAATAATAGCTAATAGGGACCAATTCACAAATATTTTAAGTTTCTGAACCAATTAAATAACACTAAAGAAAAGCACAGGGTCGATATTACAAATAGCCCACTTAATTCACGCACATACTCCATACTCAACGCACAAGGGTATAAATGCAATTTCTAAAAGTTAGCATTCATTCATTAACATCATAAAAGTTCATAGCAAAATATGCAAATAACCCAAAACTCACGTGAGCATACACATGCTTTAGATTCAGAGGGACTAAAATACAAATATATCAAACTATGAGGTCCAAACTGTAAATATACTTAACTAAAACATTTATTTAATGGACTGAATATAAAAGCAATTCCTTGCTTCTTAAGTACCAAGTACTTCTTGGCGAGCTCTAATGTTATATGATTTATAAGTCAGCATCTCCTGTCAAATATGAGCAAGACCAAATCCCTCTAAAGCCCAAACTTCAATTTCTCCCACTCGTTACCCCCTTTGCTTGCCCCTTCCTCTAAGGAGTTGTTGTGTAACAACGACGTAATGTCCACTGGAACGCCTCTGTTAGTCATTGATCATAGACTTGATGGATTAATTTGAGGATATAAGACTTTCCTATTAGAACAGGTTGACTATTGATAAGGGGGGATCCCCTGTTCTTCCATCAACTATTCTACTTTTTTTTCATCGGGTTCAAATACCCTCTTCTAAGCACTTGTTTGCTTACTAGCCTCGTATAATTAATAAAATACTAGTTTTCTTGAAGCCTCTTGTTCGTATCTCTCATCAAAAGGTGCTATTCTATAATGTCTGTTTAGTAGATCCCCCGCTCACCCGAGCGAACATTCAAATATATGCCCCACGTTCATTCGTGAGGGTACTCCTAATGGGTTGAAGACCATATCAACCGGTGTTTCGTCTTGCAAATAGGGCATATCTTGTCTGGGAAAAACTTGAGAAATAATCCCCTTATTCCCATGTCTTTAGCCTTCCTCACGTCATTACTTCTTCTCCGAGAAAAGAAGTTGACGACCCTTCTACCGTTCATCAGGCTTTCGGAAAATTCCTCACTGTTGCCTCCCGTAGGAGTCTGTGCCCTGTCTCACTCCCAGTGTGGATGATCATCCTCTCAGACCAGCGGTAAGACATTACCTCACCAACTAGCCAATCAGACGTCCAGACCTCCTGCATATCCCTTCCCAATGGCTCCCATATTTCTAGGCCAAAAACATCTCTAATCGAACTGGACGCTGACTATAAGGTATAAAAAGCCATGAAAAGAATAGGTAGATCTGAAAGCGCTGGAAGTGTCGACTAAGGAAGGAAGAAGGTTTTTTTCTAAGTTTTCCAATTCGAGAGCTCCAACGAGAAAAGGGAGTGGAAAAAACCACCGAAAGCAGGGGATGAAAGTGAAATATACCCCTGGACAGGGATGCATGGTGCACACTGGAGGCAGCTATAACTTACGGCTTTGATCACTGCGGATGGCAGATCTGACGGCTGCAGGGAATGTCGACGAGGTACGGGGCAGATGCGTCAGAGGCTATGATCTAACGGCCCAAAAGCTGCGAATGTCGGGTGTCTCAGATTAGATCTGGTAGAGGCTGGAAGATCCGACGGCTGAAAGGGGGTATGTAAGAACACTCCCCCAACGAACTTCAATGGAGCATCGGAGGCGATCCGACGAACCGATGAAGGCTCTAAGAGCTTCGACAGGATCGTGGGGGTGTTCCGTGTCGGATGACGAGCTTCGATGAGGGTAATGACGGTCAGATGGACATTGTAGTGACGGGTCACCTGGAGCTGCTCCTCCTGAGCAGATGGGGGTCCAAAACGGACTCCTAGCATGCATCGGTACCTGCAATGGGTAGAGAGAACTCGGGGCTATGCTATGATCTTGGTTTTTGCTGTTGGAGATAAGAGAAGCGATGGGGGGTGGTGTTTTGGGCCTCCGGCAAATGCGGGGTACGGAGACCCAACCTAATCTTGACCCGATGGTCGAGCCTCAGGGTGACCAGACTGCGTGAGAAGGTGCAAGGCGAGCAGGGGGTTTGATCGGAAAGGATGGGAGTGAGTAACAGGGCTCCGACCAACTGGTCGGAGCAGAGGTGATGGTGATGGTGCGAAATGGCAAAGATGGATAAAAATGGAAATGCGGAAGGAAGGATAGATACCTGAAGGGTCATATGAGTTCCTAGGCTTCATGCGAAGGTGGGCGTCGAGGTCTTGGCCTCGACTGAGTTGTGTATGGCTTGGAGGCTTCACGCGGTGGAGCTCAATCCACGTCGTGAGCTACGACTCTCCAGGCACCTCCGGATGGTCCTAAGGCACTCCTCCAATGGATGTCACTACGAGGAAGGTGTCTCAGGGTCTACGGTGGCTCGATGGACGAGCTACCTCGCTGTGGAGGCAGGAAGAGAGTATTTATAGGTTGCCTAGGTGAAAAACGGTAGTGCGAGAGCCGCTAAGAAATGGTCTGGCAACTCAGACTCACTGTCGCTGAGGCGACTACTCAAGCAATCACGTTTATCAACAATCAACCCACACAATCATTTAAGCAATCAAGAGTAAGAATCAAAATTTATTATACCCTACTAAGAATGTATAGTGGCAAGCAAGTAAGGGTCGAACACAGGAAGCAAAGGAGTAAAGTAAGCAGACAAAAAGTTAAGCCCTATGACATGTGAACTACTTAGCCAAGTGAGATTTATTTGTGGGTTTTTTATTTTGTTTTTTATTTAATTTTTAATTTTATATTTTTATATTTTGATTTTTATTTGTATTTTCTTTTTTATATATTTTATATTTTTTTCTAATTTTCTTTTTCTTTTAATAAAGATATAAGATATATAAAGGATATATGCATACTACAGCTAAGAGAGAGATAGAAATAGTTCAAAAATACTTGAAATATGGGAAATAAAATATTTTTATGCTTTTTATATTTTTCTAATGTTCTTGTGATTTTTCTAGGTTTTTCCTAATTTTTTGGTATTTTTAAAGTCGAAAATACTAGCAAACAGTGAAATAACTTGCTGGCCGAAACTAAAATGAGGATGCAAAAAACCAAATGGTGTCCAAAATTCCTCAAATTAATTTTAATTGAAAGATAATAAATCAACGAAGATACCGAAACTGAAATTGCATTTTTAGGATTTTTATAAATTTTTTAAAATTTTTAGGAAGAATTTTGGGATTTTATAATTTTTATGAGTTTTCTTTTGTATTTTTTGTGATTTTTGGTCTGGAGTTAAAAGACACTAAAATAGTAAAAATATACTTTTTTTGGAATTTTTCACAAAGGTTTTGTAATTTTTATGCATTTTCTAATGCAAACAGTGTTGAAAATGCGTATTTTTGATTTTTTATAAATAATAAAATGCAAAAAATATGCGAAATAAAAATATTCCGTGAACTGACAATGCAACAGGAGTCTATTATGAATTTTTTTGATTTTTTAGCAATTTAGAGATGCACGAAATTGATAGATATAACAAAAAGAAAATGCATGCTGGTAGGGTTTTGTAATTAAGCGAACGTTCAAGGGCCTTGGCGCAATGTTTCCAGAAATTTACAACTAAATAAATAGATTCTAGGACCAATCACAAATAGCAAAACACCCAGGTGTATAGTCACAAAATTTCCAAAGACACGTGCGCCAGGCACGTGACCAGCGAGGACCTACATGCAATTAACCAATAATCCTAGGACCTGAATGTAATTTTCCCAAAAAATGCACTCAAATAAAATGTTTCGGTACTGAAATAAAATAGACAAACCCACAGGGGGTCCCCTATAAAATGCTCGCACCTCACGCGTACAATTACGTGAGGTGATGTGGCCAGGGACATGGTTGCAAAACGAAGAAGTACAGGGGCTAACACCTAAATATTACATAAGTTTTTGAACTATAGTAGAAAGTTTCATAACCATAAAATAAAGGCAAAAACTTGCGGGGGTTTGAATGCAACATTACGCCCACAGGCGGATCCGACGGGCGATGATATTTCACTTAAACACGTGTCGACGCCTGGTGCGATGATGACGCTTCGCGCTTCACAGCCCAGATTAGATCTCTGGTGCGAGATCAACGGATACGGGAGGGCTGGATCCAATGGATCTGGCACGACCTGGAAGGGTCCCTTGATCGGACGACTGGAGGTGCGCTCGGAAGAATACGAAGGAACTCCGGTGAGATGAAGTTCCCTGCGCTCTTCCTCCGACCTCCGACGGACTTGAATCTCACAAGGCGGTGCGTTCTCTTCCTGGAGGCCTCCTTTAGCTGCCGGAGCTCCCAAAAATCACCGGAGGACAGTAGTGTTCGCAGCACAGGGCGGCGGAGTTGGAGGCTCCGAGTTACACCGACGAGGTGACAAAATCGAGCCCTAGGAACGCCTGGGCTTAAGGACCTGCAGAAAATACGTGAGAGGGTCGAGGGCAAGTTGCCTCGACCCCGCGGGGAGGGAGATTGGACTTGCGATGGTGGAATGGAGTGATTTGACGTCGGCCGGCGAACTCGATGCCGGCCAACTCGAAATCCAAAGGATTCGTGATGATCAGGCGATGGATAATAGAGAGCAAAGCTCGGGGAGAATATCTAACTCCTCTAAGGGTTACAGAACGACAAAATAGGAAAGAGGGGACCTCACCAAGGTGGCACTGGAGGTGAGCTCCGGCGTGACCTCCGGCGAAGGGATCTGCCTCGATTCGACGTCTCCGGCTCCAACCAACGGGTGCGTTCGCTTCCTCCTGTCGCCAGGAAGGTGGCTGAAACCCTAGGACTAGGAATGGGAGACAGAAGAGTGATCGAAAGTGAAAGGAAGTCGGGGGTGGTTTTTGAATGGATGACCGACCGGGCTCGAAGATTGAGACGCGCTGCTCGCATCGATGATCCACAGCCCGAGATGAGCTTAGGGCGGGTATCATGGATAGTTGGGCCACAAAAGTCATGAAGAAAGAATCATGAAAGGAGAGGTGAGGCGTCCTAGAAAAATATGCGAAAGCGGACAAAAAACTAGATCTGACGCAGTGGCAGACCTCGGTCATAGAGTTGACCGAGGTCAACCAACGGTTGCATATGGTTGGTCCACGTGGACCACCCAGAAAAATCGTTGGAAAAAATAATCCAAAAATCGATTAAAAATAACAAATGATTTTATTAATTTTAGATTATAAAATAAAAATGTTTATTATTTTCTAAATTATTTTATCATGATTTTTATATATTTTTCGAGGTATAAAATTACAAGTTACCTTTTTACGCTTATATATGTATCTGTATCTGTATATTTTATAATTTATTTTTTATTTTGTGTATTTAATTTTATTTATTTTTGTTTATTATTTTAAAATATTTTTATACACTTAAAGACATTTTTATTTTATTTTTCTGAAGTGTTTTGTACACTTAATAAAATAGAAATAGTAATTATATAGGTATGTATATAGGTATTATGCCTAGGTATTGTAATACTATTATTTTATTTTGTATTTTATTTAGTTTTTATTTTGATCTTAATGTACACATATATTATAAATATTATATAAAAAATTATAAAAATAAAATTATAAAAATAATGAATAATAAATAAAATGAATATTTTAATCTGTACAAGTATACAATAGGGTTCCAAAACTCAACTTTCAAACCGTAGCTCCGCAAAATGCGAAACCACCTTTATTAAATAGCTTATGAGAAATTATATACAATTAAAGGTGAATTTGACGCATTTCGAGTTTTTATTAGGGAGATACAGGTCTGGAAAGTTGGGATTCTGGAATCTTATTCAGATCATATCTTTTTATCTGTACATTACTTTTGTATGAAATCAATTTTGTCTTTTTATATATTTAGTTATCTGCAACTTTCATGTTCAAAGTTTCTTTATTTGTAGTATAAAAAGTGGAACCAAAAATAGGCCCCAAAATGAATAAAGAATGAATTAAATAAAGGGTATTTTTATTGTATTTTGGCCCTTATCTCCCCATACTTTATTCCTTGTCGACCTATCGGGATGCCTATGTCTCAGGGTTTCGGGTCATAAAATATTTATAATATTTTATTCCTTTTCTTTTCTTTTCTTTATTCTATAATTTTGGCTTTAAAAACCAAATTTTATATAATATTTACACAATGATGGATGAATGCTAAAATGCCGAAATTAAGCCTATTTACACGCATTTACTAGGGTTTTTACGGCCAAAATGATAGAATAAAGATGATGAAACATAGCTTCATCATCTCCCTATACTTGCATTTGCTAGTCCCTAGCAAAGAAAAATAAAGAAAAGAAAAAGAAGAAAAATGGATTAAGTTTAATTATCAAACTTGTCTTCACAAAATCAAAGTTTGGAGCATAAGTCGGACCTTCGGAATTTTAGTGCGGGCGGAACCTTAATGAGAATCGAATTTGAAATCCAACAGTCCCTGAGAATCCCAAAACTCTGTTCAAGTCTCCTCAATAGCCAGGTCAGAAATACTTCAACTCATACGCAAACCCTTACGACTATGAATCTGACTCGTATAGTGTAAGTGATGGTGGCTCTCCCCAACTGAAATGACAAAGAGGCTGACTTATCCAATATGACAACCCAATGATTCCCCAATCCAACAACTCATTCCTCAAGGAGCAGGGTATTCCCTTCTAAGTTCAAGTGGCAACCAGCTCAAGAGGAAGGGGTGAAGAGAAGAATGGACGGTAGCCAGTGTAGCTACCTATCCTAGGATGCAAGACCAGTGTAGTCAAGTCATCCAGCTGCAGGCTCACATGTTTTGACTTTGAAGCTCAAGCTTGCTTATTTGACTTTACACATATGTACACTCCGGCAGCATTCTTATTTTTGTACATGCATGTTCACTTTTTAGGAGTTTCTGCTTTTTGCTTTTTTTAATACTATTCAGCAGCATTTACATAGGGAGTTTTTCCTCTTAAGCCAGTAGACTATCCCTCTTTTGAAGCTTTATTGCAACCCAAGATCTCCTATCCTCGGAACTCATCATCACTGGATGGGTTGGGGTGCACTTCCCTCATTAGAGGAGGACAAGTGTTTCCACCTGTATGCGTCTCATACCGGCAAATCCAACCCCCTTACCATTCCAACTGCGTTGAGCCAAGTGAAAGGTGCAAGTGTCCAAGTTAGGTCATTATCAACAAGAGTCGTGCGTGTGCTCCGAAATACTCTACTTAGGCAGTCAAGAATCCATTGAACCAAGTCTCGTGATCCTTAAAGAATTAAGTCAACTAGACCTGAAGTACCTCAATTCCATCTCCTATAAGGTTCCTGTTAATTAGGTAGATTTAAGGTCCAACCAAGCTCCAATCTTCGGATTTTACTTAGACTCATTCAACTATCAAACTCAATCCAAAAAATGCGAATGCTATGCTATGTAGAAAATATTTTTGTGATGCAATTTTCAAAGATTTTGAACTTTTCATGGATTTTTGAAAAGATGATGCATGTGCATTTTTTTAGATTTTTCAAAAAGGGTTTTCAAATGTTTTTGGTATTTTACTTTTGCAAATGTTTTTGGGATTTTGAAAACAAAAGTTTTGTCTAAAAAAAGGTGTAAATATTTACACGGGGACGCTTCTTATATTTACAAGAAGTGGATTTTAAGAATTTACAAGGGTAAGTGGTCAATTTTATAAATATATATAGTGAATTTTAGATGAGATGTATGTATTCCTCAAACTTATTTGACACAGGTTTTTCAAATAATTTTGAAAACTATAGTCCAAAATAATTTTTACAAACAGTTTTTACAAATATGTACACACATTTGAAAATCATTTTGCAATAGGTTTCCAAACAGTATATATAGATTTTTCACATATTTTTTGCAACCATTTTTCAAACCATTTGCAAATCATTTTTCAAACATTTTATTTCACACAAAGAAGTTATTTTACAATCAACATATTTTTACAAAAGTTGAAAACATGTAACAAAACGTTTTCAAAATAGTTTTCAAAAGATTTTTCACAAATATTTTCAAACTATTTTTCAAACATTTTGCGAAAAATATTTTCACCTGATTTACTAATCAGTAACTATAAAAGAATTCGACGAATAATCACATCTTTTTATTAAGGTTTTTAATGAATTTTATAAGTATAATTAGTCATAATTATTAGTAAAAATACAAAAGTACAATTTATGGCTAAAGTATATACGTAGTATATACGACCCCCCTATACTTAGCTTGAGCTATGTCCTCATAGATCAGAGAGAAACGAGAAGACATAACTCGTACTGAGTATAAAAAAGTCTGAAGAATAAATGAATAAGAGATGAAGGAATGAATGAATGAGAAGTTGACCGTCCCCCCTATACTTAGGATCAAATAATACTAAGTATAACAGTATATACACAAAGCAGGGAGAGTCAAGGGTGGGAATGAACAAATCGTACTCAGATTGTCTCCCCCTATACTTAGGGTAAGATATCCCTAAGTATAGACAAGAAGAGGAGACAGTGGAGAGGATCAAAGAATAGAATCAACTCAGGGTGCACCCCCCCATACTTAGGACAAAGTACGTCCTAAGTATAGAAGCCTGACACACAAAAAAAAGGGTGACACCTTTTCGGTAGATAAAGACGATAGAAGAGATGAAAGTGGATATGAACAACTCTGGATGCTCATCCCCCCTATACTTAGGATAAAGTACATCCTAAGTGTAGCAGTGATGAAAGGGATGACATCATGTCGGTAGAATAAGATAGGATGAAAGGAAAAGAAGAAAAGAAGAAAAGAAGAAAAGTCATTCAAAAACATTTTTCTTTACTTTGCCTTCCTCTGATATTTTGGAAGTATTCGGCTCATCCATGTAGATTACTTGAATAGAGTCAATGACAGATATGAATGTATCATGTTCAAGGTAAGGCTTCAGAAGCTGTCCATTGACTACAAATGGTTGTGCGTCAGCTGACAAATTAGATATCAATACACTTCCGTTGTCACGCACATGCCTAACCATAAACGGTCCAGTCCATTTGCTCTTCAATTTGCCTGGAAAGATCTTTAATTTTGCATCCAACAACCACACCTTCTGACCCGTCTCAAAGGACTTGTGGCGGATATGCTTGTCATGCCATGTTTTGACCTTCTCCTTGTACATCAGGTTGTTGTCATATGCATAATCTCGGAATTCCAATATAATCTGTTCAGATCCAATTTTCTGTTCTTCCCTGCTCGCTCGGAATCCAAATTACATATGTTAATGGCCCATAAAGATTTGTGAATGAGTTCAACGGGCAGATGACATGGCTTACCATACACAAGGTGGTAGGGAGACATTCCCAAGGGTGACTTGTACGATGTTCTGTAAGCCCAAAGAACGGAATCAAGCAGCTGAGACCAGTTCTTGCGATCCGGATGCACAAGCTTTTGTAGAATTGTCTTAATCTCTCTGTTTGAACATTCAACTAAGCCATTGGATTGCGGGTGGTATGGTGAAGCAACACGATGTTCAATGCAGAATTCCTGGGTCAGCTTCTTCACCTCTCTGTTTATGAAATGACTACCCCCGTCTGATATGAGAATCTTGGGGATCCCGAACTGTGCTATAATGTAATCTCTCAAGAATCGACAAACAGTCCTACTGTCGGCGGTTCGGGTGGGAATAGCCTCCACCCAACGACTTACATAGTCGACAGCAAGCAGATATATTCATAGCCCTGACTCTTGGGAAATGGACCCATAAAGTCAATGCCCCATGCATCGAAGACGTCTGATATCTGAATGAATTTCAGAGGCATCATATCTCTCATTCCTATGGTTCCGCCCATTTTCTGACAGTCAGTGCAGCATTTGACATAATAATCTGCATCTTTGAATAGTGAAGGCCACCAGAGGTCATTTTGAAGAACTTTTGCTGTCGTTCGTCTGCCCGAATGATGTCCTCCAGAATCTTTGTCATGACATAAGGCGAGGACACTTAGAACTTCCTCCTGAGGAATGCACCTTCTCCAGATACAATCTGCTCCCTCACGAAATAAGTACGGATCCTCCCACTGGTAGAAATGGATTTTAGACAAGAATCTGTCTATTTTCAACTTCGGCCAATCCTGTGGGATCTTCTTGGTCACTAGATAATTCACGATGTCTGTATACCATGGAAGCGAGGTGACTGAGAGAATTGCTTCATATGGAAAGGTCTCTGTGATAGGCTACAGGCTCAGCTCAGAAGATTCCGGCTCAAGAAGCCTTGATAGATGATCGGCCACCACATTCTTTACCCCAGCTTTATCTCTAATTTCCAAGTCGAATTCCTGGAGGAGAAGGATCCACCGAATAAGACGTGGTTTGGCGTCCTTTTTCTGCTGTAAGTACCGGATGGCCGAATGATCAGTGTAAACAATCACCTTGGATCCAAGGAGGTAGGATCAGAACTTTTCCAAGGCAAAGACTACCGCTAGCAGCTCCTTTTCAGTGACAGTGTAGTTGCGCTGAGCTTCATCGAGCATTCGGCCAGCGTAGTGAATCGCAAATGGTACATTATCTTTCCTCTGTCCGAGAACAGCACCAATGGCATAATCTGACTCATCGGTCATTATCTCAAAAGGCTGAGTCCAAATCGGTGGCTACAAGACAGGGGCCTGTGTGATGAGTTCTTTTAGCTGATTAAAGGCAAGGAGTACGCAGTTGTCCACAATGAATTCATTCTCCTTGCCGAGCAACTCAGTCAACGGTCTGGCCAGTTTGCTGAAATCTTTGATGAACCACCGGTAAAAGCCGACATGGCCTAAGAATGACCTGACTTGCTTGATTGTTGTAGGTGGCTCAAGTTTGGAAATTACCTCCACCTTGGCTGGGTCAACCTCCATGCCACGTTTAGAAACAATGTGACCCAACACGATTCCTTTGGTCACCATGAAGTTGCTCTTCTCCCACGAGAGCACAAGATTTACTTCGCAGCACCTCCATAAGACTCGATCTAAATAATCTAAGCATTGATCGAATGAATCCCCATAGATCGAGAAATCATCCATAAGACCTCAAGAAAGCTGCCCACCATATTGGCAAAAACTGCAAGCATACACCTCTGAAATGTGGTTGGGGCGTTGCAAAGCCCGAACGACATCCGTCTGAAGGCATATATACTGAAAAGACAGGTGAACGTAGTCTTCTCTTGATCTTCAGGAGCAATAGCAACTTGATTGTATCCATAGTATCCATCCAAGAAGCAGAAGTATTCCTTCGCGGCCAATCTCTTCAAGATCTGGTCGATGAAGGGTAAAGGGAAGTGGTCCTTCTTGGTGGCGAGGTTAAGTCTTCTGTAGTCCACGCATACTTGCCAAGAAGTGGGTACTCTGGTTGCGATCTCCTATCCTTTGTCATTCTTCACAATGGTGATCCCTGATTTCTTGGACACCACATGCAGAGGGCTCACCCATTTGCTGTCGGAGATGGGATAGATGAATCCCGCATCGCACCATTTCTGGATCTCTTTCATAACAATCTCCCACAGATTAGGATTTAATCTTCTCTGAAGTTCTCAAGAGGGCTTGCAATCTTCTTCCATAAAAATGCGATGCGAGTACAGGGATGGATTGATCCCATGGAGATCCGCGGTTCACCAGCCTATTGCCTTGCGGTTGCGTTCAAGAACCTCCATCAGACGAAATTCTTGTTCGGTCAGGTGTGCATTGATAATGACCAGGTACATGTTTGGTTCTCCCGCAAGGAAGGCATATTTCATGTCGGAGGGCAAGGGTTTCAATTCTGGTGGGGTCGGAGCTGCTTCAACAGTGACTTCAGCTATTAATGCAGGTGGCGATTCGTCCATCTGTTTGGTGTCCACCAAACTCTGTTCTGCCTCTTCACTGATATTTTGACAGAATGCCTCGATAATTTCCTCTTCATCACAAGATTCTTCAAAAATTTGCTATTGGTTTTGAAACCACTTTCCCTGAACCATGATTATCACATCCTCCAACAGGCCCCTAGGTCGCTTAATTGACTTGTCTGCGAACCGCAGAATCATCTTTGTATGCTTGAGCGGTCCCAGTCTGAACTCTGAAAGCATTGATGCTGGCATCAAGTTGACAGAAGACCCGCTGTCAAGAAGTGTTCATTCGAATTCCTGATTAAACATCTGACAATACACAAGAGGTTCTCCCATATCTGGCTTTTTATCCGAGAGGTTGATGATGGCATTAACTGTGACCATTGTAAGGATATGCTTTTCAGACTTGCCACCTTTGTTTATGGAGTTATGAGGGTGAGGCCCGCGCTTGGTTGTGCATACATCTTTCAATCCTCTTTTTACAGCTGGCATGTACTCGAGAGCTTTCATTAATGGTATATTCAATACCAAGTTCTGGATAATTTCTATAATGGTAGGATCAGACAAAGCATTTTTCAAGTTTTCCATTTTTTTGTGTTTTTTATTGCTTCTGGAAAAGGAATATCTACAAACTCTTCACCAATGTCATTCAAAGTATTGTCCATGTGATTGTTTACAGGTAGATGGCAAAAAGGAATAGAATCATCTACAAGATGTGGACCAAAAACGGCAGGCTCGGCTTCAAGTTCTGACGTTGGACTCGCTGCAGGTGCAAGATTCCTTCTGTCCTTAGCTGGCTCTGTAGCAGATGCAGATGTCTCCAATGCTGGCTTGTCTCCACCGGGGTTGCGGCTATCTTTTTGTGTTTTGTTGTTTTCTTCATTTTTTTGTGATTTTCTGATTGATGATGCTGCTCCAAAAATGCTTTGTGGCCCTGGCGTTGGCCTGGCTGACGATTCACCGTCAGATGCAAGATGCTTTCCCTTCGCAGTAGCTGATGGCTGGAGTGACCTACCGCTCCTAAGAGTAACAACATTAGATACAAAAATAATTTAATTCACCTGAATCGGGTTGGACACTGCCGACTACCTGCTCCTTGCGTCGGAAGTTGTTCGGATTTGCCTCGACTTGAGCAGGGATGGCTGTTTTTGCATCCGTCAAGTCGTCGATCTTCTCAGCCATATTTTTCATCAATTGTTCAAGGCATGCCGGGGCTGGATTAACCGATACAATCTCAGAAGAATCCCCCTGCTGGGGCCTAGAGTGTTGATATGACGGTTGAGACTGCGACTGGTAACCCTGAGAGAATTGGTGAGGAGGAGGGTTGGAGGAATACTGTGAGTTCTGATGATATGTAGCAGCCGGTTGATGATGATAACCTTGTCCGTGGTATCCGGACTGCTGAGAACCATGTTGATAATTCTGCCTCCAGGTGTTTCCCTGAGACGGAGGCTAGTACTAATATGAGGGCTGGACGGTTCTCCCACCTTGCTGCTGCTGGTGATAGGGCTTGTTGCCCATGTTCTGACCCTGAGAGAGTCCTTGAGGACGGGTCAGTAGCGCTTCATTGTTCCATACACCGTTGATTTCCTGAATCATCGGCGACAGTGGAGAGAACTGCTCGGGGTAGACTGGCTGGGACTCTGGCTGATACACAACCATCTATGTCTATGACTGCGGGGGCTGCTCCGGGACCTGCACATAGTACACGTGTTGTATAGGATGGGGCTACGGTGGCGTCGGCTGAGGGGTTTGATATAGCATCCGCTCCTTCTTCTCAGCGATCGGCTCAGCAGTAGTAGACACATCGTTGCACATATTGGCATTCAAAGCGCGGACGAGCTGCTCCAGCTGCTGGGAAATCATGCCGAGCTTTTCCAAGCCCTGGGTCCTCTTCTCGATGACTGATAATTTCTCGAGGTCCCTTCATGTAGATTCAGGACGAGGATTGAGCGGCTTCTCCTTCAGCCATTTCCTCGAAGACATTCCATACCACGTCCTCGTCCTTATTGAAATGCGAACCACCACAAGCGACATCTACGAGCTTTTGGCTTTCAAGTGTAGCCCACCAAATAAATGTTGTACGAGACTAGTTTTTGGAATTTCATGGTGGGAACACCTCTCTTGGAGGTCCTTGAATCTCTCCCACGCTTCATGGATAGTCTCGTGGGGCTGTGCGCATCTGATTTAGACGACCGAGAGGGTAAAATTTGTGGAGAAATGCAGATTTCAGCGCCTCCTAGGTTGTGACTACCTTCTCTAAATGGTCGACCCAATATAGGGCCTTATCTTGCAGGCTGAAGGGAAAGGTGCTCATCTTGACTACCCCCAGAGGAATACTAGGGTAGTGAGCAGTAGCACAGATGTGGCCAAACTTTTTGAGAAAGACATATTGTTCTTCAGTGGGATTCCCATGGAATGTGGGAAGCAGAGACGGAAACTGCGGCTTCAGCTCGAAGTGGACATGGATTCGTGGAACTTGAATCCACTCTGTGATGCGTCCCGCTCCGGGATTGTATGTTTCCTTTAGTGTTGGCTTTGGTTGTGGTGGGTCTGCATCCGCTCTATCAAACTCGGGACCTCGCACTGAAAATTCATCTAGTTCTGGAATGAACTCCTCCTCTGGCTCGTCCTCTCATCGACCATCTCTCACATCGACCCTCCTCCTCAAGTCATTCAACATGTCTTGGAAGGCGGTCTGGGCCAGGGCCTGATTTGTTAATTGCTGCTGGATGGCTTGGATGGAAGCCAGCAATTGACTATTAACGTCCATTCTGCGTAGTGTACTGCCATTCCCCCAGATTGGCTTCAACTTCAGGTTGGGGTTGCGGTCCCTTTCCTCTTCCACAGGCCATCTCAGATTCTGCTTGACTTGTTGGCTCCGGATCAGGCTATAGGTCTGCACATGGAAGAATGCCCTGATCAGTGTGAATTGCAGCACCAGATGTAGAGAAAAATTCTGTGTTAAGGTCAACATAGAATTTTGTTAAGGATGGCGATGTGTAAGGAGTGAAATCAATGGCCATCCAAAACGGACAGAGTTCGGGACAAGAGTGATCCCGGTTTATTTCAGAAGACAGGGAGTCTGGAGATCGGTTCATGGAGTTTGAACCGGGTTCTCGGGAATCGCCCTGAATTATTAGAGAAGGCGAGCGGATGGAACTGATGTGGGTGTCGACGGAGTCTCGATTGAACTGTCCATTCGTCGCCATCTCGAAGGTCAAGCAGAAGATCGATGTGGATGAGAGATACGGAGATCAACAAGAAATAAACGGAGTATAAAATAGTAGAAGGCTCACACTGTGCAAGGGTCAACTAGAAGGAGAGCAAAAAGAGCGCAAAGGCACGGTATTTTTGATCTTGACCTTAATTCGACTAATCAATCAAACCTCAAAACAATGGATTCACCAACTCGACCCGTGAAGCCGTGAAGGTTCGACAATTATCTTTGTGAGTTTTAGATTTAATTTTCAGGGAATTATCTTTTAACAAGCCCTTAGAGCGCTACGCCTATAGGAGAGAGTACTGTCAGAAAAGTATCCCGTACTTGTCCTCCTCCTGTGTAACCTGTAGTCTACACTTTTTAAGATCCTTGTAACCCTTCCTGGATCCCTACTCAGCCAAAGAAATAGAGAGAGAAAGCCAATAGGCAAAACCTATACTTCGGAACTCGCTCGCAACGGAATCACCCGTGAGCGTGCAAGAACCTACTCGGACGCAAGACGATGAGACAGACACCCCCTTGAAGGTGTGGCATATGCTCGATACTTCGGACAAGGTCAGTGCTCTACACAATAGAGAGTCACCATTGCTGACCAAGCCCTACTTGTCTACGTATGATAGAAGCGCCAATACTTCAGAAATCCAGGCGATACACAAGGCAACCACAGACTGGGTTTTGGGCTCTAATCCTTACGACATCGCTCACCTTACTGGTAAGGAGACCTTGCTATGCAACCTGAAAACAAATGAGGCTTTGCTCACCCCAAGGCAATTGAGTCCAATTAATCAGTTTTATTAAGGTCAAGTATTTTTAGCAGTCCCTTTTTTTAATTTTTTTGTGTTATCACTTGTTTTGAGTCAATTCAATACAAACACCTAACGTTTTTGTCTTTTCTTTGATTCCTATTGATCCAAAAACAGAGGGAGAAGATCGACAAAGCAATGCAAGGCGACACTAAGATGGAAATCTCATCTTAGTGCCTAAATGATGAATGCCCAGTTAGAAGACTTACAGTGCTTCCCAGCTCTTTCCATGCGGGATGCAAAACAGGAATTTATAAACCTATACTATATTGCTGATATGCACACGGAAATCGTCCTAAGCAGGCAATTGCTAGCGTGAAGAACCAAATGCTAAAACACACAAAGTGAAACATAGTAGTCCGGTCTTGGAATCCCCTTGGTGCCCACCACAATGGGTCCTGCCAGCGCTATACGGAGACTCTCGCGGCACGGTGGTTCCGAATTATATGTTCTAACAACTAATTATATCTAAGTTCAAACACCAAGACTATAGGTGCATGCAATGGTTGTTAGGTGTTTGGCCTTAAATTACACGATCAAGCAATCCTAAATACTAAGGGGTCATTCCACAAATGTAAAGAAAACAAAATCGGAAAATAGCAAGCGATAAAAATGCGTCAAAACTGCGGTGAGCCCCCAAGTGAACAAACACTTGGAAATTGGGCCCGAGTGTCCAATGTCCAGGGTACCTGTATTATTACAACTAATCAAATGTCTCTCTCTCTCTCTCACAAAAAAGACTAAAAACCTAACTATCCTCTCTTTCTCTCAAGTCCTCCTACTCTCTCCTGCCAGCTAGGGTAGAATAGTCGGCTCCTCCTCCCAAGGCTGCTCAGGATCCCCTAGGCGATCCTCCTCGGTCAGTGGTCCCTCGCAAGAAAACAATAAAGAGATGTCAGACAGTTCCAAAATTAATTATGCTATAAGATAAGATAAGGAAAAATGGCTAAGCTAGTAAACAGACACAAGTCTACTCTACAAGCCGATGCTCCCCGGCAACGGCGTCATTTGAAAAATGGTAGTGCGAGAGCCGCTAAGAAATGGTCTGGCAACTCAGACTCACTGTCGCTGAGGCGACTACTCAAGCAGTCACGTTTATCAACAATCAACCCACACAATCAATTAAGCAATCAAGAGTAAGGATCAAAATTTATTATACCCTACTAAGAATGTATAGTGGCAAGCAAGTAGGGGTCGAACATAGGAAGCAAAGGAGTAAAGTAAGCAGACAAAATGTCAAGCCCTATGTCATGTGAACTACTTAGCCAAGTGAGATTTTTTTGTGGGTATTTTATTTTGTTTTTTATTTAATTTTTAATTTTATATTTTTATATTTTGATTTTTAATTTACTGATTTTGTATTTTCTTTTTTTATATTTTATATTTTTTTTTTCTAATTTTCTTTTTCTTTTAATAAAGATATAAGATGTATAAAGGATATATATATATATATTTACTACAGTTGAGAGAGAGATAGAAATAGGGAAAATACTTGAAATATGAGAAATAAATATTTTTATGCTTTTTATATTTTTCTAATGTTCTTGTGATTTTTCTAGGTTTTTCCTATTTTTTTGGTATTTTAAAAGTCAAAAATACTAGCAAACAGTGAAATAACTTGCTGGCCGAAATTAAAATGAGGATGAAAAATACCAAATGGTGTCCAAAATTCCTCAAATTAATTTGAATTGAAAGATAATAAATCAAAGAAGATACAAAAACTGAAATTGTTTTTAGAATTTTTATAGATTTTTTAAGATTTTTAGGAAGAGTTTTGGGGTTTTATAATTTTTAGGAGTTTTCTTTTGTATTTTTTAGTGATTTTTTGGTATGGAGTTAAAAGACACTAAAATAGGCAAAATATATTTTTTTTGGAATTTTTCTCAAAGGTTTTGTAATTTTTATGTATTTTCTAATGCAAATAGTGTTGAAAATGCGTATTTTTGATTTTTTACAATAATAAAATGCAATAAATATGCAAAATAAAAATATGTCGTGAACCGTCAATGCAACAAGAGTCTATTACGAATTTTGTGGATTTTTTAGCAATCTAGAGATGCACGAAATTGATAGATATAGCAAAAAGAAAATGCATGCTGGCACGGGTTTTTATATAACTAAGCGAACGTTCAGGGGCCTTGGCGCAATGTTTCCAGAAATTTACAATTAAATAAATAGATTCTAGGACCTTTTTCACAAATAGCAAAACACCCAGGTGTATAGTCACGAAATTTCCAAAGACACGTGCGCCAGGCATGTGACCAGCGAGGACCTATCTGCAATTAACCAATAATCCTAGGACCTGAATGCAATTTTCCCAAAAAATAATGCACTCAAATAAAATGTTTCGGGACTGAAATAAAATAGACAAACCCACAGGGGGTCCCCTGTAAAATGCTCGCACCTCACGCGCACAGGCACGTGAGGTGACGTGGCCAGGGACCTGGTTGCAAAATGAAGAACTGCAGGGGCTAACACCTAAATGTTACAGAAATTTTTTAACTGCAGTAGAAAGTTTCAGAACCATAAAATAAAGACAAAAACTTGCAGGGGTTTGAATGCAAAATTACCCCCACAGGCGGATCCGACGGGCGATGATATTTCACTTAAACACATGTCGATGCCTGGTGCGCTGATGACGCTTCGCGCTTCATGGCCCAGATTAGATCTCTGGTGTAAGATCAACGGCTACGAGAGGGTCGGATCCAATGGCTCTGGCACGACCTGGAAGGGTCCCTTGATTGGACGGCTGGAGGTGTGGTCGGAAGAACACGAAGGAACTCCGGCGAGATGAAGTTCCCTGCAATCTTCCTCCGACCTCCTATGGACTTGAAGTTCGCAAGGCAGTGCGTTCTCTTCCTGGAGGCCTCCTTTAGCTATCAGAGCTCCCAAAAATTACCGGAGGATGGTGGTGTTCGCAGCACAGGGCGGCGGAGCTGGAGGCTCCGAGTTACTCCGGCGAGGTGACAAAATCGAGCCCCAGGAACGTCTGGGCTTCAGGACCTGCAGAAAATACGTGAGAGGGTCGAGGGCAAGTTGCCTCGACCCCGCGGGGAGGGTGATTGGACTTGCGATGGTGGAATGGAGTGATTTGATGTCGGCCGGCGAACTCGATACCGGCCAACTCGAAATCCAAAGGATTTGTGATGATCAGGCGATGGATAATAGAGAGCAAAGCTCGGGGAGAATATCGAACTCCTCTAAGGGTTATAGAACGACAAAATAGGAAAGAGGGGACCTCACCAAGGTGGCACTGGAGGCGAGCTCCGGCGTGACCTCCGACGAAGGAATCTGCCTCGATTCGACGTCTCCGGCTCCAACCAACGGGTGCGTTCGCTTCTTGCTATCACCAGGAAGGTGGCTGAAACCCTAGGACTAGGAATGGGAGACGAAAGAGTGATCGAAAGTGAAAGGAAGTCGGGGGTGGTTTTTGAATGGATGACCGACGGGGCTCGAAGATTGAGACGCGCTGCTCGCATCGATGATCCACAACCCGAGATGAGCTTAGGGCGTGTATCATGGATAGTTGGGCCATAAAAGTCATGAAGAAAAAATCATGAAAGGAGAGGTGAGGCATACTAGAAAAATCCACGAAAGCGGACAAAAAACTAGATCTGACGTAGTGGCAGATCTCGGTCAGAGAGTTGACCGAGGTCAACCAACGGTTACATCTGGTTGGTCCACGTGGACCAACCAGAAAAATCATTGGAAAAAATAATTCAAAAATTGATTAAAAATAACAAATGATTTTATTAATTTTAGATTATTAAATAAAAAATGTTTATTATTTTCTAAATTATTTTATTATGATTTTTATTTATGTTTTCGAGGTATAAAATTACAAGTTACCTTTTAAGCTTACATAGGTATATGTATCTGTATATTTTAATAATTTAATTTTTTATTTTATGTATTTAATTTTATTTATTTTTGTTTATTATTTTAAAATATTTTGATACACTTAAATAAATTTTTATTTTATCTTTCTGAAGTGTTTTGTACACTTAATAAAATAGAAAAGTAATTATATAGGTATGTATATAGGTATTATGCCTAGGTATTGTAATACATGTATTTTATTTTGTATTTTATTTAAGTTTTTATTCTGATCTTAATGTACACATATATTATAAATATTATTTACAAAATTATAAAAATATAAAATTATAAAAATAATGAATAATAAATAAAATGAATATTTTAATCTGTACAAGTATACAATAGGGTTCCAAAACTCAACTTTCAAACCATAGCTCCGCAAAATGCGAAACCTTCCTTCATTAAATAGCTTATGAGAAATTATATACAATTAAAGGTGATTTTGACGCATTTCGAGTTTTTATTAGGTAGATACAAGTTTAGGAAGTTGGGATTCTGGAATCTTATTCAGATCGTATCTTTTTATCTGTATATTACTTTTGTATGAAATCAATTTTGTCTTTTTATATATTTAATTATCTACAACTTTCATGTTCAAAGTTTCTTTACTTGAAGTATAAAAAGTATAACCAAAAATAGGTCCCAAAATAAATAAAGAATGAATTAAATAAAGGGCATTTTTATTGTATTTTGGCCCTTATCTCCCCCTACTTTATTCCTTGTCGACCTAGTCATCGAGATGCCTAGGTCTCGGGGTTTCGGGTCATAAAATATTTATAATATTTTATTTTTTTCCTTTTCTTTTCTTTATTCCATAATTTTGGCTTTAAAAGCTGCATTTTATACAACATTTACACAATGATGGATGTATGCTAAAATGCCGAAATTAAGCCTATTTACACGCATTTACTAAGGTTTTTACGACCAAAATGATAGAATAAAGATGATGAAACGTAGCTTCATCACTAGGGTCCAAAAGGATCGGAGGAATACGCGGAACCTTAGGAGATCCGGTTACACCTAGGGATCCGTGAGTGTCCTGAAATGTTGGAGTGTATTCGAGCACATGGATTGAGGCAAAAAGAGATCAGGTTCGACCGAGAAAATAGGGAGAAAATGCTCCGAAGACGAGGTATCGGGTCGATCTGGCTTGGAAGGGGATGTTGACCAGGGTCAACAATCCTAACTGGACCTATCAGAATCAAGGATTTACAAAAATCAAATAAAATAGGATAAACAATAGTAAATGAATTTAAAATAAAAAGTGTATAAAATAAAAAAATATTTATTAATTTACAATCCATTTTTCTATGATTTTTAATTATTTTTATGAATAATAAAATAATGTATATACAATATGTAGTATTATATACAGGTACATTATAAGAGTTGATTATTTTATTTTTAATTTTTAGTTTTTCTGATTTTTATAAGGTTATTTACAAGGGTGTAAAATAATAACATAATTTTATTTTGTCAAAAATAAATATATAAATATTATGTACAAGTATAGGTGATATGTACAATACATAGTGAACCCTTATCTCTCTCTACTTCTTTTATTTTGCGATCAGGTCAAGGCTTGACCTTCTCTTAGTGTTTGGGTCAGTTTGTATTTATTCTAAATACATAACTTTTTTATTTTCTCTTTAATCTTATAATTTACATAAATTATATGTTAATTATGCATTATTATCACAGGCATGCGGAACCCTAAGTTGTTGTATTTACAAACATTTACATATGTTTTTGCTGAAAAGAGGAGCTAAAATAAACGAATGAGAATCGTAGTTTCATCATACCTCTATACTTTATCTTTGCGAATCCGTTAGTAAACACTTATTTGAAAAAGAAGTGAAAGCAAAAAGAAATAAAAAGAAAAAGAATCAAGGTTGATTATTAAACTTATCTTCATTATATTGGAATATGGAGCTCGATCAGAACTTTGGATTATTAGTTTGGCGGAACTTCATTGAGACATAGGTTTAAGCCTCAACACCCTTCATGTTCCACAATTCTATGGTCAAGACTCCTTAATAAACCAGGTCAGAACAAGTCTACATACGCAGACTCCAATGACTATGAATCTTTCCTTGCACTGTGTAAGTGATATGTATCTCCCCACCTCAGAAATGACAGAGAACCAGCCTCCCTCAACACGTTAACTCTAATTCCCCAGTCTAGCAGCTCTTTCCTTGATGAGAGGTATTCCCTTCTAAGTTCAAGTTCAACCATCTCAAGAAGAGGGGGAAAGAAGAGAATCGACCGTGACCGGTGTAGCTATGTATCCCTAGGAGCTTAATCAGTGTAATTAAGTCTCTCGCTGTAAGCTTCATGAGATGAGAAGGTGTAATACATAAGCTTTGCTTTATTGACTATATACACTTCGGCAGACATTTTTATTTCAATCAGGCTTGCCCACTTTTTTGGAGTTTTTCTTGATTTTGCACATTTTTCATGTGCATATGTACAACAAATCTACATGGTGCAGCATATACATAATGAGTTTTTCTTCCTGAGCTAGTAGACCATCCCTCTTTTGAAGCATTATTGCAACCCATAGACTCCTGTCTTTAGATCTCAATGCCACTAGCCAGGTTGAAATACACATCCCTCCCTAGAGGAAGACGATAGGTTCCACCTAGAAGTACTACCCTCATATGCTACCCCAAGCCAAAGAATTCTACCTCCTTACCACCTCACCCGTGTTGAGCTACGTATAAGGTGTGTGTCCAAGTCAAGCCATTGTCTCTGAGAGTCATGCGTACATTGTTAAGTGTTCTACTTAGACTCATCAAGATGACATGTGAACATAGCATAGTATACTCAAAGAATTAAGTCACTAATGAACCTCAAAAGTCTTAACCCCAAATCCTATAAGGTTCTTCTAAAGTAAGGTGGATTAAGGCCTTAATCAAGCTCCATTTTTCAATTTAATTCCATACTAGTTTAAATGTCAACTGTGATTCAGAAAAATATGCAAGCAAATCTGTACAAAACTCTTTTTAAAATATTTTCCAGAATATGCAAGTTTTTTATAAAAAAATTTTGAATGCATGGAGAAAAAGGTTTTGCAAAAATATTTACAAACATTTACAAAAAAAATTTGCAAATATTTTACAAAAAATTGTACTATATACATAATTTTATGCGAAATATTTTCAAAAACTTTATACTCAAAACATTTTTTCCAAATATTTGTACAAAAATAATTTTTACAAGAGGCTATTTACGAGCAATTATGTACAAAGCTTTTTACAAAAGAATTTATGTACAAGAAAAAAATTTAAAATTTTTATGATTTTTAGGCTTACAAATTTTAGCCATATTATTTATATACAAAGTACTCAAAGTACGACCTATGGTTAAAGTATATATACAATATACATGACACCCCCTATACTTAGCTCGAACGATGTCCTCAGAGTGATCAAAGAGCGATGAAAGGAAGACATAACTCGTGCTGAGTATTAGGAATTGAAAAGAAGGCTATACTGCAACAAGGAATAAAAGAATGTAATGAATCAAATGAATAGAAGTCGGTGATCCCCTCTACTTAGGATCAAATAATCCTAAGTATAGAAGACTATACACAAGGGAAAAATCGAAGAATAGGATGTACAGGTACTACCTCCCCTATACTTAAGGTAAAATATCCCTAAGTATAAGAAACAAAATAGAGGTAAAAAGAATCAAATGAATAATCGATGTCTGATACCCCATTGTACTTAGGGTAAAGTTCACCCTAAGTATAGCATAATCATAAGATGAAGAAGGGGTGTCAGACTCAAAGAATGTATGATATGGACAATCTGGATCTATACAACTGCGAGGAAGAAGTGATGATCAGGTATGAGATGTAAATGATATGAGTCAAAGACCACATCCCACACAAAATGAATAGGGACAACATCAACGATCAGTGGATCATGATCAAGATATGGCTTCGAGCACCGACCATTAACTCGAAAGGTGGAATCATATGACAACTCAGATATATCAATGCTTCCGCTGCCGTGTACCTTTCTGACCACATATGGTCCCTTACATTTGCTTTGTAACTTCCCTGGAAATAACCTCAACCTAGCATCAAATATCCATACTCTCTCGTTTGGCTCAAACTATTTATGGCTGATATGAGAATCATGCCATATATTCACTTTATCCTTGTATAGTAGGCTACTTGAAAAGGTTGTATCTCCCAACTCCTCCAGAGCTGCCAACTCTGCTTTCTCTGATCTCCTATACTCTTGGGATCCAGTAATAACTCAGTGACTGCCCAAAGTGACTTGTGATTGATTTACACAAGCAAGTGGCATGGCTTTCCATAAACGAGATGAAAGGGAGATGCACCCAAATGCATCTTGAAGGAAGTTTGATAGGCCCACAAGATTGAGTCCAAAAGTCGTGACCAATCTTTTCGGTTTGGGTGGATGACCTTATGTGATATAGTCTTGATCTCCATGTTCGATACTTCAGTAAGACCATTGGTTGAAGGGTGATATGGAGTGACAACTCGGTGGTCAATGCTGAACTCATTAGCAAGGGCCCTTACCTTGTCGTTAATAAAGTGAGTCCCCCCATCGAATATCAAAACTCTAGATACCCCTAACCGTGAAATGATATTTTTCCTCAAAAATTTGCAAACATTTTTAGCATATGTAGCTTGGGCAGGGATGGCATCAACCCAACGACTCACATAATCAACAACTAGTAGAATGTACTTGAATCCATGACTCTTAGTGAGTGGACCTGGACCCATGAAATCGATGTCCCGTACGTCAAAAAACCTCACAGAAGTGAATGGGTTGCATCACCATCATATAACATTGTCCACAAGTACCCATCCTCTGATAGTCAATACATCTCTTCACGAACTCATTAGAATCCTTGAAGAGGGTAGGCCACCATAGGCCAGACTAGAGCACTTTCTGTGTTGTCCTCCTCCTATAATGATTTCCTCATGCCTCAAGCTTGTGGCAGTATGTGAGGATGTTGTGGTGCTCCTCCTGTGGAATGCACCAACGCTAGATACTACCCCTCTTCATGACAAAGAGTGGGATCCTCCCAACGGTACAACTTGACCTTAGCAAGGAAGGTCTTAAGTCATTGTCCGGGCCAACCTTGTAGAACTTTCTTGGCAACAAGATAGTTCACAATGTCAACTTACCATCTAAGCGAGGTGATAGCAAGGGTTGCTTCGTCTGGGAAGGTCTCTGTGATAGTGCGATCTGATTAGAATCCTCAAGGTTCTCTAAATGGGAGAGGTGATCCGCCACCACATTCTTGACTCTAGGATTATCCTTAATCTCAATATCAAACTTCTAGAGTAGAAGGATCCATCTGGTTAATCTAACATTGTCATCCTTCTTTACCATGAGATATCATATGGCGGTGTGGTCTGTAAAGATAGTCACTCTAGATCCAAGAATATATGATTTGAACTTATCCAAAACAAAGACTATGGCTAGCATCTCCTTCTCAATCAAAGTGTAGTTCCACTGAGCGACATCCAAAGTCCGACTAACGTATTGTATGACACAAGGTAGTCCATCCATCCGCTGTAGCATAGCCCCTATGGCTAAATCAGAAGCAGTCGTCATGATCTCAAATAGGAGAGACCAATCAAGTGGCTGAAGGATAAGAGCCTTGAAACTAGTCCCTTTAGAGTCTCAAATGATGCTAGACACTTTATCATCTATAATGAACTCAATGTCTTTCATCAATAGATCAGTAAGCGGTCGGGCAATACAACTAAAATCCTGAATGAATCATCGGTAGAAACCGACATGCCCCAGAAAAGACAGCATTTGCCATAAATTGTACGGTGTATTGAGTTTCTTGATGATGTCCACCTTGGACTGATCAACCTCCATGCCTTTGTTGGAGATGATATGACTAAGGATTGTCCCCTGAGTCATCATGAAATGACTCTTCTCCCAAGATAATACAAGGTTGATCTCTATACAATGCTAAAGTCATAGTCTAGGCATTCAAGACATGCATCGAACCCATCATCATAGACCAAAAAGTCATCCGTGAAGACCTTTAAACAACACCCACCATGTCTGAGAAGATGGAAAGCATGCACCTCTGTAATGTAGTCGGGGCATTACATAAACCAAAAGGCAGCCGTCTAAAGGCATACATCCCAAACAGACATGTGAATGCCATTTTCTCCTGGTCTTCGAGCGCTATGGCCACCTGATTGTATCCGGAGTACCCATCAAGAAAACAGTAATGACCCTTCCTAGCTAGCCTCTCGATATTCTTATCAATAAATGACAACGAGAAATGATCCTTCTTGGTGGCCTTATTCAATCGTCTGCAGTCCACACAAACCCTCCAAGAAGTGGGCATCCAGATAACTATCTTTTCTCCAAACTAGCTCAAAACTGTGGCGATACCCGTCTTATTGGGTACCACATGCAATGGACTAACCTAGTTGGAGTCAGAGATGGGGTAGATAAAATCGGTTCTCCAGCACTTTGATATTTCCTTTATTACCACATCTCGAAGATTCAAATTCAGCCATCGCTGGAACTCACGTGATGTCTTGGCATCCTCTTCGAGATATATGTGATCGAAGCACATGGGCGTATTTATCCCTTGGAGATCAACTACGCTCCATCCAATAACCTTGCGGTTTCTTTCAAGAACCTCCATCAAACAAGATTTTTGATATCCGATCAAATCCGCTGAGATAATGATTGGGAATATCTCTGGCTCACATGCAAGGAATATGTACTTCATACTCTGCGGTAAAGTCTTCAGTTCGGGACATGTGGGAGCTGGTATCTGAAATGTATGAGTAAAGGATACCAAATCTACGTACGAGAACTCCTGCTGCATCTGTGAATCTGACGAAGACGACCATGCCGGTGTATCGTAAAGGATATGGGAAGATCCTTAAGCGTATCACGGAAGTGTGAGGATCACATCGAGTGCAATCAGGAGCGACTAGTCGCACTAGTGGCTCCGGGCAGCAGAATGTAAAAATCTTCAATCCAAGAACACTTCTTAAACCATTTCATCTAAACCATGATTAGGTATTAAGGTTACCTCTTGAAGCGTGGTTGCGATTGAGTCTATAAACGAAGAGACCTCCTGTCTCAAGTCCGGTCCAATGGAGGAGATGCTTGCGAGGGCGTTGATGAGACACGTACTTCTCGCAATCCATGTTGATGATCCAAGCGGCAAATCTCCTGATATCATCACACGAGATCCAACATCTTCTTCACGAGCGAAGCGCATTGTAGGAGATGGATATCCACGAGCAAGAATTCAACAGCATAACGACGATGCTGCGACAATAACGACTCTCACAAGGGCTCCATGGTGGATGACCACTACGAGAGAAAGAGAGAGAGAGGCATGGTGTATATAGAATGAGAGAGGGAGAGAGAGCATTCGTTATTGATGTTGTAACTTGAAAAGCAAGGGGTACCTCTTCTTATATAGGGTTTTGGGAGTCCATGGATCCCAATCCATGGACATCACACAATCAATAGGTGAGATCGATTTGTGTTTCTTTTAATGGCCTTGATGTTGCTGTAAAAACACAACTACAATTTATTTAATTTAAATTAATTTGTATTGATAAATCAATATATTAATTTCAAATTCAAATCATTTGACTAGTCTTGCGATAACGAGGAAACTAACCTCATCCCCTAAAAGGAGGGGGGATGGTCATCCTTCTCCTCAATTTCTCATGAGATCTCATTGTCTCATGATATTCCAAAATTTACAGCAACACTTGTTATAAATAATTCACAAAAATAATTCATAATCATCTCTTGAATACTGCAATCACGTCATTGGAATTATGTGAATCACATTCACAACCCAAAACAAAATGTAATTATATTTTCAGTTAATCATTCAATGTGAATCCAATTCACATTAATAATTAATCAACAAATATAAATTATAATAGCCTCTCTCTTATATTTTATAAACCGTATTTATAATATATCTGAATAAATGGGTAGTGATATCCAAATTATTCATATCCATGATCATTAAATCACATTTAATCATCTTAGATCTCTATTCTCATGTTCCCAAATAATATGAATCACATTCACATTATTCTCATCTTTGATAAATAAATCAAATTTAGTTATCTCAGATAACTTTCCTTATAATATGAATCAAATTCATATTACTCATGATAATCAAATCACATTTAATTATCATTTTCCTCAATGCTCGGATATATGATATCAACAATAAAATTATCCATGAACTCTTTCAAGGATAATGCACTTTCTCCACGTATATTTGGAGATAAGGACAGAGCAATTGTATTGTTCCACGTATAGTGACTTGGATATTGAGATCACATCTCAAATCCAGATATTACTGACCTCTCATAGATGCTTGATTAAATCAAGACCGCAAATCTAATATTCTCATTATATCTGAATCACATTCAGATCAATGTCCAACATTTGGACCAAGATCAGATCACTTCTCTACTGAGAGGAGTCACTAAAATCCATACCCATTTGATCACCCCCTAGGAATGGAAGCGTCATGGTTACACAATCATTTATGATCACATCACCCTCAGGTATTCCTAATACCTGTAAATCATGCATACTGGAAGACCCAAAATAAACCCGAATAATTAGATCTCTTTTCATTGTCTACTTCAGGTTTTTATCATTAAGTTCCTCATTTGAGTATTGGGAGTTGGTATCGATCATATACTTTCCAAAAGCATATATCATACCCAGGTATTGATCATATAGTTTCCAAAAGTATATATCAAACCTACAAATTTAGCCAAGCTTCCAAATCAAGACAACCGCACGTGAAATTTGATTCTTCCCAATATATCGTGAGTGTGATCATGTCTTCCGATTCAATGATGAACATGTATGATCCCTTTGAGAGATTGTATTATTCATATGCCCTTGCATGCACACCATCATGTCGATTTATAGACCTTGGTTAGGTCATCAACCTATTGGTCTGCCAAATGTACATACTTAGACATATAGTAACATATCTGTCTCCGGTCAGAGGATGGGCGCCTATATCGTGACAACATACAACATAGGACTTTAGTTATCTCGATCTCGTTAAATAAAAATCGTAGTAAAAAACTACATTAAATAATAAACATTTTTTTATTTTATATAAAAATTAATGAAATCATTTACTATTTTAAAATAGTTATTTTTGAATAAATAACATGTTTTGTCCTGTAGCGGTTCCAGTTGGATCAATCAACGTGCTCTGATAGTTGACCTGGGTCAACTTGGCCCCCTGCCTCCTGATTTGACACGGCGTGTCTTTTCCCTGGTTTCTTGCATTTTTCCCGCATGTTGTGTCCATTAATCGAAATCGCGTTCTTCATACGAAATGCTCCCAGATCATCATAGATCCACGCCATGTCCTTTGAACCCTTGTATATATCGTCGATTCTTTAATCTCGCCTGGTCAATAAGGGTGTCCATCATTGTTGATAAATAAGAACCTCAGCCTCTTCTTCGAAATTTGGTCATTTTCCTAAGTCTTAAAATCCCTGAGCTAGGCCTAGCATGCATCCCAATGACAGGGGGAGAACCCCTGAGCTCCACGGTAGCTCGCAGATGGCAGAGGTGCACCCAGGTGGTCAGCTCCGGCGACCACCTCTGCTCCTTGACTCTGGCTAGGTATGAGGTGCGTATTTATTTGTTTTAGGTAGATTTTTATGTCAATTTTTTTATTATGCAATTAGATTAGCCATTAGATCGTAGTTGTAGCATTAAGTAGGCAATTCGTAGTTCGTCGGAGCTCCGCTCCGGCGAACGATTCCACTGTGTATCGACTATCCTCCGCCGCGCTTTCCACCTTCATCTCGTTTTCCATCCATTTCTCGACATCCCAGACACATCCAGATCCCTTATGGACCTGGATATCCGATCTCCCTTCTCCGCCCTCCGCTGGAGGTCGCCGCCTCACTCCACCAGCTGTCCACTGCGTATGTTAAGGGGTCGAGGCATTTTGCCCTCGACCCAGGAAGTTTTCTTGCAGGTCCTTAGAGATTTAACAGCATCTGGAGGGGTGATTGGACATCCGCCAGAGGTATCTGGAGCACCTCCCCTTCCCTGACCTCGTGGGGGTGCTTCGGTGAATCTCCGCCCTTCTTGAGACCTTCGGTCATTAGAGGATGTCAGCAGCGAATTTTTCAGCCACCTTGGAGCCTCAACGCCCGACGAAGGAGCGAGATCGGGCCGAAGGAAGTTTGCCCAAGTGAGCCTTCTTCATGGCTCTTCGTCATTGTCTCTCCACCATTGGATCAAGAATGACGACCCAGTTCTGATCAGAGCTGTTGGATCTTTGCGAGCTTCAGTCGTCAGATCGCTCACGGTGATCTAATCTTCACCGTTGATCCGTGAAGCGGTACCAGTCATCAGATGTGCGCCACGTCTTCATGTGAATCCAAGATCGTCGTCCATCAGCGCCTATTATGGGGTAAATTGTAAATCTGACCCCACCTTTTTTGTATTTACTAAATGGTTATGTAAATAAAAGCACATACTGTAAATAAATTAGAATTTTTGTAAATGGACCCTCGAACTTTGTTAATTTGCACTTAGGTCCAGTCCAACTCAACTCACACGTCATCCCACGTGAGCTGGGCATTTTGCGTGAAGACCCCTACAGGTATTTGTATTTATTAAAAGTCCAGTAAAATAAAATTCACGTTGTATATTTTTGTAAAATTGCTTGGAGGTCCCTGCATTTTGTTATAATTACATTTTGGTCCCTCCTAGTGTGTGTCACGTGTAGTCCGCGTGATGGGTAAATTATGTCTGTAACCCTAGCGATTTTGTATTTGTTAAATAGTCATTAAATTTTTAATTACGTTGTAAACTTTTGGCATTTATGCAAATATGCCCCTAAGAGGACATGTATTTTTGTGTGTTTTATCTAATTATTAAAAATTAGCTACAATGCTCTTAAAAATCCATAAAAATAGGATTAGATACTCCATGCCTTGTAGTTTCACCGCTCATATTTTTAATTGACATTTCTTTCATATTATCCATTTATTAAAAATGAAAATGAGCCGCTTTTTGCCCTGTTTACCTATAAAAATTCCAAAAAAAATAAAAACTTTTTGAAAAAATATAAAAAATTATATAAAGTATATTCTGATATTTATTGAGTCCAAAAATCAAAAATACCTAAAAAATATAAAAGAAAATGATAAGAATTATAAAGCTCCGAAATCCAACATAAAATATAAAAATTCTACAAAAATATGATTTTATATTTTATAATTATCTATATGTTCATATTTATATATTAAAATTAATTTGGTCAATTTTGGAGTTTATTTACTATTTTTAAAACCCAAATAAATTTCAGATTATGTATTAATCCTTTGTTTAGGATATTTTTGACTTTACAAATACATAAAAATAACAAAAATCTCAGAAAAATAACAAAAAATTAGAATAAAATAAAAATCATAAAAACATTATTTTCTACTATATTTAACCTATTTTGACATATTTTTATACATGTTGTACCTATATACCTCTTATATTGTATTTTTATATATACATATACATACACACACACACACAAATATATATAGTATGTTTAGATGAAAAAGAAAATAAAAAATATAAAAAGAGAATACAAAATTATAAAATCAAAATAAAATAAAAAAATAAAAAATAAAAACCCATAAAAAATAAAATGGACAAGAGATAAAAGACAATATTTTTGTGCATTTCTCATGCCTCCTTCTCCCGTTTGCACCCAGTGTTCGACCTCTACACGTACTTACGCCTATACACATTTGCATGTAGAGTTATAATAAATTTAACTCCACATTTTTTCTATTCATTGCTTTATTCATATTGTCGGTTAATTATTGATTGATTAAAGATTATTGAGCGGTCAACACATCGACTGGATCTCTCGCCTTATGAGATTTCTAGACCCTTGATAAAACTCAGTTATCGGGCACTTGAGAGGCCCCTTGTTCCAATGTGAGGGAGGGAAAAATATACACAATCCTATGCCCTCCATCATCTGGCCATCTATATACACTTTCAAGTCTAAAAAACTAATGAGACGATTGACTAAAGCAAGAACAGACTTATTCCCTAGTGTTGAGGATTACGTCTAGCAGAGAGTCTCCTAAATTGGAACATTGGGTGTGTCTTGACTCGACTCTCATGATTGCAGTACATAATTTTCATATCCTTATATTTTATATACAAACAGAGAATCCGATATTTAGAGAAGTTGGATTCCTTTTGACTAGAGCATGGTTGAGCCCATAATTTTAGGATCACTTAAATTGAGGGTCTTGGAAGAATTGAGCCTTGAAATTTCACATGCACTGTCAGGAATTAATCCGACTCTTTCATTCTTTCGATGCTCGAGGACGAGCATAGTTAGTGTAGGGGTATGATGAATTTCTCGCTATTTTTATACTCGTTTAATAAGAACTTCCTGACAAATCTTCGTTAATTCTGCATCTTTTGAAAATAAAACCATCACCTTTTAATTAATATATTTTATGTATATTTTCTAACCCTAATCTATTGTATTTAATTACTAACCTTTTTCTTTATTTCTATATTTTTTTAACATCCATAATTATATTAATTAGTGTCTATAATTGTTTTGGCTTTTAAAGGAAATTAAAAATACAAAAAATATCAAAACCCTTAAAATCAGTGTTTTTAATCCATTAAAAATATTCTCAAAAAGTCATCTTCGTAGAAAGGACCTCCTTTGACTTTTTGTTCAACATGAAAGTTGTAGATCTCATCGAGATCTACAATGTTTATGTTTTGACTTTTTCCTAATTTAGCTTCCTTCTATTTCTTTATATTTTTCTGTATTTTCGTATTTATTTAATTTTTTGGAGCAGCCAAGTAGCGTTCTCGAGAGCTGCCACGCGACCACTCCCCCTTCTTGCCATCCAACCTCTCTTCTAGCCATTAGATTCATGTCTATCCACCTGCATCACAATCGTCCCTCTTCTCTTTATTTCCAGTCGTTAGATCATGCCTATAGATGCAATCTCTTCCGCTCCCACGCACTCTAACCTCAACCATCCGATCTTTTCCCCTGATCTAATCATAGCCATCCACTCATGCCTCCTTCTAAACCACTCGATCTCCCTCCCATCCAATGCATCCTATCGATCCACATCACCCGCTTCATCTTCGTCGTTGGATGGGACTCCAAGTCCCATATAGACCTCCCACTCCCGCCTTTACCCTTGTTGCTAGATTAGATCATATAATCTGATCTAAAGTGTCCTTCCACGCCTTCATCAGGACCATTGGATCATGAGATCCAACGATCCCTACTCGTCGTCTACCTCCAACGCCTTCTGTTCCCATGCATTACACCTCACAACCACTCCACCCACTTCCATTTTTAGCTTCACCCTCCAGACGCCTCTCATTAATCTAAAGCCACCCTCATGCATCTGATGAATCCATGATTCATTAATTTTTCTGTCACATTTTGTCTTAAAACCCTTAACAAATGCATGAAAATATTCATTAATTTTCATCTTTCATCAAAACTTCTTTCATGTATAAATATTCACTTTTAACCATCAAAATCATGTAAATAAATAAAGAATCAAGAAAAAGAACAAAAGGTGGATATATGTATATATGTACAATATGACTTAAAATATAAATATAACTGCAAGGTATGTTTATAACCTAACCCCCGAGACCAAGTCAGCATGGATTGGTCGGCAAACCAAAAAGTAGGGGGAGATAAGGAAAGAAAATCTAAAAATAAATTAAGTCACACACCATGTACATCTCACTATTTATAAAATAAATACAAAACTTCAAAGATTTTTAATTAATTCATATATATATATATACACTTTTCACCAAACTCATTTCCTAATTATTTCTAAAAATGTATATAAAAATATAAAAATAAGTTAAAAATATTACCTTGTATATATGCCAAGAAATCCAGCCTATAAATTGTCAAAATCTCAACTTCCGAACATCATAACTTCTTCAAACGAACTCCACTTTCACTCTACTCACTTTAAAGTTCATAAAATAATATTCTCTAATTAATAAAGGTGGTTTCATCGAATTCGGAGTCCGTTTGCAAAAAGTCGAGTTTGGGACCAAATGACAAACGGGGTTTCTAGGCTATTTATTTTATATAACACACATTATTTATAGTTTTCTTAATTTTATAATTTCTAAATATTTTTATGATCTTATATTTTCACCCTAATTTATTTCATAATTTTTGGAGTCTATTTATTATTTTAATAAAATCAAAAACCCTAAATTATAGGCAAAAATGAACTGTATAACTTATACCTTTATTTATTAATATATGTAAATTAATTTATTAAAATATATAAAAATTCACACAAGCCTTATTTATTAATCTAATTATTAAGAAAATATAAAATTAATATTTATTTATTTATTTATTAAATTAAAAATTCAAAACCTATTTATATATACATATTTATTAATATAATATTTATATTTTGAATAATATATATTATTTATAGAAAGTAATTATTCCATAAATTAGATAATTAATTTATTTACATTTCTTGCATTTATACCTATTTAAAATAACCTTATTTAATATTTAATATTGAATTTACAAGTAATTAAACATAAGTGGCCAACCAGGTGCTGACACTTGTCAGCACCTGGCTCATCTTCCTCAAGAAGTTGTTCTGCCAGACTGCTCTGACCGGCCGACTTCACCTATTTATCCAGCTCTCCTTATAACTCCTTCCGACGAGCTAAGCCATTGGATCTAATCCCCTAACTACTTTCTCCATCGCCAGCCATTAGATTCTACTTGGAGCCCACGCCATTGTTCTATATAAAGCTCCAAAGATCACCATTTTCAACCAACCCTCCTGTAACTAACTGCAGCTCCAGCTCAGTAGCCGACCCCCATCCTTCCAAGCCTCGCTTAGCCTCGCATCGGTGGTGACAGCACCTGCAAGCGTCCCCGCGTGGAAGAATAACATCGGAGGAGGAGTTCCAAGGCTCGTCTCAGCCTTGAATCGCAGCTCGCGCCGCGTGCAGCTCCGGTGAAGGTCGTCCGTCGAGCGAGTTACCAGAGGTAAATACACCTCTTCCCCCAGACCTATTCCTCCATTTTCTCGAATTTAGTTTCTCGATCATCGCGCCACGATTAGCGTAGCTAATCGCGTGATTAGTTAGCTTACTCATTCATCGTAATCGCCCAATCGAATTCCCTTTGCGATCGATTCAACTCCACTTAAAATCGCTTCATCATTTCATTACCCTGCTCACGCACTTCACACATTTCTTCTGGAAGCCATTGTTTTTGATCTTGCAAAACCTTAACCCCTTAACCGATTCTTCGAATCGAGCACACAAAATTGTTATTTGCAGATCCATCTTCAATACGGAGCGAAAGCTACGCATTTGGAAGCTTTCATCTTCACGGAAATCCACTTCAAAGAAGAGGCCTGAGACTTCATCAACCTCCAGATTGCAGCAGACCTCCATCTTCATTGCATGTTCACCGTCGCTTCGAGCCGCCCCTGACCACCATCTACCGCGGGTGAGCTCGAGGGGTGGAGGAGCCACCCCTCTGGCCCCAGCGGAGAGCCAAAGCAGCTGCCGATCGCCGGAGAAAATTAGTTGAAGAAGCTCGTGTCGTCAGCTCTCCAATAACCTCAAGAACAGCCGCAGTATAGGTGTGCAACACGTGGAGGGCGCGCAAGCGTCAGATCGCGCCATCTCCATTCTAATCCTGGCCGCTCAATACGAAACGGTGGATATTTTGCATAAAGAACCCGACCAGCAGCCAGGATTAATCTCCACTCCTGAGGTTTTCAGAAATTACATTTAGGTCCCTCCACATGGACATAAATGTAAAACACTTTATTTCTTTTTCATTTCAGTCCCTGTAAAGGACCTAATTGCAGAACTTTTTAATATTTTTTCTTGCGCTTACACCCCTGGGCTGTAGGGGATTTTTGGACCTCGTTTGACTTCATTTTTCGTCGATTTCTTTAGGGTAGTTACGCAACTACCCAGCAAGATTTTAATAAATTTTCCTGACTTTTTCTCGTGTTTTCATCGAGTTTTGATTCTTCGAAAATCGCCTTCGTTTTGTTTTGATTTCATGTGCTTTTTCGACCCCGCTGCTCGACCCATTCCACCTATTATATAGTATCATCTACCTATATTTCACCTATTACTTAAAAAATATGTGAAAAATATCCTTTTTGAAAATTAAATAAAAATTGGAAAAGATTAAAATCAAATAAAAAATTTAAAAATAAAAAATTCATTAAAAATGTATCTTTCCTTTGATCGCTTTCAGAAGAGATAAAATAAAATCGCAAAAATATTTTCTTAAAAATCAAAGCATTCTATTCTGCCTCCTTGAGTTCGACCCAGGCACACTTACCTGGATAAAAAAAGTGCAGGTTTTCTTTCAAAAATTGAATTTGTTTGATAGACTAAGATCTCTTCGCGACTTTTTCTACATCGACAATCTCTTCTCTAAAAAGCCGCGATCTGATTTTAGCCGCATCAAAATGGCACCGTTGTCGGGGAGTCATTAGAATATTTTGATCTTTTTCAAATTTTTGTGATTTTATTTTCTCTCTTCTTTTTGTTTGGCTTTTCGTAGCTTCTCTTCGATTTTTCGTACGGTTTTTTGTACGGCTTTTCTCGACTCTTTTCTCGATCGATTTCGTACGGCTTTTCGTACAGCTAATCAAGTTTGCTGGGCCTGCAGGATCAGCCGGCTTCTTAGGATGTTGAATCAGTTGAAAGAGCAGAGGTCGGTTCATTCTCTACGAATCAACTACAGAGGGCAGACTTAGTTAGTATCATTTTGTAAAAGAGAGAGAAAGGGAGAGAAACTGTAAAAGAGAATAAACAACCCCCCATTGTTTTTGGGGTCTGATTCGCCGGATATCATGTATACGGGGGATCAGAGCACCCACCGCGGTTTTATCGCCTTATCGATTTTTCCGCGGCTTTTTCGATAGATGCATGCTTAGGTGTTTTTATTCTATCTGATTGTGCTCACGTAGCTAGTTTTAGGAATTACAACCTAGGTGCATGATTTTAGGATTCAAATAATAAAAAATTAGACGTCTGTTTGAAAATACTCAAAAAAATTATAAAACCACAAAATAAAATCGGGACTGCTAAATATATCGGATTTAAAACAAACCGTAACGATTCATCTGATTTAGGAGAGTAATCCCCGCCATTTCTCAAAGTGTGAGAGCGAGAGCCGACATTTAATAAACACCCGATATCTCTCAAAATACTACTTAGTTCTTACACCTAATCACTGCTTTTCAGTGGATATGCTCGGGTATCCAGAAACAGTCCAAGTATACTTAGCAGAGTGGGGGATTTAGAGGACACCGCGTAAGGCTCCGTCCTCGAGTAATGCGGGCTGGAATCGGTCTGTGTACTTACCACCATACTGGCCGAGAGCAATTGGTTCTCTGTAAGGACTCGGGACAGTATCGCGGGAGAAAACTCGGGCACCTATCAGCTCGTACATCGCACGATAACCGTAATATTTGTTTACTAATTACAACCCTAAAACCGACAAGATAAAAGACCGAACTCTTATGGTCATCATCGGGTTGAGTTGGTGAAAAACAGGGTTTGCTTGCGGGGTGTGAGTTTCTGCGGCTTTCGCATTTATCCCTCTTACTTGAATCGAAAATCGTGTACTCCCGATATTTCTCTTGACATTGAAAATGACGTCTCGACGGCTTCTCTGCTCAGACTCCGTGAGCTTTCGACCGTCCACCGTCGACCGTACATCTTCACAAGCTTGGGATGACTCTCTTCCCAAGCTGGTCCCATCTGATCTCGAGGAGAGTCAGACCCAGACTCCCTCGCCTCTTGGCCAGAAAGTTGAGACAGACCCTCGTCTCAACAAAACATCTCCAGCCAAATTTTCGCTGAGTTCTTACGAGAGCTTCTCTTTTCCAGATGACTCGAAGCCGATGGCTCACGGCAAAGGATCAGCAGCAGACGAGAGGGCATCAGCTGAGGAGAAAGATGAAGGAAGAACAGATGCCTGAGCAAGATGAAGGAAGAACAGATGCCGCAGATGTTACTACAGGGATTCTTGACACGCTTCAGCAGATGAATCTACAGATTCGAAAACAATTCCGAGTTCAGAAAGAGCTGCGGGCTGAAATAGCCGCGCTGCAAGTAGGGGTCAGGAACCATTTACCGCCTGCGGTTCCCGTGACTTTACGGGAAGAGTATGACCCGAGCGCGAGGATGCTCCATCATTAGATTCGGCTACTGCCGAATCAAGGGCCATACAAACTAAAGCCGTCCTTCATCTCATTGCTTCCCAAGTTCTACGAGAATGCTACAGAGGAGCCATTTACCTTTCTGCAACAATTCGAGATGATCTGTGATACGGCTTGCTATCCAAGAGTTACGCAGGAAGCCGTACGCCTCAAGGCCTTTCCCTTTGCCTTAGCCGATAAGGCTCTTTATTGGCTGAGTCATTTGGGATGGAAAATATCTACATGGGACGATCTGAAGTCCACATTCCTGCGTAAATATTTTCCTTTGGGAAGGACAAACATGATGAGGAGCCAGATCTCCAACTTCACACAGCTTCCGCACGAATCTTTCCATGAGGCATGGGATAGATTCAAGGACCTTACGGAGAGATGCTCGCATCATGAGATACCAATAAAGGTGCTAGTGCAGAACTACTTTGGAGGACTCCAGCCGGATATACAGGGGCTCGTGAGTGCCGCATGTGGCGGCAACTACTTGAACAAGGACGCCGAGTCAGTCTGAGCCATCTTCGAAGGGATGGCCGAGAATTCGAGAGTCGTGGACTCTACTCGGGCATTTCAGAAAGCCCCACATCCACCATATCACCACGATCACCATAAGGTGGCTAACATTTCAAACTCTGAATCAAACACCAACATGGGATACATTAGCGAGAAACTAACATTGGTGGACGTGATTCAGAAGCAAGTCCAGGACTTACAACAACTGCGAGAGTTGGAGAAACTCTCATCTCTACCTCAGCAGCTGAGTGATCTCTCGAAGAAGGTTTCTGAGCTCCAACTTCAGGTCCAGCAGAGTCAATCTTCTTCAATCGCACAACCAGCACGGAGGATCGCACTCGCTCCACCCACCCGTCAGATACACTACGTTCATAGCGAGACCGAGATTCCGCAGATCGATTGGCATGAGGATCAGTCTCATGCCAATCCCGGACAAATCACTAGCACCGCAGAAATGGAGGTGGAGCCGCAACCCACTCTCGAGATTAATGGGATTTGGTATACTCCGATTCAGCAACCAAGTATACCGAATTATCAGCAGTCGTCGTACGGTCATCCGCAGTAGGGACGTCCACATTTCCAGCACCGCCAGAGCTTCACGTCGCAGTAGTCTCACCCGAATGTTTATCATCAAAGACCACATTCATATCAGTACCCTGCTAACAATTCATAGACATATCCTTATCAGCTGCAACGGCAGTCTTCCTCCACACCACAACGATACTCCCAGCCTTCCACCTTTCATCAATACACGCCAAGGCAGGAGAGAGGAGCAAGCCAGGGCCACCACACCGAACCAGAGATGTCTTCACAGGCCCAGGCACTCAACCAGATCATGGACATGTTGAGTACGCTCCAGATTATGCACAAGACTGAGATGGAGTAGGTTAACCGTTATCTGGACGAGTTAACCGCACCAAAGACCACTCTTCCAGCCCAGCCTCAGATAACCCGAACAATAAGAGGAGGCATCCAGATCAGGTAGACACTACAGGTAAGATTTCGTTTCCTGAATTTTTATCTAACTTCATTCATCTCAGGAGCGGTAGATCACCACGAGCACCTACTGGAGTAGAAGAGCAGGCACTTGATGATGAGCACGAGCAAATCCATGATCCACATGATTCTGAAGTCGAGGAGGAGACTCAGCAAGATGATGAGGACCACTCTGCAGACTTGAGAAACGGGAGCGATGCCGATACAGTAGATATGGATACTAGCGAATTAGACGACGACATCACACCAGATCAGGCAGAGAATCCCGAGAAAAAATATATCTTCCCCTGTCTTAGATAGTTTTGTACATAATTCTGAAAATCTCGATGTACAAGCTGATTCTAATATCATTAAAAAAAATTTGATTTTCTGACTTCTGATTTTGTTCCTTTTCCCGATGCTTTATTTGGAAAAGGAAAGAAAAACACCAAAAAGAATGTTGTGACACCAGAGATAGAGAGATTACTTAAAGATCATATCTTTTTGAAGATCCCGCTTCATGATGCCTTAGATAATTTTCCTACGCTCAAGAATCAACTGAAAAACCAATGCACCACGTGTAGGAAAAAGAGATCCTGAACAGAAAAACATGTCTTGACTAAGGCTACATCTTGTGCCATACAGAATAAGTTATTGAAGAAGAAGAAAGATTCAGGTGCACATTATGTCAGATGCGAGATCGCAAAAGCCGAATTCGACCGCACTCTATTAGATAACAGTTCCTCGATCAACCTGATACCCTCTTCTTTACTCGATAAGCTCGAGTTAGACCCTCTTTACAAATCCTGCGCGATCCTTCAGTTTGCTGATAGATCCGTAAAGATACCTAAGGGTATACTTAGGAACGTTATCGTAATCGTACAGGGTCTGCAATTCCCAGTGGACTTTACGGTCCTGGACATAGATTGCCCTACACAGTTACACCTTACCCCGATCATTCTCGGGAGGCCTTTCTTAGAGATCGCAAAGGCTCTCTTCGATTATGATACAGGGAAGGTATCTTTTCGCGCCGAGGGCGAGAAGGTACATATAGAGATGGCGAGAGAATCGAACATAGCCAGTGATGCATCTTCTGATTTTCTGAGTTCTTTAGCCTCCTGCGATTACATAGATGAGGTCCATCTTGACGACCTCGAAAGATATCAGGTAGAGACCCAAGAATGTTTAACAGAGGACGGGTCCGAGACCACAGGAGGTGATTCTTCAGAAGGAACTTTATATTTTAGTCTAGATGATGAGAAGCAAAGGGATCAGACTTCTGACGAATTTATTTCAGATCCTTTAGATTCCGAGACTTTACACGAGTCCTCCATCTCAGAGGATCCAGAGATAGAGCTTCATTTAGCTGAGTTATTTTCCTCTGATCATTCTGAGGAGTCGGATGATGTCTTGAACATCTTCTGTAGTCCGACTCTAGAGCACATTGACATGGTGGATAATCAGAATGCCGACAAATCTACAACCGATACAGATCCCATTACTCATACAGAGGATGTTTCAGCAGATCCAGATTCTACCTTACCAGAGTTAAAAACTTTGCCACCAAACATGAAATATGCTTTCCTTGTGGGTCCAGATCAACGGTTTCCGGTCATTATCAGTTCATCTTTGACTGATGATCAAGAATCTCGTCTGATGGAGATTCTAGAAAGAAACCGCAAGGCTATTGGGTGGACTGTATCCGATCTCCACGGGATTAATCCTGCTTTATGTTCACATGATATCTGTCTCGATCATGACAGCAAACCCTGCAGAGAGCTTCAGCGTAATTGAATCCAATGTTAAAAGAAGTTGTCAAGAAAGAGATTACGAAATGGTGCGACGCATGCTTAATTTAACCCATCTCCAACTCTGAATGGGCTAGCCCATTGCATGTCGTCCCGAAAAAGTCGGGAATGCAGATGGTTAAGAATGAGAGTGGAGAGGAGATTCCAAAGAGAGTAACCACGTCGTGGCGAGTATGTGTTGATTACAAAAAACTGAACACCGCGACGAAGAAGGACCACTTCCCTTTGCCTTTTATAGATCAGGTCATAGAACGGTTGGTAGGGAAGGAGTACTTCTGTTTCCTTGACGGTTACTCCGGATACAACCAGGTATCAATTGCTCCTGAAGACCAGGAGAAAACCACTTTCATATGTCCGTTCGGCACGTATGCCTTTAGACGGATGCCCTTTGGATTGTGCAACTCTCCTGCTACTTTCCAGATGTGCATGCTTGCTATTTTTGCGGACATGGTCGGTGATTTTCTAGAGGTTTTTATGGATGATTTTTCGGTTTATGGTGAGTCCTTTGACGATTGTTTAGCGCACCTAGACCAGGTTCTACAGAAATGTTGTGAGGTAGATCTCGTTCTGTCCTAGGAAAAGAGCCATTTTATGGTTACTCACGGGATCGTGTTGGTGCACGTCATCTCCCAGCAAGGCATGGAGGTTGACCCTGCCAAGGTGGATGTCATCAAGAAACTCGAACGACCATCCAACATCAAACAGTTACGGTCATTTCTGGGGCATGACGGCTTTTATCGACGGTTTATCCAAAACTTCTCCAAGATTTCCCGACCGTTAACTGAGTTATTAGGCAAAGACATCGAGTTCGTGTTAAATGATAAATGTCTTAATGCCTTCCTCACTCTGAAAGAAAAGATTATCAGTGTTCCTATCCTACAGCCACCTGATTGGTCTCTACCCTTCGAGATCATGACGGATGCTTCAGATTTTGCGATCGGGATTGTATTAGGACAGAGTAGGAATGGACCTTCCATTGCCATCCACTATGCTAGCAGAACCTTAGACGATGCTCAAAGAAATTACACGGTGACAGAAAAGGAGATGTTGGCAGTAGTGTTTGCGTTAGATAAGTTCCGACCATATCTTCTTGGCTCTAAAATCACAATCTATTCTGATAATTCAGCTATCCGATTTCTGATGGAAAAGAAGGATGCTAAGTCATGCATTCTTAGATAGATTCTATTACTTCAGGAATTCGATTTGGACATCAAAGATAAACCTTAGTAAAGAATGTGGTAACTGATCACCTCTCCCGATTACAGACAGATCAGACTTCAGATGAGTACATGCCAGAGATTACAGAGAGATTTCCTGACGAGAGCATCTTTGCAGTTACCGAACTTCCGTGGTATGCAGATATAGTGAACTTTCTGATCACACAGAAAAGTCCTCAGGGTTGGCCAAAGAACTGAATTGAGAAACTGGTTTCTGAGGCACGATACTACCATTGGGAGGATCCGATTCTTTTTCGCGAAGGATCGGATTGTGTTTACAGGCGTAGTATTCCTCAGGAGGAATATAAGAATGTCCTCACCTTATGCCATTCTTTAGAGTCAGGAGGACATCATTTAGGGAAGAGGACAGCGCAGAAAGTACTTCAGAGCGGATTATGGTGGCCGACTCTTACTAGAGATGCCTGCACATTCGTGAAGAATTGTCTAGATTGTCAGAGAGCTATAGGGACAGTTAGTGCTAGAGATGCAATGCCAATGCGACCCGTCATTTGCAAGATCTTTGATGCATGGGGCATAGACTTCATGGGACCGTTCCCTTCCAACAGCGGCTTTGAGTACATTCTTCTCACTGTAGATTATGTAGTAGATGGGTGGAGGCTATACCCGCACGAACCGCAGACAGTAAGACCGTTTGCAAGTTCCTAAGGGAACACATTATTTCGCGGTTCGGGATCCCACGTATTCTCATTTTTGATAGGGGTAGCATTTCATTAATAAGGAGGTGAAAAAGCTAGTGAAGCAATACAGCATTGATCACAAAGTAGCTTCTCCTTACCACCCACAGACGAACGACATGGCTGAAGTTTCAAATAAGGAGGTGAAATCAATTCTCCAGAAATTAGTACGACCGGATAGGAAGAACTGGTCACTGCTTCTAGATCAGGTTCTTTGGGCATATCGTACTGCATACAAACTCCCTTAGGTACTTCACCATTCAGATTAGTTTATGGAAAGCCGTGCCATTTGCCCGTAGAGACCATGCACAAATCTGAATGGGCAATTAGAGAAATCTTACTGGATGTACAGAAAGAAGGAGCCAAGAGAAAGATAGATCTGAATGAGCTGGTAGAGATTCGAAATCAAGCGTACGAGAACACACTCATCTATAAGGACAAAGTGAAGAAATGGCATGACATACATATTCGGCACAAGACCTTTGTTCCAGGGCAGAAAGTCTGGTTGTTCAATGCGAGATTGAGAATTTTTCCTGGCAAATTAAAAAGCAAGTGGGAAGGACCGTACATAGTCAGAACGGTGTACGACAATGGCAGTATAGCAATATCAGATGTGTCACCTGATGCAGAGCCGTTCGTGGTTAACGGGCAGATGCTGAAGCACTTTGTCGAGACTACTGATCATCTGGCCTGTACTGAAGTGATCTATTTTGTATATGATTCATGATCATCCTTTTATTTCATCTCATCCTGTACAAATGCTTTTGAGCCTTTCGATTCTGGAGACCCACAACACTTGTATATTCTTCGTAGACCATAATCGTCCCCATTTTTGCTCGTCTTCTATGCGTAGGATACCATATCCTAAGTATAGGGGGGACTGATTATTCGCTGATTCACGTTTTATATTTTGTTCTGATTCCTTTGTATAGCCTTTCTTTTTCACAAATAACTGGTCTCCGATTTTTGGATACACTCTTTTCTATATTTAGGATGCCTTATCCTAAGTATAGGGGAGACCGAGTGATTTCGATGATTTCATATTCTTTTCCTTTTGAATTTTCGTTATTTTCACTCAGTCATCCCGTTTTTGCTCTCCTGTTATACTTACGATTACCAAATCCTAAGTATAGGGGGAGGGTTGACTGACATGTACTCTTTATTCTTTTTCACCCACTTTTACTTAGCACGAGTTATGTCCTCCTTTTTCTCTTTTGACGCTATGAGGACATAGCACAAGCTAAGTATAGGGGGGTGAGTATATATTGTATATATACTTTCGTCCATAACTCGTACTTTGATGTATTTTCTATATCTATAAAATCCATAAAAAGTGGGTAAGGGTTAATTTAAAATCTATTTACATATTTATTTATTATTTATAAAATCCTTGTAATAAGTAAAATATGTTTAAAACTTGGATTTAAAAGCCGTAACTAAAATATGTATTTAAAATTTGTATAATATTTACTTAAAATTTTATTTATTAAAACATGTGTAAAAATTACTCAATCCTTGTAAAATTTTCTGTAGATAAAAACCGTAAAATTTATTAGATACTTAACCAAAATAAAGAATATCTTGTAAAACCCGTGAATAAAAAGGACTTGTTTATAAAAATCAGAAAATCCATAAAAATACAAAATCCCAAAAAGTCATAAAAACCGCAAAAACCGTAAAATCCATAAAAACGAGTAAAATTCAAAAAATATACTTCACAAAAACATGGTTGCATTTGCATTCGCATTTTTCAGAATAAGTTTGATTTCTAGAACTAAAGATTGTGTCTAGTCTAAAGGATGGAGCTTGATCAAGGCTTTTAACTTTCATTGTAAGGAGTCTAGTTAGGAACTGGAATTTAGACTCTTCAGGTCTGTGACTTGAATCTTTGGGTTCCATAAGACCATATTCGAGAAATCAAGACATCTGTGCTTAAGTAGACCATTTGGTGTCATCCGTACAATTCTACTTCAGTGAACCGATCTTGAACACATGCACTCCGCACTTAGCTCGACTTGCATAGAGTTGCGAAGAGCCGTACATCTTAGTAGTGCGTTTCTATCCTTGTCTTTGCGGCATTGAAGTCTAAAGACGGGAGAGATTGGGGTTGCGATAGTTTCTTCGGATGAGGGAAGGATCTGCTGACACAATTTTTTCTAAGACCTCAAAAAAGGGACGGAACAAAAGATGCTATATCCGTCAAGGCACAAAGAGATGAATGCAGTGCAAGCAAATTACAAAGGCAAAGCAAAGAAGAAGCCACCAAATACAAATACGACCACAATGGTCCAAGCTTCCACAAAAAATGCCTACACATCTTAGTGGAGACTCAGCTACACCGGTTGAGCTTCACAAGGAGATGCGTCTACACTGGTCGCACTCCACTTCTTTTCTCATTCTTCTATCTTCTTTCTATATTCAATTGTGGACATAGCAGAACTGACCTCAGAAGGGAATACCTCCCTCCCCGAGGAAATAGTAGCTGGATGAGGAAGCAATATAAGTGTATAGCCGGATTGGACGGTTTCTTCGTTTCTCTAAGAAGGAAGAGCTAAATCAATTCACACACTGTACAAGTTGACTTCAAGGATGATAGAGCTTGCGGTATGGATAAGGGAGTCTGAAATAGCCGATGAAAGGATCTTGAACAAGGAATTTTGGAACTTGAGGACTGTTGAGGATAAAATCCTAATCCTAGTTAAGGTTCCGACAAAATGCTTGTTTTAGGCCCGATCGAGCTCTGTCCTTTGTCTGTTCTCATGAATTGGTTTAGGAAAACAAATTCATTCTAACTTTCTTTCTTTTTCACTTTTCAAATAAGTGTTTACTAAGGGACTAGCAAAGTTTAAGTATAGGGGGTTGATGAATCCATGATTCATTAACTTTTCTGTCGTATTTTATCTTAAAACCCTTAACAAATGCGTGAAAATATTCATTAATTCTCATCTTTTATCAAAACTTCTTTCATGTATAAATATTCACTTTTAACCATCAAAATCATGTAAATAAATAAAGAATCAAGAAAAAAAACAAAAGGAAGATTAGATATATGTATATATGTACAATATGACTTAAAATATAAATATAACTACAAGGTATATTTATAGCCTATCCCCCGAGACCAAGGCAGCATGAATTGGTCGACAAACTAAAAAGTAGGGGGAGATAAGGAAAGAAAATCTAAAAAATAAATTAAGTCACACACCATGTACATCTCACTATTTATAAAATAAATACAAAACTTCAAAGATTTTTAATTAATTCATATGTATACACTTTTCACCAAACTCTTTTCCTAATTTTTCGAAAATGTGTATAAAAATATAAATATAAGTTAAAAATATTACCATGTATATATGCCAAGAAATCCAGCCTATAAATTGTCAAAATCTCAACTTCCGAACATCATAACTTCTTCATACGAACTCTAATTTCACTCTACTCACCTTTAAAGTTCATAAAATAATATTCTCTAATTAATAAAGGTGGTTTCATCGAATTTGGAGTCCGTTTGCAAAAAGTGGTTTTAGGACCAAATGACAAACGGGGTTTCTGGGCTATTTATTTTATATGACACACATTATTTATAGTTTTCTTAATTTTATAATTTCTAAATATTTTCATGATCTTGTATTTTCACCCTAATTTATTTCATAATTTTTGGAGTTTATTTATTTTTTTAATAAAATCAAAAATCCTAAATTATAGGCAAAAATGAACTGTATAACTTATACCCTTATTTATTAATATATGTAAATTAATTTATTAAAAACTATAAAAATTCACACAATCCTTATTTATTATTCTAATAATTAAGAAAAATATAAAATTAATATTTATTTATTTATTTATTTATTAAAAAATTCAAAACCTATTTATATATACATATTTATTAATATAATATTTATATTTTGAATAATATTTATTATTTATAAAAAGTAATTATTCCATAAATTAGATAATTAATTTATTTACATTTCTTGTATTTATACCTATTTAAAATAACCTTATTTAATATTTAATATTGAATTTACAAGTAATTAAACATAAGTGGCCAACCAGGTGTTGACACTTGTCAGCACCTGGCTCATCTTCCTCAAGAAGTTGTTCTGCCAGACTGCTCTGACCGGCCGACTTCACCTATTTATCCAGCTCTCCTTATAACTCCTTCCAACGACCTAAGCCATTGGATCTAATCCCCTAACTACCTTCTCCATCGGCAGCCATTAGATTCTACTTGGAGCCCACGCCATTGTTCTATATAAAGCTCCAAAGATCGCCATTTTCAACCAACCCTCCTGTAACTAACTGCAGCTCCAGCTCAGTAGCCGACCCCCATCCTTCCAAGCCTCGCTCAGCCTCGCATCGGTGGTGACAGCACCTGCAAGCGTCCCTGCGTGGAAGAAGAACATTGGAGGAGGAGTTCCTAGGCTCGTCTCAGCCTTGAATCGCAGCTCGCGCCGCGTTCAGCTCCGGCGAAGGTCGTCCGTCGAGCGAGTTACCAGAGGTAAATACACCTCTTCCCCCAGACCTATTCCTCCATTTTCTCAAATTTAGTTTCTCGATCATCACGCCACGATTAGCGTGGCTAATCGCGTGATTAGTTAGATTACTCATTCATCGTAATCTCCCAATCGAATTCCCTTTTCGATTGATTCAACTCCACTTCAAATCGCTTCATCATTTCGTTACCCTGCTCACGTACTTCGCACATTTCTTCTGGAAGCCATTGTTTTTTATCTTGCAAAACCTTAACCCCTTGACCGATTCTTCGAATCGAGCACACAAAATTGTTATTTGTAGATCCGTCTTCAATAAGGAGCGAAAGCTACGCATTTGGAAGCTTTCATCTTCACGGAAATCCACTTCAAAGAAGAGGCCTCAAACTTCATCAACCTCCAGGTTGCAGCAGACCTCCATCTTCATCGCATGTTCACCGTCGCTTCGAGACGCCTCCGACCACCATCTACCACAGGTGAGCTCGAGGGGTGGAGGAGCCACCCCTCTGGCCCCGTTGGAGAGCCAAAGCAGCTGCCGATCGCCGGAGAAAATTAGTTGAAGAAGCTCGCATCGTCAGCTCTCCAACAACCTCAAGAACAGCCGCAGTACAGGTGTGCGACAGTGGAGGGCGCGCAAGCGTCAGATCGTGCCATCTCCGTTCTAATCCTGGTCGCTCAATACGAAACGGTGGATATTTTGCATAAAGAACCCGACCAGCTGCCAGAATTAATCTCCGCTCCTGAGGTTTTCAGAAATTACATTTAGGTCCCTTCGTAGGGGCCTAAATGTAAAACACTTTGTTTCTTTTTCATTTCAGTCCCTGTAAAGGACCTAATTGTAGAACTTTTTAATATTTTTTCTTGCGCTTACACATCTGGGCTATAGGGGATTTTTGGACCTCATTTGACTTCATTTTTCGTCGATTTCTTTAGGGTAGTTACGCAACTACTCCAGCAAGATGTTATTAAATTTTCGTGTCTTTTTCTCATGTTTTCATCGAGTTTTGATTCTTCAAAAATCACCTTCATTTTATTTTGATTTCGTGTGCTTGTTCGAGCCCGCTGCTCGACCCGTTCCACCTATTATATAGTATCATCTACCTATATTTCACCTATTACTTAATAAATAAATCTTGTGAAAAATATCCTTTTTGAAAATTAAATAAAAATTGGAAAAGATTAAAATCAAATAAAAAATAAAAATAAAAAATTCATTAAAAAGTGTATCTTTCCTTTGATCGCTTTCAGAAGAGATAAAATAAAATCGCAAAAATATTTTCTTAAAAATCAAAGCATTCTATTCTGCCTCCTTGAGTTCGACCCAGGCACACTTACCTGGACAAAAAAATAGTGTAGGTTTTCTTTCGAAAACTGAATTTGTTTGATAGACTGAGATATCTTCACGGCGTTTTCTACATCGACAATCTCTTCTCTAAAAAGCGGCGATCTGATTTTAGCCGCATCAGCATCCAATACCTCCGCCATCCTCGTGTAACCCCTAAAACCTCCTCCATCACTCTTCCATCACTCCACCAGCCATTGCAAAACCCCCAGTAACGCCTACTTCCTCCGCCTATAATGGGGAAGCTTGTTCTAGCTCCCTTGAAGCATCTGCAGAATGTCTTACATGCTCCAACATTTCAGATGAATCTTTTGTCTATTAGCCAGATTACAAATGATTTACATTATCATGCCATATTTTATCCTTCTTCTCTTGTGTTTCAAGACATACTCACGGACAGGATGATTGGATGTGACCGTGAGCAGAGAGGGTTTTACAGACTTGTACATCCTCTGTGTGATGGTGTTGCTACTATCCTGTGTTGTTCTATTTCTCCATTCAGAAATAAAAACAAAAGGTAAAACAACACGGGTTGTTCGGTCTACTAGTGCTGAAGAAAACTCTACTAATGCTATGTTCTTCTCAGTAGCTAAGTCAACACTGCATCTTCCTTTGTTTTCTTTTTATGATTTCTAAATATCAGTGGAGTGGGTAGTGGTGGTGAAGAAGAAGAAAGTGATGATCATCCACGCTCTGACTATACAACTTTGGAGGAATGATCTGCTAGTGAAGAAGATCATATAGTCGGTGTATCTCTATCAATTGCTCGATACCCAATCCCAACTGATGTGAAGATGAATGCAATATCCTACCACTCCTGAGAGAAATGGTGTCAGATAAACATGTAAAATCAAAGGTCATACTTGTCTCAGGGGTGAATGGGTCATGGGATACCTGCCCCTTGTGTCTAAAGTTATTAGGATGGTCTTCGACCTGGGTTGGAATCAACGTCTTCATATTGGTCAGGTTGTCGATCCTCTCAATCGAATCTATCACATTCTTCATGAAGAGAGCTAGCTGATCTAGTACCGGGTTTAGAAAATGTGCCTCAAGATGATCAACAACGGGATGTCGCTGAGTTCGGTAGTGTGGAGTTTGGTACCCAAAATACGACTACTTTTGATATATGTAAGGAGGAGGAGGAGGAGGATGTGAATAATACTGCACATATGCAGGCTGCTGCAGGTAGTAGGACTGGTAGGAATGTGCAGGCTGCATCAGTTGTTGATATCCATGTCTCCAATTCTAAACATGTGGTGGAGACGAATATTGATGTGGCTGTGAAGGCTACTGGTGTTGGGGCTGTTATCTCCCTCCGTGAAAATGGTGGATGGGCCTCTGACTCGACTCAACACTGAACTGACTACGCTCTCGATCAAACAGATACAGTTTGACTCCTGGATATGAGGTGCAGGTGGAGAAAACTCCTCAGAAAGATATGGAAGCTCCAGGTAGTATGGTACAACATACGACTGAGTAGACTAATGTGGAACCTAATCCGGAGTCTGCACATAGTAAACGTATTGGACGGTAGAAGAAGATTCTCTGGTACTCTACTAAGTTGAAGTCGTGGAAGTAGTAGTCTGCTCCACTATAGTAGTATCACCTGTTGCATTATGACTCTAACATATACTAATCGTGCTAACTAGAAGCTCCAAGTTTCGGGTAATCTTATCCGACTTGTTTAGCTACTTTGTCCTCTACTCGATTATTTGTAATTTGTCTGTTGAATTTGAGTATAGGGCTATGGCACAAGCATGTACAGAAATGATGTGGGATCAAACAATCTTTACAGGTCTACATATAGATGTATCTCTTCCCATGTCGTTAAAATGTGACAATCAGGCTGCACTGTTTATTGCTAATAATCCTGCATTCTACGAAAGGACGAAGCACATTGAGGTCGATTGGCACCATATATATGACATGATCCAGTAGGGTTTTGTTTCTACATCCCATGTCAGCTCAGGGGAATAGACAACAGACATTTTCACCAAGGCCATCATTTCAAAAGTGTTCATCCTAGCTGAGCATGATAGATATCTATGCTCCATCTTGATGGGGAGTGTGTAGATTTATTTCTACATTTCTATGTTTTGTATTAGTCTATCTATTTTCTTTTCCTCTTGTCTATTTTATGTAGGCCTCTACTCTATGCAAGAGAGTCTGGCCAACATCACCCTCATCAATCACTCGAGTGGCTGAAACCCGGCTTCCTCCACCCTCCAGTGATAGCGGGGGGGCGATTGTCGAGGCAACGACGACTACCAAATCACCAGTGCGATCCATGGTCCTCAAGCCATGTATTGGATGCCCTAGGTACCAACGAGCCCCCTAAACTGGTCGACCAGGTTGAGAAACGACTAGAGGCTCTAGTTTGAGCCTTATCCCAGACCACATCAGCCGTCATCTCCTTCTTTCGATCTTCAGATATGTGCCTTATGCCTCACTATCACCCGAGCATACCACCACCTTTACCGGACCTCCCTAATCCTCGCGGGGGGTCCCAATCTTCTTCTCCCTCTGCCACGACCTCCAACCACCCCGCTCCTTTTCTCTCCACCTCGTTGGAGAAGAACACACTAGGGCATCACCTTCTTCGCACTTATCCCTCCATTCCACCTCACCTCACGCCCCTTGCACCCACACACATGCTTCGGCTATGACTAACTCCTACGGGTACTCAATGATCAGACTTTGAGCCTTGTCTCCGATCTCGAGCTTTCTCTTCGGCGAGGCGACGTTGGGAGCCATCTACAACTAGCTTGGTTGCTTCTTCGATCGATGGCCATCCTCGCCAGAGGACCACAGAGGTCTACAAATATTCTAAGGTCATGGAGCAACTTAGAGGAGCTCTAGCGGATTCGTTGGAGCCCCAATTATGTCCCCGCTCCTCCGGCAGAGATGAAGCGTAGGTGCCGTTGGATGGCGCCTCTATGGTGGCCATCCAACAAACCTTATGGAGCCAAGTAGCACCCACCAGACCTGCAACCTTGGAGACCTGAGCTAGACGTCTAAACTTCTTGGATACGCCACATGGCTCGAGCTCGGGCCATCAGCTAAACATGTTCCCTTGCGTACCAACGTGTGAGGGACTGGGTAAGTGACATCAGAATCCCTGGCCTTTTCCAAAATTATAAGTCCCGGGCACGTGCCTTACGTGCGCGTTTGGGAATTTTGCACAAATGTCTAGCATGGTTTCGATATTTACAATTATACCCTTGTGCGCAAGAAGGAAAATTATATTAGGACCCCTCCAATTTTTGGTATTTGTAAATGGGTCCCTCTAGGGATCTATTTGCAATATTTATATTCATTTTCCTTGCATTTTTCTTACATTTATTCCCCTCACGTTGTTTCTTTACTATATTGAGCATTTTAAATCCAAATTGCACGACTTCAGTGTTGTTTTAAAGCTTATTTGATTCTGTATCATATGATATTTTAATTTCAAAGTTTAACACTAAATTGAATATGCTAATTTTGGATGATATATAGTGTCTCTCGCTCTATAAAGTCTTGCCATTACTGGAGACTTGATCTTGATTTTCATGCTCGATTTGACTCTGAAATTAAACCATTCATGCTCACATGTTCTGTAGGGCATATTTTTAGATAGTCTTTTGCATGCTTGTCCTTTGCACATCATTGCATACTGTGTTCATGCATCATTATATAATTGCATTGAAAAATCAAATAAAAATTACATGCATCATTCCTTGCATTGTTTTATCGCTTAAAAACCTAGGCCTTTGGAAATAGTCACTCATTAATTAATCAATGATTTTCGATAAATAGACGAAGAGGCTCGCGTCCCTATGTTTGACCTTCGTATGCTTGCCAAGTAAAATAATTTCCACATATTCGAAGGTGTGGTTTTTGCATGATCAAAATCTGCCAGGATATGACAATTCAACATAATTCTCAAAGAGGCAGATTTTCGTGTTCATCACATGTCAAGGCTTGAGCCCAACTTTAGGTCATCACAGACGATTGCCAAGGATTTTCCATACAACAACATCAAGGATCTGATTGTATCAAAGCTCCGGCATCTCAGAGGGACTCCCTTAACGATAAAATTCATCGTAAAACCCTCGGGGTGGCACCATCCTGAAGGATGGGTCTCCTCCAAGGGTGTTGCTGTAAAGGTCTAGCCTCCCCTTTGAGTAAGTGATCTTCCTCACTGACTGAGAGACCACGAGCATAGACCAATCGATCATCAAGCGCTACGACATCGTCTTTGAGTATCCTTAAACGCATCACGGAAGCGTGTTGATCGCATCATATGCAATCGGAGAAACTAGTCGCACTAAATGCTAGATGCAGCGGAAATTAAAATTTTTAAATTAAAGATGAAACCACATGATCACGAGAACACTTCCCGGATCGTTTCATCAAACCACCAAGTATAAGGAATACCTCTTGAAGCGTGGTTGCGATCGTGATATCCCAAAGTAGAGATCCTACTGTCTCAAGTCCGATCCACGAAGAACGCACTCGCGGGCACGATGATGAGTCGCATCCGTCCCGCAATCCTGGATGAAGATCCAAGCAATGGATCCCATGATTTCGTCAAACGAAATCTATCGTCTTCCTTTAGAGTAAGAAACTCCAAAGAATAAGGAGATCCTCGAGTCGTCGAAGGAGAAGCCAAGAAGGTCTCTCCATTCTCAACACAAGATGGACGGCCATCTTTTGCAGGAGAGAAAGAGAGAAGGAGAGAATATGAGAGAGAGAGAGTTGTAACCTTGTACAACTCTTAATGATGTACCTTGGAAGGCTACCCTAGCCCTCCTTTTATATTAGTTTAGGATCCAATGGATCTCAATCCATGGGACACATGGATCCAACGGCCAGGCTTGGTCCATGTAAAATCAATGGCTATAATTGTTGTTGGTTAAAACCAACAACATTTATTTATAATTAAATTAAATATATGTTGCAACATTATCAACACATTTTTAATTTAATATAAATAAATTAGTTAAGAGATCAATCAAGATAATAAAATGGAGATAATGTAGCCTCCTAAAATTGGGGCATATTATCTCCTTTTATTATATCATATTATCTCTTAATAATTTGTGATAACTATTATCACATAATTATCCACAAAATTAATTCCAAATTAATTTGTGAATATTTCAATCATGCCATTGAAAAATATGTGAATCAAATTCACAACCCAAACTAATTTGTAAATGACATTTCCAGTTAATTAACAAATGTGAATCCAATCCACATTTAATAATTAACAAATGTTATTTACTAAATTTCTCTCTCTTGAATATACGTATATTATAAATCATATTTACAATACACAAATAGTATGGATAGTATTATTCACATTCTCTAATCCTTGATAATTAAATCACATTTAATTATCTTGGATAATAATTCTCACAATGTGAATCACATTCATATTATGCTTGATAATTAAATCTCATTTAATCATCAAGTTCTTCTTGCTTGGATATGAAGTTCATCAAATGAATTATTCTTGAATCCCTTCAAGAATAATGTGCTTTCTCCGCAGATACTTGGAGATAAGGACAGGGCGATTGTATTGCTCCATGTATAGTGACTTGGATATTGAGATCTTATCTCAAATCCAGATCGAACGAACCTCCCACAGATGCTTGATTAAATCAAGACCGCAGATCTAATCTTCATTGAATCTGAATTTCATTCAGACCAATGTCCAACACTTGGACTAAGATCAGATTGCTTCTCTACTGGAAGGAGTCACTAAAATCCAGACCTATTTCATCACCCCCTCGGAATGGAAGCGTCATGGATATACAATTGTTTATGATCACATCACCCTCAGGTATTCCCAATACTTGTACATCCTGCATACTGGAAGACCCATGGTCAACCCGAAGATCAAGATTAATTTTACACTGTCTTCTTCAGGGTTTGATCACTAAGTTTCTCATTTGATCATTGTGATTTGATATCAATCATATACTTTCCAAAAGCATATATCATACCTAGGTATTGATATACTTTCCAAAAGTATATATCAAACCTACAAATTCAGTCAAGCTTCCAAAGCAAGACGACCGTGCACGGAATTTCATTCTTCCCAATATCTCATGAGTGAGCTCATGTCTTCCGGTTCAGTAATGAACCTGTATGATCCCTTTGAGAGATCGTATTACTCATATGCCCTTACATGCACACCAGCGAGCCGGTGTATAGACCTTGGTTAGGTCATCAACCTATTGGTCGGCCAAATGTACACACTCAGACATATAGTAACACATTTGTCTCCGGTCAGAGGATGTATGCCTATGCTGTGACAACATTCAACATAGGACTTAGGTTATCTTGATCTCGTTAAGTCAACTCTTTGACCTAAGTAATCTGACACCTCCGAATCTCTATTCCTATGCAGAGGACCTGCATCAAGAGGTCGGTCAGATATCAGCCTATGTGAGAAAGGATTGCCATCTCCTACTCAGGCTGGAGATTACATCTTAACAATCATTTGACGGTGCTTGACGAGTCCTCAATCTAACTCTTTAGATATTCATCCAAGCACCAGCCTCTATGATTCAATAATTGAATCAGCGGCTGTATGATCATTAAGATAGCCATGGTACATAACCCTAATTGTACTAAGGGACCTATTATGCAAATTATTTATTCTTCATTTCAGATCAGGGAATGATATTCGCAATAACATTTATTGCATAATGGCTCGTCGTGGGCTCACATGTCCAACAATCTCCCACTAGCCCAAAGAGCCATTAATGGGCTAATCATTTAAACCCACACTCATGTGACAATCATAGGCTATTTAGAAATAGCTAGGTAAGCTGATCAGTCACTCTGTTCCCAAAAGAATATGCCAAGTCCTTTTACGACACTTGCATATCCCCAGTAACAATGCTCGCATCCAATGCGAATGTTGCATCTAATGCAACCAATACTCAATCTAGTCAAAGCAGTTGTAGTGTCCTTGACACTATTGCTCAATAACTATTATAACCAGTATTTCCATAATCCTTATCAGAATACCCTTATTTCGGGAGATCTCTATCTCCTAAGGTATTCGCAGTTAAGACCTTTTAGATCTCTATCTATAAAGTCTTAAGCTTTTGAAGATATGACTTTGAGATCACTATCTCAAAAAATCTTGTCATCTATGAAGATTTTGTTATTACTGCAATCAAGTGTTTTCTCTCTCCATAGTAGGATTAGCAACACTTTACTACTCCCACTGCATGGCAGATATCTGGCTTTTGTACACATCTAGCATACACTAAGCTTCTCGTAACTGATGCACAAGTGCAAGCAGTTCTAGCATTCACTTCCTCAACTCTTTGAGTTGCTATTCCTTTAGATAGGTCAGTACCAAATCTTAAGGGAAGGAAGCCTTTCTTGGAATTTCCAAGAATGGAATATGTACAAGGTGTACTACAAATGTGACAGTCCCAATACCCTCTTTTCTTTGCTTCTGAACAACTTCAGAACTAAGATCTAAGAGGTATTCTTGAGATCATATCTCAAGGTATGGAATAACCAGTCTATAAAACACTTATTATCATCCTTATATCATTCCAAATGATTAGGATATTATCTACATTTAGCACGATGAACACAATGGCACTCCCACTAAGCTTCACATGGTCCATCAAGATTCTATTTGAAATCATAACATTTATAATTTCATCAAATCTTATGTTCCAACTTTAAGAAGCTTATTTGAGTCCACAGATGGATTTCTTTAGCTTTCACACCTTACTTTCCTCAACCATGAAGCCCTGGAGCTACTTCATGTGAATATCCTCAGAGAGGTATTCTTAGAGGAATGTAATCTTGACTTACATCTTGAAGATGCAATAGTCAAGTTGTGTAGCTAAGGTTAGCAATATTATGATGATTTTAAGCATGGTCACCGAAGAGCAAGTCTCATTGCAAGCAATGTCTTCTCTTCCGGTGTGTAGCTAATGGCTACGAACCGTGCTTTGAAGGTCTCTACCTTCTCATCAAGTTCCCTCTCTTCTTGAAGATCCATTTACACCTTAACGGGTCTTAGCCTTTTAGGTGGATCCTCGAGGGTCCATATACAACACTTGTATATGAAGTCTACTTTAGACTTTATTGCTAATATCCATCTTTCCATGTCATGATCCTCGGGAGCTTCATCACATGAAGTCCGATCATTGTCAGACTTAACTGACACATGGAATACATCCTCAAACTCATTTGAAGAGGTATAAGTGTTTCATCTTTAATTATCCTTTTAGTTTCCGATCTTAGGAGCCTCATTATCATCTCAAGATGAAATGAGTTCCTTTACTTCATTTTCATCTTGATTCTCAAGAGAGTCATCCTCTAAGAATTACATTCTCAGAGATGAGATCTTTTAAGAATCTCAAGGTCATAAAGTAGGTATCCAATACCATCCTTTATTTTCCTAATGAAGTAGCACTCTCTAGTGCTTAATTCCAGCTTACATGCATGGAACCTTATCAAGGATATATATTGTAGTCTCTACTACACATATATACATGGAAACTAAGAGGTAATTATGCTAAAATTCATCATTGATCAAATCATGTCACACATGATCCAATTGTATCTTGATGAAACCCAATTTCATCATCTTTATTTTCTATTATTAACCCCCTTGCTTAAATATATGTCAATAAAACCCAGATAATGTCCTGTAATTAATAGAGTCTCAAATAAATTAAAAATCACAAAAAAAATTGACAAAACTAAAATCTGTGGTATTTTTAGCCTTAAAAATAACTCAAAAATATTTTGAGTCTTTGTTTGACCTCCTCTCCAGTTTTGGTCAACATGAAACTTGTAGATCTCATCGAGATCTACAACTTTCATGTTTTGAGTTTTCTCAAAATCGGCCATCTTGACCTTCATATCTCATTTTTTCTTTCTAAAAAATCTGATTGGGCCACGTGGCCCATTCTGGGTGCGCCACGTGGCCCCGCCCTCCTTGTTTCAGCCGCCTGCATTCTCAGTCGTTTGATCCTCCTCTGATCCAACGGCTCAGATATCTCCACGCGCACTCAATTTCCAGCCATAGATCATCTCCCGCCTCTCATATGCACCGCACATTCGCGCCTTAATTTCCTTGCGCCACGTGTCGCCTCTTACGCCCTTCAATCGCACCATAACTTCATGATCTCCACCGTTAACGGCCTCGAGGTTTGTAGACCGCTCGATCGACCTGAGCTTCACATCCAAGCCGCTCGCCAGCGCCGCGCTCAGAGCTCAACACGTGGCAGCTTTATCGCCCTTTGATCATATCGCTCGAGATCGCATCACACTCGTTCTTTCACGCCCAACCGCCAGCCGTTGGATCTCCAGATCCAACGGCTGGGCTCCATCGTCAACCTCCCGCGACCCGTCTTCCCCACGATCTCCACAACACGAAAACCTCTCCTCCTTCCTATTATCTCACCTACTCCGACCACCATCTCCACTAACCAAACACCTCACGGTCTTCCCCCATCTTCCTTCTTCCCCGCGCATCACTCCACGACCCCCGTCGTCCTCCCAGTCGCTCCACACCTCCCTCGAAACCCACGACTTCCATCACCGGAACCGCCATCTTCGAGCCTTAAAAAACCTCGCCTCCCCCTCCATTCCAAGTTGTCCACCTTTACGCGGGGAGGGGCCCAGCCCTCCTCCGCCTCCCTGTGACGAGGGGGGAGGGGCGAAAGGATGGAGCGAAGATGACCCGCTCCCCCGGTGTAGACCCTCTGATCTTCACGGAGGAGCTGCGGCGCATCGCGACCGCCCGAGCTGCACGGACCGGCTGACCGTGTTCAGCGAAGACCCGGGGACCTTCTGGAACCCCCAGCCCAAGCCCCCGCTCCGCCTCCGACCAGGTAAGGCCTCCGATCTCCCTTTGCATTTTTTATTTAATTTCACTTAATTATCTAGGCCTTTTCATTAGTCCTCGACCTCCATTGAACCCCCTCCGAGCTCCGCCACACTTCTCTCCTTCACGCAACGTTCTCCGATCACCCAAACCCTCCTTCTTCGCCTCTGACCATCTCCGACCCACCTCCTCTCCGATCACCGGAGATCGAGCTTCGGTTCCTCGCTCTCTCCGCTCGCATGGAACCTCACTTCACTCCCTTTCACGAAAACCCAAGCTTTGGCTATCGACTAACAGTGCAGGTCCTCGAGAGCTTCAATGATCGGAACCTTCACCGGAGAGATCTTCGCGAAGGCCGTCTCTGCTACTCGACCGAAGAGGATCTCCGCCACCTATCCTCGCAGCTTGCCCGAGCTCCCAGCTTCATTAACAATCCTTCAGAAGCTTCGGGCGAGCTTCACCATGCCTAGGATGGAGCGGCAGAGGAAGAGCTCCTTCGCCGGAGCTCTGAACCCGCCGCCAGCCTTCGGTGGAGGAGACAACACAGGGACCGTTGGATGGTCTTCTCTCATCGACCATCCAACGGTCCAGATAGGGCCACACCATCGACATCAGCAGCTGTTGTATCCTCTCGATCCGACGACCTTCGAGCAGCCACGTCGTCCACCAACGCCTTTACCAGTAGCCCTTGGATCATCACGATCCAATGGTCGTCATTCAGCCACATGGCGTTCTTTGAGCCTGCACCGAGCCTCCCGTCCGAGCCTCCAGGTTTGGATGCACCCTGCCTCCTCCGAGCTTGTGCCGAGCCATCAACAGCTTCGACCGAGTCCGAGCCTCATCCAAACCAAGCCGAAGCAACATCGAACCTCTGCCGAATCCGCGCCTATCTACGAGCCTGGATGGCACGTGCCTGGTGATGAATCTGTGATTCATCACTTCAAAAGTAAAAAATAGAGCCTTGTTCCCGAGTAAATAGAGGCATATTTCCCTTTATAATGCATAAATAGCATTCATTCATACATACATAATACATTCATTTTAGCAGTCCATTTGCATTCAAATAAGAAGCCAAAATCCCTTGTAAAATATCCACTCACTAAAATAACCTCTTCCTTATAATATGTACTCCTTAGTTGATAATATAGGGAAGAATGCCAAATATCCCCCTTGTAAATTAGTCAATAAAGCCCTAGAACCCCTGTACACTAAAATGCACATAAATCCCTCATACAAACTCCGAACTAGGTCTACTTACTCTTAGAATACTACACAATAAAAGACCTTTAAAATGAGACTAATTTCATCCAATTTGGAGCTCGTATGAGAAAGTTGGGTTTTTGGGCCACCTTGTATACTACATATATGTATATTTGTATCTTTGTATTTATGTATCGTATTTGACCTCATCTCCGTCTTTGGTCAACATAAAACTTGTAGATCTCATCGAGATCTACAACTTTCATGTTTTGAGTTTTTCCAAATTCGGCCCCCTCTTTTCTCTACACATTCATTTTCGTCCAGCCATTCACAGCAGGCCACGTGGCGCCCTCTGGTTGCGCCACGCGGCCCGCTCCCCGTCACTCATCCGCCTGCGCTCTCAGCCGTTGATCTTCATCCAGATCCAATGGTGGAGCCGCCTCCACGTACGCCTCAAATGTCCACCGTCTGATCATCCCCAGGACTTCATCTGACCCGCTCATTAGCGCCTCGCCCACAGTGCGCCACACGTCGCACGCTACGCCTTTGGATGATGCACGCCGCTCTCCATCGCAACCTCTCATCCCGCCTTGCATTCCAACCCTCCGATCTAAGCCCTAATCTCATCAGAGCCGCCCGCGTGTGCTTCACCCCATCGCGCCATGTGGCAACATCACGACCTTGTGATCAAGCCACCCCAGATGCAATCCACACCGCTCGCGCACGCTTCGCTCACATCGCGCCACGTGGTCGCTCCACGACCCTCAGATCGCCTCGCCTCGATCCGATCTCGCCCGCTCCTTAGTGATTAGATCTGGGCCGTTGGATCACAAGATCCAACGGCCACGACCTCGTCTCCTACCTCTGGCAGCCCTCTCTCCCACGATCTCCGCCTTGCGGGAGGGGTTGCCCCTTTCTATTTTCAGCAGCGCTCCCTCCACCGTCGACGACCACCATCACCTCCACGTCCTTCCCCACTCATTACTTATCCCCGCCAGCCACCTCGCTACCCACGTCGACCGCCAGCGACGCTCCATGAACTCCATGAACCCCACTTCATCACCAGCCCGGCTGGCTACTTCAACCTATAAATACTCGCCCTCCGGCCGATTTCACAGCCATCCGCCACCCCAGAGAGCTTCCCTGAGCTCAGATCCTCCATTTGGTGACAGCAATTCGACGATCCTTTGAGCGAAGAAGGGCTTCTTCTCCGGCGAGATCCAGGGCACCGCCTCCGTGTCGCAACCGCTCCTCCGAGTAGCTGCACGAGCTCGGGACCCTACCGATCCCTAGAGCGACGACCCTGGAACTCGAGACCGAGCTCCGATCCCCAGGAAAATCCCTCCATCCATCTCCGATCTTCGATTCTTTTTCTTCTTCATTTTTCTCGATTTTTATTCGCCGCCACCGGTCATCCTCTCGCTTCCATTCCCTCTCGTCGAGCTCCGTGACGGAGCTCTCATCCTCGCTGACCCCTATGCACCCTCAGACACTCCACTCCACCATCCATCGATCTCCAGCTCCGCCACTTGGCCGGAGCACCACCGCCACTCCATCTCCACTACCCTTTGGCCTCTCCGATCACCGTCGATTCTCCACAAGTACACGCACGAGCTCCGGCTCTACCTCTAACATCTGCAGGAGCACCTCTGTTCATTGAACGGAAGCTTGCCGGAGACGACTTCGAGCTTCGTCGCCAGCAACCTCCGACGGCCCTCTCCAGCTCCTGGGACCATCAGCGCCTTCGCCGCACCGCCGCGCATCTTCCGGGATATCTCCGAGCCCCCGGAGAGCTTCACCGACGCCAGGAGGATCGGGCAGAGCCAAGCCCGCTTTGCCGGAGACCAGCCAACTCCTCCGCAGGTGGCGGAGAACCGTTGAGGATGAAGAACAGTCACCGTTCGATCATCTTGATCGAACGGTCCAGCGCCATCAACGTCGTCCACAACCGGAGCCGCACATCACCGTTGGATCCATCTAGATCCAGCGGTCCATAGACAGCCACGTCGACATCTGCCTGAGCTACAGCGACCGTCGATCGTCACCAGGATCGCACGGTTGTGAGCACGCCACGTCGCCATCTTCATCGACGCCCAGATCACCGTTGGATCAAGCTCGATCCAAGGGTCCTCAGCCTGCCACGTAGCCTCGGCCCGAGCCTCCTCTCCGAGCCTTGGTTCGGGTCGTCCGAGCCTCACTCCAGACCTCCAGAAGCGTTGAGCCTAGCCCCGAGCCTCCGCAGCCATCCGAGCCTAGGCCGCCCACGTGAGGAGCACGTGCGGCCTGGGAATTTTGTACAGAGGCCCTTGGGACTTGCCATATTTGCAAAAAGGTCCCTGTGAAGTTGAGCCCACGTGAGGAGCACGTGCTTGTTGGAGAAATTGCACTTGAGTCCCCAACATTATAGGTAATTGCATTTTAGTCCCTGTCCGCATATTTGCTTATTGTATTTTTATTTTCCTGTATTGCATTTATACCCTTGTGTTTGCACGCATCCCTAGGTTGCATTTTACATCATTTTGCAAATCTAAAAATTTCATTTTGTTGAGTAACGTGTCCTCTGTCTATTGGTTCACGTGTCACATTTTTGTAATTTCAGTAGAATTATTAATGAATTAATTGGTGCATTTTTGACATATTTTGCCCAGTGACACCTTTTGATTTGTAGTTAATTCTCTGTGCTTCCAAAAATCATCAAAAATTCACAATAGCTTAAGGACAGTATTCTTAACATACCATAAAAATTTCATGTCATTTGCACACATATCGAGGCCTAAATAAATTATTGAGTGATTTTCTTATTTAAATTTTAATTAATTCATTTCACATTGAAATTCAGATCTTTCAATTTTTTTGGATTCCGTATCATTTGTGCTATCTAGGATAATTTTAGTTCTTGAAAAAATTATGGTTTGTTATTTATTAAAAAATAAATATTGAAAATCACCCTGTCTGCATATTTAATTCCCAGTAAATCCATTTAGTGTCTGAAAAATTCAAAAAAATTAGGGTACCTCATTTTCATCATAATTAATCATCTGGCTAATTTTTAGAATTTTTGGACTTCATTTATCTTAATTAAATTAAACGTTCATTTGGCCTGCATTTTTTGCATAAGTCTGCATAGAAATTGAAAAGAAGAAAAAAAATATAATTCTCCGAAAATCACACACTTGGATACGTGCTTAAAATTCACCTAAGGAGACAGATGCCTCCCTGAGATCGACCTTGGACTTCACCAAGTAAAAAAAATTTGCCGCTTGAAATTAACTTGAATCTAATTAAAGTGGTTTTTGACTAGCCTCTCGTATCCGACTGCAACGAACACTTAAACTTAATTTGGACTATTAATTTGACCGAATTAATTAAGGGTGCGGGAGGGACGTCAAAATGGCGTCATTGCCGGGGATTCACGGCTTAGGTTAATTTTTGGTGAAATTTTGAGTGCTTGATTTTCTTTCCCCGGGTAGTCTGACCCCCGGTTTTTCTTGTGAATATTTCTCTGTCTTTTAAATTTTTGCATTTTTTGTGTCGTTCTTTACCTGACCTCAACTTGTTTTTGTGCGAGGGACACCGGAGTCGAAGACACTTCGAGGAACACGCATTCGAATTAGTTTGAGTGATTTGAGAGAACCTGTAATTCATTTATTTCCACATTTTTCGCATCTTTTCCAGCGGTTCCCGTTCGGGTTCTCGCGTGTGTAAAAATAGTGGAATCGTGTCCCCGTGTGCTGTGTGGTTGAATTGTAACTTAGCTTGCATTAGCGGCTCCCCGAGCCAATCTAGGAATTGCTTGTGCTCGTAATCATTAGGACCACACAAATCACTTAAAAGACGCACTTAGACCGCAGTACTTAGCCAAATTAAACTGTTCTTCACGCTAATAGAACTGCCTGTCTAGGAGCGGCTTTCATCGCCTGCATTTGCATTTAGATAAAATTTCAATTCTGTTCTGCATCCTGCACAAAAAGCGAAGGGATCACTGTAAGTCTCTTGAACTCAGCATAACATCATTGTTTTATCTTGCATCGGCTTTTTCTCGATTTCTCCCTCTGATTTTCACATTTAATTAAATGGAAATTGGGACTGTCCGATAGGCGTGCTGTGTGGTGGACTTAACCAGTGATAACTTAACTTAAAATCGGGACTGCTAAACAGTATTGACCAAAAAAAGAGAATAAAATTTGAAAATTAGTTGCGGGAGATTAATCCCCGACTCTGTTTTCAGGCTGAGTGAGGGTACTTAAGTGTGTGTGAACACCTTAAGGCAGAGCCCAAATCCCCGCCTTCCATATCACGAGCCAACTGATCTTAGCAAATATCATGAGTGGGATACTTTTAAGCTCATTGACAAGTACCAAGTAGCCTCCGCCTTCGCAGGTAGATAGGGGCGAACCAGCGGTACTCTGCGACAAGGCCTAGCTTTGTCAGCCTCCGCCTGCTTGCAGGTAGATAGGGGCACGTCATTGAGTCCCCACTCCGGATAGGAGCGCAGAAAGGGAGGATCGACGGTATCTTAGGCGACAGGATAAACAGGGAAGACGCATCCGGCTCTAAGCCGACTTCCCTATAGGCTGCGTAATCCTTGCTATCTTGTTTGAAAAATCACACTTAAAAATTACAAGATTAATCGGACTCGATTTCGAGTCCTTCACTGTGTTGAGTGTGAACCCAGGGTTTTGGATTGATTTTGCTTGCTTCAGGTAGGAGTAAAACCCTATCTTCTTCTCGCCACATCAAGATGAGTAATTGGGGAGATCTCGACGCGTTATTCACCGATCTCTCTATGAGACCCCCAAGCGACTCGTCTTCATCGGCCCAAGCGCACCTTGGACCACCCAGGACTCATGACCCTCTTGAGTCTTGGTTCCCTCATACTCAGGGTGGTAACTCTCAAACCAACCCTTTCATCTCCTCCGAGATTATCGAGGAAGATCATCGCCTCGGTAATCCTTTCCTTGATTTATCCTCTGACATCGACCTTACTTTCCCTCCAGGACTAGAGGACAAGATGCCGCCAAAAGTACCACCGGATGAGGAACAAATAAAACAGATTCTTGCTCGCCTCGCTGAAGCCGAACAGAAGAAGGCAGATCTCACGGCGCAGATGGGACAGATTATAGTAGCAGAAGGAATCGACCGACCAATGGTCGATACCTATAACCCGGCGGAGAACGAGATTCAGAACTGGTTGGCACCTGCAGTTCCCGCCCAGGCATTTGAGCTGAAGCCTCACTTCCTTAGTCTGCTTCCGAAGTTCAACGGAAACCTAAATGAAGAACCATACACTTTCCTCCGTGACTTCGAGTTGGTGTGCAACAATCTTAGCCATCCCAATGTTGGCCAAGATTATATTCGGCTGAAGGCCACCCCTTTTGCCTTAGGTGATAAGGCTGCTCATTGGTTGAAAAACTTAGGGGTGGTATGCAATACCTGGATGCAGTTCAAGGACCTATTCTTGAAAAAGTTCTACCCTCTCAGTAGGACAAACCAAATGAGAACGAAGATCGCCAACTTCGCCCAAGGACCTAGTGAACCTTTCCATGACGCTTGGGATAGGTTCAATGATTTAGTACAGAAATGCCCCTGCCACGGCATTTCAAAGGCGATCTTAGTCCAGACCTTGATCTGTGGTCTAACCCCAGAGATGCAGGGGTTAGTCAGTGCCGCCTGTGGAGGAAGCTATCTGAACAAAAACGAGCACGCCGTATGGAAGATCCTGGAGCAGATGGCGGAAACCGGCAGGTCGCAGGCCACCAGGGCCTATCAGTTGTCTCCTTCAATCCTATCCAATGAGACAACCCGAAGGACTGTAGCGGATCTGACAGAGGACCTCATCCCCAGCATGGGGATGATTGCCGACAAGCTTACCATGGTCGAGCAGATCCACAAGAGAGTCGCGGAACTTGAGTCTCTTTCGCGTCTACCGAAGCAAGTGGAGGAACTTTCTGAGAAGGTAGCTAAGATCAAGCTACCTGCCCCTTCTGCACCACCTGTACCTGTACATCGAGTCCATCTTGTACAGGAACAGGCACCTGGGTCTCAGAGTAGCTGGGATCAGACTTACACCCAACAGGACCAGCATGCACCCCCACAAGTGGAGACGGGATACGAGGAGCCTCCGCAAGTGTACGAGATCAACGGGCTTTGGTATAGCCGTGACCCGATTGTCAGGTAGGTCGAAATGGGTAAGGATCAGTCTCACCGTTCATCCCCAGTCTACCAAGAAACCAGGCCCGTTCCCACACCGCGCTTTCAGTCCAGGCCAGAACAAGGGTACCAGCCGCAGCAATACTAGCAGCAGCAGCGCACCTATCAGCAGGGGCCAGCACCATCCCATCAGCAGCAGCAATATCGGCATGGCCAGCAGGGCCAATACAGAACCTCGTCTGCACAGCAGTCAGCCCAGCCCACCGAATTGGAGTCTCTCACCTTGACGATCCAGACCCTGTCTGATAGGGTCCAACAGATGCAGAATGATTACCTGGACATGAGAACCGACATCAATCGGGTCTCTCGTACCCAGGACCAACAGATGGCGCCAAAGACCCCAATTCCCGTACAGGTTCAGGCCAACCCGAACAACATACTCCATGGCCAGAACCGACCTCGAGATCAGGTATACTATTCAGATAATTATTTATCTGAACATGAGATCCTTTCGTACGATAATGTAAATCACATGTCCCTCAGGAGCGAAAGGACCGTGACCATACCTGATCGGGCACGGGAGCAGAAGGAAGGAGCCTCCGACACTCTACCTAAGGAGAACTCGGAGGAAGAAGAGGAGGAGCATCACCACCATCATCGCCGGCAGAAGAAGAGGATATCTGAGTCCTCGAAGCAGCATTCTCGCATTTGCATAGAGTCAGAAGAAACCGATGAAGAGCCCGCACCTCCATCTGAGGAGGATCGTCCAGCAGTCGCGGAAGAAGCGTCACCGGTTTCGCCTCAGCATTTTCTTTTCAGTCAGAGTCAGAGTCCTAGTTTGTATCAGAGTCAGAGTCCTGTTAAGAACTCAGTTCCCGAAGTCAATGAGAAAATTTCAGTTTCCGAACCTGAGTTAGAGTCAATAATCCCTTTCCCCCGAGCTCTTACGGGTGGAAAGAAGAAAACCAAAAAAATCCAAAAAGATGACCCTGAGATGGCTGAATTCCGCAACAAATATATCAAGGTCACAATCCCCTTTGACAAGTACGTGGAGATGACCCCTGCATTCCAAAAATACCTTAAGGTGAGATGCACACCTACTAGGGTTAGCAGGAAGACCAAAAGCCGTGTTGAGAAACACGTTTTATCAGTAGCCACGACTTGTGCAATAAAGAACTCGTTTCCAAGGAAACGAAGAGATATGGGTGCACATTATGTAGTGAGTCATGTTGATGACATCGCGTTTGCACGCACTCTCCTGGACAATGGTTCCTCGATCAATCTGATGCCTACAGCCCTCTATGAGCGGCTTAATCTCGGACCTCTTAGGAAATCTAGAGCCCTCCTACAGTTTGCTGATAAATCAACCAAGAGGTCCCAAGGAGAATTGAGGAACATTGTTATCAAAGTCGAGGGACAAGAATACATGGTGGACTTCACTGTCCTGGATATGGAAACCCCTCGTAATTGGAGAGACTCCCAGATCATTTTAGGTAGGCCTTTCCTCAGAACAGCAGGGGCCTTATTTGATTATAAGATCGGGAAGATTCAGTTCCAAACTCCAGGCGGAGATGAGGAACTTGAAATGAAGCAGACAAGATGGCAGAGACCAGATTCAGAATCCAGCACCGAGTACTCTTCTACTGGAACAGACTGCGAGCATGTAGACTTAGTTGGGCCATGGAGACAGAACCCAGCCATCACCGATGTGTCCATCTCCTCCGAAGATGATCCAGTGCACGAGTCAGTCTGCGAGAACCTCAGGAACGAGTACCGCTCTGAGCCTGCATCGCCCTACATCTTCGATGACACAGAGGCCCAGTTGGGCCTGTCATTCCCTACATCTCTAGGACAATCGGAGGATGAGGATGATGAGTCGGACGAGGCGTTTGCCGATTGTATGGAGACCTTTGACGATCCGACTCCAGAGCCCAACTTGGTGGCAGCAATCACAGAGAACGATCCAGCCACTTCCAACACTGAACCAGGTCAGATTGAGCCAGATTTCTTAGACGATCACACCATTCCTGAGCTCAAACCCTTACCCACAACCTTAAAGTATGCCTTCCTTGCGGGACAAGACAAGAAATTTCCGGTCATCATCAGTTCGCAATTGACCGAGGAGCAGGAATCTCGCTTGCTAGAGATCCTAGAGAAAAACCGCAAGGCGATAGGCTGGAGCATTTCCGATCTCCACGGGATAAATCCCGCTCTGTGTTCGCACCATATTTACTTGGAGAATGAAGCCAAACCCTCTCGTGAATTCCAACGCCGGTTGAATCCAAATTTACGAGAAGTCGTGAAGAAGGAGATAGAAAAATGGTGCAACTCGGGTTTCATTTATCCAATCTCCAACTCTAAGTGGGTGGCCCCAATCCATGTTGTCCCGAAAAAGTCGGGAATTCAGACGACCACCAATGAGGACGGAGAGGAGATCGTGACGAGAGTACCCACGTCGTGGCGTGTCTGTGTGGATTACAGACGCCTGAATGCCGCGACAAAGAAGGATCATTCCCCCTTCCATTCATTGATCAGATCTTAGAGAGACTAGCGGGGAAAGAGTTCTTCTGCTTCTTAGATGGGTTCTCGGGCTACAATCAAGTAGCCATAGCTCCAGAGGACCAGGAAAAAACCACGTTCACATGCCCCTTTGGTACCTATGCTTTCAGGCGCATGCCTTTTGGGCTATGCAATGCTCCAGGTACTTTTTAAAGGTGCATGATTGCTGTATTCGCCGAAATGGTCGGCGAATTCCTGGAAGTATTCATGGATGACTTCTCGATCCACGGCAATTCTTTCGATTCCTGTCTTAGGAATCTGGACCGAGTCCTCAAAAGATGTTGTGAGGTTAATCTGGTGCTCTCCTGGGAGAAAAGTCACTTCATGGTGATGGAGGGCATAGTGTTGGGGCATGTCATCTCCAAGAGAGGAATGGAGGTTGACCCTGCCAAGGTGGATGTGATCAGACGACTCCAACCACCCACCAACATAAAGCAGTTGCGGTCGTTCCTCGGGCATGTTGGATTTTATCGGAGATTCATTAAGGATTTTTCTAAGATTGCCCGACCACTAACTGAGCTTTTAGGAAAAGACATGGAGTTTATTGTTGATCACAAATGTCTTGAGGCCTTTAAGCTTTTACAAGGAATGATTATGGATGCACCCATCCTGCAAGCCACAGATTGGTCTCTACCTTTTGAGATCATGACGGACGCCTCTGATTATGCTGTTGGAGCTGTGTTGGGACAAAGAAGAGATGGCGTCCCTTTTGCAATTCACTACGCAAGCAAAGTGCTTGATTCTGCTCAGCGTAACTATACAGTTACGGAAAGGAAATGCTTGCGGTAGTGTTTGCCTTGGACAAATTCAGATCTCACCTAATTGGATCCAAGGTAACTGTGTTCACTGACCACACGGCACTACGGTATTTGATGGAGAAGAAGGACGCGAAGGCGCATCTTCTTCGTTGGATTTTACTTATCCAGGAGTTTGATTTGGACATCCGTGATAAACCTGGAAAGAAGAATGTAGTGGCCGATCATCTTTCTCGTCTCGAAGATCTTAATACTTCCGAGGTTTCACCAATTCGAGACTCCTTCCTTGACGAGTCGATTTTTGTTATCGACTCACTCCCATGGTACGCCAATATCGTGAATTATCTTGTCTCCAAGAAAGTTCCCGAAGATTGGCCCAAGAACCAAATCGACCGACTAAAGTCGGACGCTAAACACTACCATTGGGAGGATCCGATCCTTTTCTTCGAAGGACCGGATTGTGTCTGGAGACGGTGTATTCCTCAGGAGGAATACCAGAGTGTCCTTTCTTTATGCCACAGTTTGGAGGCAGGAGGACATCACTCCGGGAAGAGGACCGCATGGAAGGTACTTCAGTGTGGCTTCTACTGGCCGACTCTGTTTCGCGATGCCACCGCCTTCGCGAAGTCGTGTCCAGTTTGCCAGAGGATGAGAGGAACCGTTGGTTCCAAGGATGAGATGCCAATGCAGCCGGTCATCATTTGTGATGTCTTTGATGCCTGGGGTATCGATTTCATGGGCCCATTCCCTGTCAGCCACGGGTTCGAATATATCCTTCTTGCGGTAGACTATTTGTCCAGATGGGTGGAGGCTATCCCGACCTGAGCCGCGGACAGCAGGACTGTCTGCGAATTCATCAGAGAGCACATAATCTCTAGGTGCGGGATTCCCAAAATGATGATATCAGACGGGGGTAGCCACTTTGTGAATCGGGAGGTGAAGAAACTTCTGAAGGATTACGGCATTGAACACCGTGTCGCGAGTCCTTACCACCCACAAACCAATGGTATGGCTGAGGTGTCAAATAGGGAGGTGAAAACCATATTGCAGAAGCTTGTCCGCCCGGACAGGAAGGACTGGTCTCAGATCTTGGATCAAGTCCTCTGGGCGTATAGGACAGCTTACAAGACACCATTAGGCACCTCTCCATTCCGAATGGTATTCGGAAAGCCGTGCCACTTGCCCGCAGAGTTAGTGTACAAATCAGAATGGGCAATCAAGAAGGTCAATTGGAACACACACCTGGGTCAGAAGCAGAGAGATATGGATCTGAATGAGCTCGTGGAAGTCAGAAACCGCGCATACGACAACAGTTTGGTGTACAAGGACAAGGTGAAGCGTTGGCATGATAGGTATATCAGACGAAAGACCTTTGTTCCTGGACAGAAGGTATGGTTGTTCAATGCTAGGCTGAAGATTTTCCAAGGCAAGTTGAAGTCTAAGTGGACAGGCCCATTTGTCGTCCGTACGGTGCATGATAGTGGATGTGTTGAGATCTCAGATCTCGCAGATGACGCACCGACATTCCTAGTGAATGGACAGCTGTTGAAGCACTTCGTCGAATCCAATGAGCAGTTAGTCCATGTTGAGGAGATTGTATTCATGCGCGAGACAGATACAACAGATACACCTCAAGCCGCGTATGAGACCTTGCAGCAGTGAACTCCAGCCATCCGCAGCATCTCGAAAGATTCAGACTGACTCATCTGTATATATCATTCTTCTTGTACATCTTATCCTCTCTCTTACACGACTCTAGTGACCCATCCCCGCCTCATTAGATCACTATCCTGGACTATACTTAGGATAACCAGATCCTAAGTATAGGGGGGAAGGGTCACCTGAATCAGTTCACTATACATCCTCCAGATCACATTGGTCCTCATACTCATTTCTTACCTATACTTAGGCTGACCTAAGCCTAAGTATAGGGGGGACTGATGCCCGCATTGATACTCATCCATTGTCCATCTATCCCTCGCCCGCCCCATTTTTTGATCTTCTTCTACACTTAGGCAGTCCAGAGCCTAAGTATAGGGGGGCAGGACGACTTCTATACATTTTTATAATTTTAGCTCTCCTACGCTTAGCCCGAGCTATGTCTTTTTGGTCGCTTTTCGTGCTCTGAGGACATAGCACACGCTAAGTATAGGGGGGCGTGTATATATTACATATATACTTTACCCATAGCTCGTACTTTCGCGTATTTTCGCGTATTTTTTGTATATATTATGCAATAAGTACGGTGGGTAAAAATCGAAAAAAAAATAGATAAATATCTTACTTGTATAAAACAAAAATAATACTCCTGTAAAATATGATACTATGTATATTATTACAAACTAAAGATTGTTGTAAAATAAAAAAATTGAAAATAAAAGCTTCTTGTTTAACCTTGCATACCATCTCTGCATCCAAAAAGAGTCTTGCATTTTCATAGCATGACATCTCATCGGCATACTTTGCATAGGCAAAGTGAAAAGCTAGTGGGTTCTGAACTAAGTTATGAGCAGATATTGAGGATGGAAGTGATTTGACCTTAATCCACCTAATTTCAGAGGAACCTTATAGGAACTGGAGTTAAGATTTTTCAGGTCAGGTGACTTAATTCTTTAAGTCTGCAAGTCTATGTTCATATGTCATCTTGACAAGCCTGAGTAGAGCACTTAACAACACACACATGACTCTTAGAGACAATGGCTTGACGTGCACCAGCACTTTACACATGGCTCTCTACGGATGAGGTGATGAGGAGGCAGTTTCCTTTAGCTTGGGGTAGCATATGAGGGTAGTACTTCTAGGCGGAACCTCTCTTCTTCTTCTAGTAAAGGAAGTGCGTCTCAACTTAGCCTAGTGGTGATGAAGGCTAAAGACAGAAGCCGTGGGTTGCAATAAAGCTTCAAAAGAGGGATATTCTACTGGCTCAAGAGGAAATTTCTTGTATATATGCTGCACCAGGTAGATATGTTGTACAGAGGCACTTGAAAAAAAATTGCAAAAAGAACTCCAAAGAAGTGGTGGGTCGGATTGAAAATTTAATAACCCCACCGGAGTATATGTAGTCAAGAAAAGCAAAAGCTTATGGTCCCCATGTTACATCTCATGAAGCTTGCAGCGGGAGACTTAGCTACACTGGCTGAGCTCCCAAAAGTCTATACTTCTTCCCCCTCTTCTTGAGCCGGTTGCACTTGAACTTAGAAGGGAATACCCCGCTTCTCGAGGAAAGAGTTGCTAGACCGAGGCATTAAAGTTACCAGGTTGGGGGAGGTTGTTTCTTTGTTACTTCTGAGGTGGGGAGTCATATATCACTTACACTGCATGAAAAGATTCATGGTCATTAGAGTTTGTGTATGTAGACTTGTTCTGATCAGGTGTGTTGAGGAGTCTTGAATAGAAGACTTGTGGAACTTGAAGTCTGTTAAGTCTTAAACTCAGATCCCAATAAGGTTCCGACACATAATTAATCCAAAGGTCGAGTCAAGCTCTATTTTTAACTTTTGTTCATGACCTTGGTATGGAACCCAAAATCATTTCACTTCTGCATTTCATTTAGTTGCTCGGGGACGAGAAAGGTTTAAGTATAGGGGGTTGATGAATCTGTGATTCATCACTTCAAAAGTCAAAAATAGAGCCTTGTTCCCGAGTAAATAGAGGCATATTTCCCTTTATAATGCATAAATAGCATTCATTCATACATACATAATACATTCATTTTAGCAGTCCATTTGCATTCAAATAAGAAGCCAAAATCCCTTGTAAAATATCCACTCACTAAAATAACCTCTTCCTTATAATATGTACTCCTTAGTTGATAATATAGAGAAGAATGCCAAATATCCCCCTTGTAAATTAGTCAATAAAGCCCTAGAACCCCTGTACACTAAAATGCACATAAATCCCTCATACAAACTCCGAACTAGGTCTACTTACTCTTAGAATACTACACAATAAAAGACCTTTAAAATGAGACTAATTTCATCCAATTTGGAGCTCGTATGAGAAAGTTGGGTTTTTGGGCCACCTTGTATACTACATATATGTATATTTGTATCTTTGTATTTATGTATCGTATTTGACCTCATCTCCGTCTTTGGTCAACATAAAACTTGTAGATCTCATCGAGATCTACAACTTTCATGTTTTGAGTTTTTCCAAATTCGGCCCCCTCTTCTCTCTACACATTCATTTTCGTCCAGCCATTCACAACAGGCCACGTGGCGCCCTCTGGTTGCGCCACGCGGCCCGCTCCCCGTCACTCATCCGCCTGCGCTCTCAGCCGTTGATCTTCATCCAGATCCAATGGTGGAGCCGCCTCCACGTACGCCTCAAATGTCCACCGTCTGATCATCCCCAGGACTTCATCTGACCCGCTCATTAGCGCCTCGCCCACAGTGCGCCACGCGTCGCACGCTACGCCTTTGGATGATGCACGCCGCTCTCCATCGCAACCTCTCATCCCGCCTTGCATTCCAACCCTCCGATCTAAGCCCTAATCTCATCACAGCCGCCCGCGTGCGCTTCACCCCATCGCGCCATGTGGCAACATCACGACCTTGTGATCAAGCCACCCCAGATGCAATCCACACCGCTCGCGCACGCTTCGCTCACATCGCGCCACGTGGTCGCTCCACGACCCTCAGATCACCTCGCCTCGATCCGATCTCGCCCGCTCCTTAGTGATTAGATCCGGGCCGTTGGATCACAAGATCCAATGGCCACGACCTCGTCTCCTACCTCTGGCAGCCCTCTCTCCCACGATCTCCGCCTTGCAGGAGGGGTTGCCCCTTTCTATTTTCAGCAGCGCTCCCTCCACCGTCGACGACCACCATCACCTCCACGTCCTTCCCCACTCATTACTTATCCCCGCCAGCCACCTCGCTACCCACGTCGACCGCCAGCGACGCTCCATGAACTCCATGAACCCCACTTCATCACCATCCCGGCTGGCTACTTCAACCTATAAATACTCGCCCTCCGGCCGATTTCACAGCCATCCGCCACCCCAGAGAGCTTCCCTGAGCTCAGATCCTCCATTTGGTGACAGCAATTCGACGATCCTTTGAGCGAAGAAGGGCTTCTTCTCCGACGAGATCCACGGCACCGCCGCCGTGTCGCAGTCGCTCCTCCGAGTAGCTGCACGAGCTCGGGACCCTACCGATCCCTAGAGCGACGACCCTGGAACTCGAGACCGAGCTCCGATCCCCAGGTAAATCCCTCCATCCATCTCCGATCTTCGATTCTTTTCTTCTTCGTTTTTCTCGATTTTTATTCGCCGCCACCGGTCACCCTCTCGCTTCCATTCCCTCTCGCCGAGCTCCGTGACGGAGCTCTCATCCTCGCTGACCCCTCTGCACCCTCAGACACTCCACTCCACCATCCATCGATCTCCAGCTCCGCCACTTGGCCAGAGCACCACCGCCACTCCATCTCCACTACCCTTAGGCCTCTCCGATCACCGTCGATTCTCCACAAGTACACGCACGAGCTCCGGCTCTACCTCTAACATCTGCAGGAGCACCTCTGTTCATTGAACGGAAGCTTGCCGGAGACGACTTCGAGCTTCGTCGCCAGCAACCTTCGACGGCCCTCTCCAGCTCCTGGGACCATCAGCGCCTTCGCCGCACCGCCGCGCATCTTCCGGGATATCTCCGAGCCCCCGGAGAGCTTCACCGACGCCAGGAGGATCGGGCGGAGCCAAGCCCGCTTCGCCGGAGACCCGCCAACTCCTCCGCAGGTGGCGGAGGACCGTTGAGGACGAAGAACAGTCACCGTTCGATCATCTTGATCGAACGGTCCAGCGCCATCAACGTCGTCCACAAGCGGAGCCGCACATCACCGTTGGATCCATCTAGATCCAGCGGTCCATAGACAGCCACGTCGACATCCGCCTGAGCTACAGCGACCGCCGATCATCACCGGGATCGTACGGTTGTGAGCACGCCACGTCGCCATCTTCATCGACGCCCAGATCACCGTTGGATCAAGCTCGATCCAAGGGTCCTCAGCCTGCCACGTAGCCTCGGCCCGAGCCTCCTCTCCGAGCCTAGGTTCGGGTCGTCCGAGCCTCACTCCAGACCTCCAGAAGCGCCGAGCCTAGCCCCGAGCCTCCGCAGCCATCCGAGCCTAGGCCGCCCACATGAGGAGCACGTGCGGCCTGGGAATTTTGCACAGAGTCCCTTGGGACTTGCCATATTTGCAAAAAGGTCCCTGTGAAGCTGAGCCCACGTGAGGAGCACGTGCTTGTTGGAGAAATTGCACTTGATTCCTCAGCATTATAGGTAATTGCATTTTGGTCCCTGTCCGCATATTTGCTTATTGTATTTTTATTTTCTTGTATTTCATTTATACCCTTGTGTTTGCACGCATCCCTAGGCTGCATTTTACATCATTTTGCAAATCTAAAAATTTCATTTTGTTGAGTAACTTGTCCTCTGTCTATTGGTCCACGTGTCACATTTTTGTAATTTCAGTAGAATTATTAATGAATTAATTGGTGTATTTTTGACATATTTTGCCCAGTGACACCTTTTGATTTGTAGTTAATTCTCTGTGCTTCCAAAAATCATCAAAAATTCAAAGTAGCTTAAGGACAGTATTCTTAACATACCATAAAAATTTCATGTCATTTGCACACATATCGAGGCCTAAATAAATTGTTGAGTGATTTTCTTATTTAAATTTTAATTAATTCATTTCACATTGAAATTCAAATCTTTCAATTTTCCTGGATTCCGTATCATTTGTGCTATCTAGGATAATTTTAGTTCTTGAAAAAATTGTGGTTTGTTATTTATTAAAAATTAAATATTGAAAATCACCCTGTCTGCATATTTAATTCCCAGTAAATCCATTTAGTGTCTGAAAAATCCAAAAAAATTAGGGTACCTCATTTTCATCATAATTAATCATCTGGCCAATTTTTAGAATTTTTGGACTTCATTTATCTTAATTAAATTAAACGTTCATTTGGCCTGCATTTTTTGCATAAGTCTGCATAGAAATTGAAAAGAAGAAAAAAAAATATAATTCTCTGAAAATCACACACTTGGATACGTGCTTAAAATTCACCTAAGGAGACAGATGCCTCCCTGAGATCGACCTTGGACTTCACCAAGTAAAAAAATTTTGCCGCTTGAAATTAACTTGAATCTAATTAAAGTGGTTTTTGACTAGCCTCTCGTATCCAACTGCAACGAACACTTAAACTTAATTTGGACTATTAATTTGACCAAATTAATTAAGGGTGCGGGCGGGACGTCACCTGGCACGTGCGCATCTGGGCAAATTGCAGAGACGCCCTCCGAGCTTCTCCATTTTGCATTCAGGTCCAGATCACGTGCAGTGTACGTGCACTGTGGGCATTTTGCACTTTTGCCCTCGCGACTTTCAGTATTTGCAAAAATACCCCTGTGCGTGTGGGCAATTTACACGGAATGTCCCGCTCTTTTATTTATTTACATTTTAGTCGCTCCTAGGGACCTGTCTGCAATTTTTATTTCATGTTTTCTTTCATGTATGCCTTTGTCTTTGATCTTGCATATCTTGAGCATCATGTGTCCGATTTAGTTGATTTCAGTTTCATTTCGAAGCTTGTTTAATGCACTTTCTAATGGCATGTTTAATTCTCAGTTTTGGATACATAAATTCTGATGTATTATTTTATTCGCCATGTGCCTCTTAAATCTTTAACTTGTGCCTAGTCTAATTTTGTTCATCAAGCCTGATTGATACTCGAACTTGAAATTGACTCATATTAATTCGCTCATCATATTATTCTGACTGAGGGCATATTTGCATTGCATTTCCTTGCATTTATTTACATGATAAAATTGATAAAAAAAATGCACGTTTTATTTTAATACATTGTTGTGTCTTTTTGCTTACTTTGACCTATATTGACTTTCAACTCATCACTTTGTTAAATAAATAGAAGTCCAGATAATTAAAGAAAGGCTCGTGTCCCTGAGTTCGACCTTGGTTTCTTGCCAAGTAAAATATAAAATCACGACCACCTCATTTTGATTGATACATATTTAAATCAGATGGTCTCTTTGATGAGCCAAAATTGGCCCGACTGCTACGACAATTCCAAGTGCTAATTTTGCACTATTAAAGGGCCGATTTTGCGGTTTATCAAATGGCGCCGTTGCCGGGGACACAACTCATTTCTTGTATTTTTGGATTTTTGTTTATTTAATTCATGTTTCTTTATAGGTCAATTTGTTCATCCATTTTGCATCCAAAAATTTTCTTTCTTATTTTGATCTCTAACCTTCGTTTTTGTGGCAGGGCCCTTGATCACTCAAGGAGGCGAGGAGCTGGTGCTTCCCGCTGCGAGGAACCGCAGAAACCTGCTTGGAGAAAATAGGGAAGAAAGGAAAAAAATGTGTCTCGCATTTTATTTTTGTTGTAAATAATTCATCTTTTACAACGGTCTTCGATCGAAGACTCGCGAATGTAATCGAACGATTGTGGTTGTGTGGGGATCGTCCACACTTGAGTGTCGACCTAGGACCAGGCACGCGGCTCTTTGAGCGGTTTTTCATTTTTTATCTTTTACGTGCTTGCTCGTAGGCAGGACACACTTTAAATATAGACACATATAATCTCGCCTCACCTAGCTAAAATTAATGAAAATCATTCACCGCTAATAGATGCGTGATTAGGTGCGGCTTTTATCGACTTGCATACATGTTGATTTCGGTTTTCAAAACGGCCCAAGTTTTTCACAGATTCGTCAAATCACTGCATGATTTCTCGCTTAGCCTAGATCGTGGTTTTATTGAATACATGTTTTTCTCGGCTTTCTATTCCTAGCTTGATCACCCAGGATAAATGGAAAATGAGAATGAACGGTAGACATGATTCCTTGATTTTTGTGCTAACCATAATTCAGTGATGATTTTAAATAAAATTGGGACTGTTAATTGCAAGTCAAACAAAAATGGAGTAAAATTTCGGTTTTGGGAGAGCAACACCCTAGTATACGCATGGATTTCCACTTAACATTTTTTTCGCGTAAAATATCTAATGTTTTATCACCAATAAAACCGACAAGATAATAAATCAACTTCGGTTGGTTTCATGTGTGAGTTGGTGAATTTGAGGGTCTTGCTTGCTTGATTGAGCCATGATTGCTTCGTTACACTCCCCAAAACCTTAGTTACTCCATTCATCTCCGTAGATTCAAACCGCTCACTTGTAAATCCATCCCTCTTCTTCGTTCACCTTGGGTCTCTCCCAAAATCAATTTTCATCTTTATACTTAGGCTAATCTCAGCCTAAGTATAGGGGGGACCCGAGTCCCTGTGATTTCTCTACTCATCTTTCCTTGCCATTATACTTAGGTTATTTCTAACCTAAGTATAGGGGGAGTCCCTCTTAGCTCCCGTATATTTCTCTGTACTTAAATGGACCTATGGACTTGTATCATCTAGTGCTATGAGGACATAGCAAAGTTTAAGGATAGGGGGGTATACCGTATATACAATTTACTTACTTTAGCTATAATCTAAAAATTTTGAAAAATTTAAAACTTTTTGGCTAAAGTAAAATTCTTTGGACTAAGAGAACTCAAAATGATTTCACGGCTTTTCTCTACTATGTTACACTATTTTTGATAAAAATATTTTTGAAAATGATTTTAAAAATGAGATTTTCTTGTTTTGAAAAATCTTTTGAAAAATGTTTTGAAAATCTTTTTGTGACATGGTTTTGAAAAATTTTTTTCTCTTTTCAAGGAAAGTTGAGTCTAACATGTATTTTAACTTTAAACTAAAACCCATAAAAATGAGCAAAATTAAAAAGAAAAAAAAAGAAAAAAAAGAAAAAAAAAGTGTTTTTGAATGAAGGAGTTGGATTAATCCTCTACACTTACACTTCCACCCAGGATCTGAAATGATCAAGGAGACTTAGTTTTATGAGGTCTTTGAGATTCTAGGTTAACCAGCCTTAGCCATCAGGGTCTTAGACTTAATCATCCACATTTCCCTAGGTCTCTAGATTTGCATGCTATATTCCATGCTTAGTCTCAGACATAAAGAATATGATCAGCACATCACATGCACGACTGCGGTTTTGATGAGATGAGTTGACTTTTCACCCGAGGGATTGGGATGAGGGATTTGAGTTTGGACTTGATCTAATGATGCTCGAGGATGGGATAAAATCTTTGAAGGCTTCATGAAACCTGACTGTCAGCAATAATAGCCAGTATAAGAACTTGGTTTTTATACTATCTCTTGATATTGACCTAAGTGCCAGGGTGTGATATAAATAAAAAATGTTGATCAGTGTGCGCCAACTCTTGGTAAAAGCAGTGGAGCTAGTCAAAAATTTATACAAGTCAATGAAATTCAAAGAAAAGCTCTCATTCCACAAAGTCAAATATCAAAGAGCTTCCACCAAAGGCGAGCACTCTCAAACTTTTCAAAGTGTCCCCTTGGACCACCGCTATTAGGACCAGGAGCCGGGCTTGCACCAAAAAAGGGCTCTGCATCGTAAATGCTACAAGTCTGGGTGTAGAAGGTACAATAGGTACTCAAAAGAGACACACCCCGATGTACTCCCAGAAAAACAAGTGCAGACGGCTCCAACGTCTCTTGACGAACGCACTGATCAACACCAAAAAAATGCGTTGCGTAAAAGGCACTAGAGAGAATCCTTGTTCCAATGAGAGGGAGAGAAGAAATGACACAATCCCATGCCCTCCATTACTGGCCTGCCATCTACATTTTCTAAGTCTGACAACTAAAGAGACGGTGGGTCGAACGCAAGATTTGATTTATTTCCTAGTGTTGAGGATTGGGTCCTTAGGAGATTCTCTCGGACCGGGACTTTAGGTGAAGATTTGCCTCTACTCTTGAAATTGCAGTCAACACTAAACTTCATATCCTTTAGTTTATATGTACATCAGAGAGAGTCTAGAGAATTAGAGGAATTGGGTACCTCTTGATTAAGGCTGGGTTGAACTCGAGAAATTTTGGACCTCTAAAATAGAGTCGACTTGAGCAGATTGGATCCTGTATTCACATACACAAGGGGGTTAATCCAACTTAGTCATTCTTTTTGATGCTCGAGGACGAGCATAGTTTAATTATAGGGGGGTGATGAAACCCAATTTCATCATCTTTATTTTCTATTATTAACCTCCTTGCTTAAATATATGTCAATAAAACCCAGATAATGTCCTGTAATTAACAGAGGCTCAAATAAATTAAAAATCACAAAAAATGACAAAACTAAAATCTGTGGTATTTTTAGCCTTAAAAATACCCTCAAAAATATTTTGAGTCTTTGTTTGACCTCCTCTCCAGTTTTGGTCAACATAAAACTTGTAGATCTCATCGAGATCTACAACTTTCATGTTTTGAGTTTTCTCAAAATCGGCCATCTTGACCTTCATATCTCATTTTTTCTTTCTGAATAATCTGATTGGGCCACGTGGCCCATTCTAGGTGCGCCACGTGGCCCCGCCCTCCTTGTTTCAGCCGACCGCATTCTCAGCCGTTTGATCCTCTTCTTATCCAACAGCTCAGATATCTCCACGCGCACTCAATTTCTAGCCATAGATCATCTCCCACCTCTCATCTGCACCGCACATTCGCGCCTTAATTTCCTTGCGCCACGTGTCGCCTCTTACGCCCTTCGATCGCACCATAACTTCATGATCTCCACCGGTAACGGCCTCGAGGTTTGTAAACCGCTCGATCAACCTGAGCTTCACATCCAAGCCGCTCGCCAGCGCCGCGCTCAGAGCTCAACACGCGGCAGCTTTATCGCCCTTTGATCATATCGCCCGAGATCGCATCACACTCGTTCTTTCACGCCCAACCGCCAGCCGTTGGATCTCCAGATCCAACGGTTGGGCTCCATCGTCAACCTCCTACGACCCGTCTTCCCCACGATCTCCACCGTGCGAAAACCTCTCCTCCTTCCTATTATCTCACCTACTCCGACCACCATCTCCACTAACCAAATACCTCACGGTCTTCCGCCATCTTCCTTCTTCCCCGCGCATCACTCCACGACCCCCGTCGTCCTCCCAGTCTCTCCACACCTCCCTCGAAACCCACGACTTCCATCACCGGAACTGCCGTCTTCGAGCCTTAAAAAACCTCGCCTCCCCCTCCATTCCAAGTTGTCCACCTTTACGCGGGGAGGGGCCCACCCCTCCTCCGCCTCCCTGTGACAAGGGGGCGAAAGGATCGAGCGAAGACGACCCGCTCCCCCGGTGTAGACCCTCCGACCTTCACGGCAGAGCTGCGGCGCATCGCGACCGCTCGAGCAACACGGACCGGCTGACCATGTTCAGCGAAGACCCGGGGATCTTCTGGAACCCCCAGCCCAAGCCCTTGCTCCGCCTCTGATCAGCGAAAAACCGAGCGACTAAGGTAAAGGTGCTAAATAGGTCGTTGCGACCTCGGTCACTCAGATGCATTTGATCAAGAAAAATTGAACCACTAATGAAAATAAAATCGATCAAAACACGAATAGCGGTCCTGCTATTGGATTAACCTGGTATAGCACGCAGGGTCGAACTCAAGGAGCACGGGTTGGCAGAGAGGCCTACGAAGTAGTCAAAATAAAAGGAGAAAATCTTTTTAGTGGTTTTTAATTTGTTTTATATATATTTTTTGGATTTTTAAGTAATTAGGAAAATAAAGAAAAACAAGGAAAAGCTCACTTCAACAATTTATTCAAAGCATCAAAAATCAACCAAAAATTGGAGTAAAAATATTTTTATGTATTTTATATTTTGTAGTGTTTTTGGTGAATTTTTGATAATTTTCTGATGTTTATTTTATTTTCTAAAAATCAAAAAGTGAAGCAAACAGTGGGTACTGTCCAGCCGAGCCAAAAAGCCCTAGATAAAATAGCTAAGAGACTTAAAATGGCCTGGAGGTAATTTTCCTGTAAAGATGATAAAACAAGGAAAATTTAGGTACCAATTTTATTATTTTTGGATTTTTAATTTATTTACTGGAATATTTATGGGTTTTTAAGTGTTTTTAAGTTTTTAGTGGTTTTCTGCAGTGAAAAATAGCCAAAATTGGCTAGAAAATCAAACTAAGCAAGAAACACAGTAGCTAACTTTTGTGGAATTTTTAAGGGAGTTTTAATATTTTTTGTGATTTTTCAAGCTAGACAGTGACAAAAATAGAGGTTTTTGAATTTTTAAAAATACCAAACAAAATCACAAATGTCCTCAAAAATCTAAAAAAATTCTACACCATGGCAGGAGCCATGTGTCAAATTTTCGTTGGATTTGGAGGTGGTTGATATTTTATTCAAAAGCAAAGATAGGGCACTGTGCAAAGGGACCAAAGTGCAAATACCCAAAGTCCTGGGGGTCCTGGTGCAAAACACCCAGCAAAACACGCGCCACGCGCGTGCCTGGGGCACTCAGGGACCTATATGTAATAAAAATAAGTCCCGAGGACTTATTGGTAACAGGTACCAAAAGTCCAGGGGCCTTATCTGCAAATTACCCAAAAAATATCGCACGTGCTAAAAATAAACCACGCACAGGGGTATAAATGCAAATATCTAAAAACTTTCATTCATTTAATAACATCCAGAACTACAAGGGTATCTACTACAAATAACCCAAACAACTCACGTGTCGAAGCACGTGTCCACAACTGGCAGGGGTATAAATGCAAATAAACTAAAGCTCAGGGTCCACTATGTAAATTACCCTACAACTAAACAACTGACTTAAATAATTACAGGACTAAAACGAAATAAAATAAAGACAGGGGCCTAAGGGTAAATTACCCTTTATTAAGCGGATGGGCTGGAAGCACGCCACGTGTGGATCGGACGGCGGCTGGCAGTGGGCGCTCCGGATCGTCTCTCCTCAGATCTGACGCTGCTGGTGGCTCCAGGGATGGACGGCCCAGATTAAAACTGGAGCGAGAGAGGGCAATCGACGGCGACGGAGGATCCTCGAAGAACAGGTCCCCGGCGAGCTTCACCGGGCTTGTGCGTGCGCGATGCTCCTCCTGGAAGCCTTCTGAAGGTCGGAGAAGAATCGTGGAAGGCTCCCGCGTCTGCCGGTGGGCTCCGATGATCGAGCCAAGCTCCGGGGAGCTCGGACGGGGTCAGCGGAGCTGGGTCTCCTGGCTGGATGACGGAGAGCCTCAGATGGCCCTCGTTTCGATCTGCAAAGTGAACCAGAAGATTCACGGGTCGAGGGCAAACTGCCTCGACCCGGTTAGGCGAAGTGAGGGTGGCTGGTGCGTCGGGATGGCGAGCTCCGACGATGGGGGTAGACGGAGGAGCTCGGTTCCCAGCTCCTGTACGAGCTGGGTTGAGTGAGTGGGTGGAGAAGATGCGTCGGACGAAGGCGAACGTGAGGGTCGATTCCGATGATCGAGATGGGCGAGGGAGTGGTCGGAATCAGGGAAATACGACGACGGCGCAAATTGGGCGAAAATGGAAATTAAAGGAAACAGCGGAGCTAAGTGGCTACCTGGGTGAACGGAGAGACTGGGGAGGAGATGGGGATGCTCCTGGTCGTCGCCTCGAGGGTCGTCTCGGCCCGAGGCTCGGAGCTCACGCGGGTGGCGGAGCTGCGGCGGCTACGTCGCCGGATCGATGGATTCACCTCCTCTCCTCGCTGCAACAGGTCGGGGATGCGAGCTGTCACCTCACACACTCTCTGGAGCTCACTGGAGAACGAAGCAAATGGCCAAAGATGGAGAGAGGAGGTGGCGGAGCTGCAGCTTTATACGGCTAGGGGTCCGAGAAAGATGGGTCCGGGCAAGCTCAGGAGCGCGCGGATCCCGAGGGAGCGGCTCCGGCGAGGATGTCGGATGAGAGATTAAGGATTCGGACCCGGGGTTTAGTGGAATAGGGATTGGGTTGAGCGGGTAAAAATCTGAGAAGTCGGGTCTAGCGCTCAGACCCGCGGAAGGTGGTCCTGGGGGGGGGGGGGTAGTTGACCGGGCGGTCAACATCCCCAGGACCCAATGGGATTCGGCCACGTGGCTGGATCTTGAAGTGACAAATAAGGGTAGCTAGGAGCCGTATTTGCAAAAACTCAAAACACAAAATATTTTTATTTTATTTTTTTTCTATTTTTAGTGATTTTTAATTAATTTTTGGAAATAAAAATAAGGTATATACATAGTATGTACTATATAGGTATATATACATAATTAGGGTTTTGATTTTTTTGATTTTTTATTATTATTTTTATGCAATTTTATTCCTATTTTATATTTTATTTATTTATATTATAAAATAAGGAATAAAAGGGTGTTTATATTTTATTTTTCTTATTTATATACATAGGTAAAATAAATATATGTGTACATCTATATACATGGTATATGTACAATGTATTTTTGTATTTTTAATTTTGCTCTTTTTATTTTGTTTTTGTTCTGATTCTTTTTATTTTATTTGTTTACAATATATAATATAGAACATTTACAAAAAGTTTGGAAAACAATTTTATTTATTTACAAGGTTGAATAAATATATAGATGTGGTTTATATACACGATGAAAGGGGTATTTTAAGTCTTTTTGATTTTTAACTTTTTCTTTTGGTTTTTTTTATATTTTATAAATATATACAAGTATTTACAAGCATATTTTTTTGGTGAGGAAAATATCTTTATTTTATTTACATAAATATTTACACATGAGCCCCTATCTCCCTCTACTTTGGCTTTTATGCGGTCAGGCCCATGCTGAGCCCTCCCTTGGGTTAGGTTGCTCAATATTTATTCTAAATATTTCCCTCTTTTTCTTTTTAATCTTTATTCTTTTATTTTTGCACAAAAACATGCTAATTATAGATTTTTACACAATGCATGCTTTTGGTAATTATTCCTATTTACACATATCTACATGTATTTGCAAAGGTTTTTTGTAGCTAAAATATAAGAATAAAGAGTGATGAATGAGTATTCATCACCCCCCTATACTTAACTTTGCTAGTCCCTTAGCAAACACTTATTGGAAAAAGAAGTGAAAAAGAAAGAAAGAAAAAGAAAAAGAGGGGAATGTACATGGATCAATGTTGAATATTAAACTTTCCTTCATTAAATAGAATTATGGAGCTCGATCAGATCTTTGGATTATTAATGTGTCGGAACCTTATTTAGACTTAAGCTTAAAACTTAACAGCCTCTAAGTTCCACCAATCTATGGGCAAGACTCCTCAATAAACCAGATCAGAACAAGTCTACATACACAAACTCTATGACCATGAATCTTCCCATGCAGTGTAAGTGCTATGTGGCTCCCCACCTCAGAAGTAACAAAGAAACAACCTCCCTCAACCTGGTAACTCTAATGCCTTGGTCTAGCAACTCTTTCCTCGAGAAGCGGGGTATTCCCTTCTAAGTTCAAGTGCAACCGACTCAAGAAGAGGGGGGAGAAGTATAGACTTTTGGAAGCTTAGCCAGTGTAGCTAAGTCTCCCGCTGCAAGCTTCATGAGATGTAACATGATACCATAAGCTTTTGCTTTATTTGACTATATACACTCCGGTGGGGTTATTAAATTTTCAATCCGACCCATCACTTTTTTGGAGTTCTTTTTGCATTTTGCATTTTTTTTCAAGTGCTTCTATACAACATATCTACATGGTGCAGCATATAAGAAATTTTCCTCTTGAGCCAGTAGACTATCCCTCTTTTGAAGCTTTATCGCAACCCACGACTTCTGTCTTTAGCCTTCATCACCACTAGACCAAGTTGAGACGCACTTACTTCACTAGAAGAAGAAGAGAGGTTCCGCCTAGAAGTACTACCCTCATATGCTACCCCAAGCCAAAGGAAACTGCCTCCTCATCACCTCATCCGTGGAGAGCCATGTGTAAAGTGCTGGTGCAAGTCAAGCCATTATCTCTAAAAGTCATGCGTGTGTTGTTAAGTGCTCTACTTAGGCTCATCAAGATGACATATGCTCATAGCCTAGTGGACTCAAAGAATTAAGTCCTTGTGGACCTGAAAAGCCTTAACCCTAAGCCCTATAAGGTTCCTCTTAGAGTTAAGTGGATTAAGATCTTATTCAAGCTCCATTTCTCAATTTAATTCCAGGCTTAGTTTAAATGTCAACTCTCATCCAGGAAAAACTATATACATATATGTACACAAGATGCTTATTTACACAAATTTTACAATCATGCAAAATTTTTGAAAAATGTTTTGGAATCATGGATGAATGATGCATGAGGTGCAAGTTTTGCAAAAAGATCTGTACACATATTTACACAAGATTTTTGCAAACTTTTGATTTTCAAAACATTTTGGAAAAATTTTGTACTATATACATAATTTTGATACAAAAATATTTACACAAACTTTACACAAAAAGATTTTTGGAATCCGTTTTACAAAAATAATTTGTACACTAGCTATGTATGTGCAAATAAAATAAGTTTATGTACATGAAAAAATTTTTAATTTTTGTGATTTTTAGCCATTTTATTTATTAATACACTCACACAAAGTACGAGTTATGGCTAAAGTATATATGAAATATATACACACACCCCCTATACTTAGCTCGAACGATGTCCTCAAAGTGATCAAGAGCGATGAAGAAGACATAACTCGTGCTTAGTAAAAGGGAAGTGAAAAGGAATGGCTAAGTACAGGAACGAATAAATGAATAGAATGAGAGGGACTCGGTGGTTTCCCCCTATACTTAGGATTAACTAATCCTAAGTATAGCAAGCTGTTCATGAAGGGAAATCCGAGTGAAGAAGATACAGAGTCTGCCCCCCCCCTATACTTAGGGTAAAATATCCCTAAGTATAGGCAGCAAAACAGGAGCAGAAAGAATGAAAAGAATACCCGCAGGTCCTACATCCCCCCTATACTTAGGGTAAAGTACACCCTAAGTATAGCATAATCATAAGATGAGAAAAGGGATGTGGGACTAAAGAATAGAATGATATGGACATCTGGATCTATACAAGGCGGAGGAACAGTGAAAATCAGGCGTGAGATGCAAAAGATGTGAGTCAAGAGACCACATCTCACGCAAAATGAACAGGGGCAACAATAACGTCCCGCGACTCATGATCTAGAAATGGCTTGAGCCGCTGGCCGTTCACTCGAAAGGTACTCTCAGAAGACAACTCGGATATATCAATGCTACCATTGTCGTGTACCTTTCTGACCAAGTAGGGTCCCTTCCATTTGCTCTGCAGCTTCCCTGGAAACAAACGAAGCCTCGCATCAAACAGCCATACTCTCTGTCCAATCTCAAAATGCTTGTGGCTGATATGAGAATCATGCCACTCCTTCACTCTCTCCTTATACTGTAGGCTGTTTGAGAAAGCTGTATCTCTAAGCTCCTTCAGGGCAGCTAACTCTGCCCTCCTCTGGTCTCCTACACCATCTGGATCCATAAGAATATCTGTAACTGCCCAAAGTGACTTGTGCCTCAGCTCAACAGGTAGATGGCACGGCTTGCCATATACGAGGCGAAAGGGAGATGTGCCCAATGGTGTCTTGAAAGAAGTCCTATATGACCACAAGACCGAGTCCAAAAGCTGTGACCAATCCTTTCGGTCAGGGCGGACGACTTTCTGTAAAATAGTCTTGATCTCCTTGTTCGAGACCTCGGCTAGACCATTCGTCTGTGGATGGTAAGGAGTAGCAACACGATGGTCTATACTGAACTCACTAGCAAGGGCCTTTACCTGGTCGTTGATGAAATGAGACCCCCCATCAGAAATCAGAACTCGTGGAACCCCGAACCGCGTGATGATGTGCTTCCTCAAAAATCTGCAAACTGTCCTCGCATCAGCGGCTCGGGCGGGGATGGCCTCGACCCAACGACTAACATAATCAACGGCCAATAGAATGTACTCAAATCCCTGACTCTTAGGGAATGGACCCATGAAATCGATGCCCCATGCGTCAAAAACCTCACAGAAGTGAATGGGCTGCATCAGCATCATATCACGCTGTCCACAAGTGCCCATCCTCTGACAGTCAGTACACCTCTTCACGAACTCATCAGAGTCCTTGAAGAGGGTAGGCCACCACAAGCCGGATTGGAGCACTTTCTGTGCCGTTCTCCTCCCAGAATGATGTCCTCCTGCCTCAAGCTTGTGGCAGTAAGTGAGGACGCTATGGTATTCCTCCTGAGGAATACACCGACGCCAGACGCTATCCCCTCCTTCGTGGTAAAGGATGGGATCCTCCCAGTGGTAGGACTTGGCCCTCGCAAGGAAGGTCTCAAGCCTCTGCCTGGGCCAATCCTGTGGGACTTTCCCAGCAACGAGAAAGTTCACAATATCGGCATACCACGGGAGTGAGGCGATAGCAAGGATCGCCTCATCTGGGAAGGTATGTCGAATAGGATCAATCTGCTCAGACTCCTCAGGCTGCTCTAAACGGGAGAGGTGATCCGCCACCACATTCTTGACTCCAGGCTTATCCTTGATCTCAATGTCGAACTCCTGGAGTAGAAGGATCCATCTAGTCAGTCTGGCCTTGGCATCCTTCTTTGCCATGAGGTACCTGATGGCGGTGTGATCTGTGTACAAAGTCACTCTAGATCCAATGATATAAGATCTAAACTTATCCAGGGCGAACACTACTGCTAGCATCTCCTTCTCTGTGACCGTGTAATTCCGCTGGGCGGAATCCAATGTGCGGCTAGCGTAGTGGATAGCAAACGGAACTCCATCCCTCCTCTGTCCCAGCACTGCCCCCACGGCAAAATCGGAGGCGTCTGTCATGATCTCGAATGAGAGAGACCAATCAAGCGGCTGGAGAACAGGAGCCTCAATCACGCACTGCTGTAGAGTCGCAAAGGACGAGAGACACTTGTCATTGACAAGGAACTCGGTGTCTTTCGTCAAGAGGTCAGTCAACGGTCGGGCAATCCTGCTGAAATCCTGAATAAATCTCCTATAAAATCCAACGTACCCCAGGAATGACCGTAGCTGCCTCAAATTGGACGGTGGTGCGAGTTTTCTAATGACATCAACCTTGGCCGGATCAACCTCCATGCCCCTGTTGGAGATGATGTGGCCAAGCACCGTCCCTTGAGTCACCATGAAGTGACTCTTCTCCCAAGATAGAACCAAATGGTACTCAATACATCACTGGAGTACTCGGTCTAGGCAGTCAAGACAGGAGTCGAATCCGTCGCCGTAGACCGAGAAATCGTCCATGAAGACCTCCAAACACTCCCCTACCATGTCCGAAAAGATCGACAGCATGCACCTCTGAAAAGTCGCAGGGGCATTGCATAGCCCAAATGGCATGCGTCGAAAGGCATATGTACCAAAGGGACAGGTAAAGGTGGTCTTCTCCTGATCCTCAGGAGCGATGGCCACCTGGTTGTAGCCCGAGTACCCATCCAGGAAGCAATAATGGCTCTTCCCTGCCAGTCTCTCAATGATCTGGTCAATAAAAGGCAGGGGGAAATGGTCCTTCTTGGTGGCCTGGTTGAGTCTCCTGTAGTCAACACAGACCCTCCAAGAGGTAGGTACTCGTGTAGCAATCTCCTCTCCCGACTCACTGATCACAGTCGTGATGCCCGTCTTCTTGGGCACCACATGCAAGGGGCTAACCCACTTGGAGTCAGAAATGGGATAAATAAAATCTGCACTCCACCATTTTGATATTTCCTTCATCACGACCTCTCTCAGGTTGGGGTTCAGCCCCTGCTGGAACTCACGCGACGGCTTCGCCCCCTCCTCGAGATAGATATGGTGGGAGCACACTGCTGGACTAATCCCATGGAGATCTGCTACGCTCCATCCGATTGCCTTGCGGTTCTTTTCAAGAACCCCCATCAAACGGGATTCCTGCTCTCCAGTCAGATCGGCAGAGATGATGACTGGGTACATCTTAGGCTCGCCCGCAAGGAACCGATACTTCAGCGAAGTAGGGAGCGGCTTCAGCTCTGGACAGCTAGGCGCTGGCAATTCTGGCTTCGGAAGAAAATGTGTCAATGCTGCTAAGTCTGCCAAATCTGCCTGGGAGAAAGAAAGCGAACTCTCGCAAACTGGATCTGGAGAAGGCTGCTCAACTATGCTGTCTCTGATCTGCTCTGCATCTGCCTCCTCCTCATCTGTAGGCTCAGATGGACTCAGGTCTGGCATCTGGTCATCACAATCTGCCCAATCAGACTCTGAATCCGAGGGATCTGCATCAAACAAGGTGGCATCAGTACCACCGTAACACAAGGTGGCCTCAGTACCACCATCACTAGAAACTGTGTCGCGGTCGAGAACCGGCTCTGCTGCCTCTACTGTATCCTGGACCAGGGTTGTGCTCTCCAAGCTCTCCTCTGCTATCATCTCGGCATCAGCTGTATCTGAAAATGAGAGGATGGCCTGTGTTGCAGGATCTGCCCATGCTGCCTCATCGTCTGTGATCACAAAGTCACAGTCCTGGTGGATGTCTGGCTCTGCGTCTGTCAGCGGCTCTGAATATGTGCTATCCTCTGAGCGTGCTCTCTCTGGCTCTGTAGTCCTTGACCGTCTCTATTTGTACACTCTCGCCCTCGACGCGAAAGTATACCTTCCCGCTATCATGATCAGTCACCGCCTTGGCTGTGGCCAAGAACGGACGACCAAGGATGATGGGGGTATCGGCCACTGAATCAGGGATCTCCATATCCAACACTACGAAGTCCACAGGGAATTTCAGGCCCTGAATCGTGACGATAACGTCTCGCAACAACCCCTTCGGCCTCTTGACAGATCGATCAGCAAACTGAAGGACTGTCCTGCTCTGTCTAAGAGTGCCCAACTCGAAGCGGTCGAGAAGGGCTGCTGGAAGAAGGTTGATCGACGATCCGCTATCTAATAAAGTCCGGTCGAACCTCTGCTCACTAATCTGGCATCTGACATACAGGGCCCCTGAATCTGGCCTCTTGGCTGGCAGACGGTTCTGGATCGCAAAACACGTGGCTTTCGTCAGCACATGAATCTCTGAAGTGTGGTTCCTCCTCCTCCTCCTGACTGTGGTCCTATCTCTTAAAGATCGCTGAAGAAGGGGGATGTGCTGCAAAGCCTCCTGGAGGGTCAGCTGGATGTGGAATCTATCGATCATGTTCTGACTGAACTCCTCCTGCTCTCTCTTTTTTGGATCATTTTCTTTTTTCTTCCTCTTCCCCATCTGAAGGGCTCTAGGGAAGGGGATCACAGGGTCCTTCTCAGATGAAGGACTAGGAAAAGGCCTAGACGGCTCGACGGCCGGATCCGCACATACATCAAACACCACAGTGGGACCAGAAGAAACTAAACCTTTTCCTTTATTCACAACAGTGTTCTGAGATACATGAGAATGAGGAAAAACAACTGCTCTCTCTACAAAAACACCGGTGGCCTCAGTACCACCATGGGCTGGCTCTGCTACTGGACGTCTCGCGGCCTCAATACCGCGGGCTGGCTCGGCTCCTCGGGTGGCATCAACACCACCGTCATCATCATGTGCGGCCTCAGTGCCGCTCTCCTCCTCCTCATCTGGCGCCCTGGGTGGATCCTCGTGTCGTCGCTCAGATGAGGCGCCGCCTGCTGGTGATCTACCGCTCCTAAGTGTAACAAAATCAGCATCAAACAGATTTGAAGACATAGCATCAAATGGATCACTAGGAGTGGTATGCTCAGTGTCAACTACCTGCTCAGACTTCCTCTTCAGGCTGTTCGGATTTTCGGCTCTATCTGTGCAGGGATGGCGGCCTTCCCTCTCATCAAGTCCCGCATCTCCTGGCGGAACTCGTCCATCTCCCGTCTAAATGTAGCCTGCTGATCTGTGAGGAGGCGGGCTATGTCATCCAAGGCGGGGCCCTCATGGGAGCCCGACGGGTAGCCTCTCTGGTGCTGAGGCTGCTGGAACTGCTGATGGGGCTGCTGAGAGGGGTAGGAGGAGGGATGCTGCTGGTATGCTGGGTGAGCCTGCTGCTCACGTCTCCAAGACTGTCCCTGTTGCTGATAGGGACGAGGGATGAAGGATGACTGCTGCTGTGGCTGGTGGGCTGGGTGCTGCTGCTGCTGGTGATCTCTCTGTTGGGCGTACTGCCCTCCTTGTCCGGATGGCTGCTGCTGGGGCTGGGCACCTCCACTCCCCCACCTGAATCCGGGATGGTCTCGTCGGATCCCAGGCTGGGGGCGGTCATACTGTAACATCCATATTCTAATAAACCCGAACTCGTCCGATTTTGGGTCCAATGAACCCAAAAAAGTTGTTGGTCATTGCCAACCAACCTAAAACGATCTATTGATCATGAATCAAAAGTCGTTCGGGCAAAATCGACCAAAAATCGATCGCTTCGTAATGCGTGCCACGAAAAAGCCGCGACGCAAATTCAGAAACCCCGAAACAAACCGAGACCGTAATAAAATCCGATTCGACAAAACAAGACCAATGGAATCGACCGTTCATCAATCGGAGGTCGTTTAATATTTTTAAATCACAAAATTTAAACTTAAATAAAAACCGTATCTGAAAATTTCGGGTATTCAAAACTCGATCGGAAGTATATCAATATTATACTCATATTGATAGTCTTTAGAGACGATCAAAATGAGATATTGCTCGTCGAAATTCAACGCTCGACGCGCGAATACGGTCGATTTTTATGAATGCCCAATAAATAGGAATTTGGTAAAATTTTTGTAATATATATATAATGGAAACACTAACAGGCTGAACTGTTCCAGCCGTTTGTTTTTTTCTTTTCTTAGCCTCCACTTGGATTTTCTCTCCTTACACTTGGATTAAAATCCCTTTCCACTTGGCCAAACTTAACCCTCCTCATCTCCTATATAATAACCCCAACGTCCATTTCACTCCTCCTTTTCTATTACTCCATTTCCAACGAAGAGACATGTTCTCCCCATTTGTTTCTGAATTACCATCTCTTCTTTCTCTCTGTTTTTCTTCCAACAAGAAAGAGAGAGCCACAACTCACATTTCCCTAGAGCTGCTACTCTTTCTTCTTAAATTGGAGCTGTTGTTGGAATTCCAACCAAGGAAGGTGCTCCAGCCTCCAGCTAGAAGTTGTGGCATTTGTGTTGCTATCCAGCAGCCGATCTGGAGCCTCTGCAATCGATCGAGATTTCTGCAACAAACAGCAGGAGGCTACTCCAATTGGGATGTTGCATGCATGAATTACATCAATCTAAAAAGGGTACATCCCTCACCTCCTCCTTGCTGCCATGCATGCTCATTTCACTTGATTATATGTAAAATTCCTCCCTATCCTTGCTGCTATCCATGAAAATCCACGTCTCTTATATAATCAAAATAAAGATTTCTTGATCTCTAAGTTTGGAAATCTGCATGCACTTTAAAAATCCCACTGTAATGCTACATGTGTAAATTATTTACATTCTTACTTTACACTGGAAACTGTATGTTCTTGACCGTCCTTCCACATACATATATTACTTATTTCATGTAAATGTAAATAAAGGAACTGTCATTCAGATATAAACTCAATGAAATCCCGATTATTTTCTTTGTTCTTTTTAAAATTCGGGTTGATTGACACAATGAAAAAAAAAGATGATGAACTAATTGATAGTCAGTAAAGGACTGGGCTTGCAATTGGAATTGTAGCAGAAATTTCGTAGATATTTTAATTAATGCATGGCAATTTAGAGAGCAGTTATATGACCAGTGACTACATTGCATGGACTGGAATAACCTGGGATCAATTCTTTCGGCACTTTACAGCAGATCAGGAATGTTAATTTAATTTATCAATATTGAGAAATTTCTATATCTAGGATTTGCAAGCATTAGGTTCGCATATATCAGGCAATATGTATATAAGTATTAAAAGAATACATTCATATACAAACTGCGCAACCAAGTGAAACATGCCAGGTGAAATATGATAGTAAGAAGTTGCCTATATTACAATATAATTTGACATGAATATACAAATTCAGAAATTGTTCAATCTAAAATTTATCACATCAAAGCCACGGGATACTCTACCATGTTGACAGTGATATAAAAAAATCCCTTCATGATATGAGTACATACTTGAGGCAAAACTCTATAAGTTGGGACAACAAGGTTTAAATAGAAAGGAAAGTAGATTTGAGTCCATACACAGACTTTGTTGGAGAAGAATTAGGAAGCACTTCCTAAGAAGGTTTCTTCCCTAAGGGTGAACGCTTGTCCGTTTAATCCACCAACATTAATAGTAGGGCAACCTTCCTTACATTTATAGTCCTTAAGCCAGTAGTACCATATGAAATTGATGTTATGAAATTTTTTTGAAATGTTCTTATCAGGCTGTTTAAGTTTATAAGATGTGTTTAGTTAATATATTCCAGTCATTTGTATGATATAATCCTCATAAGAAATGATAAAGGTTAGTAGATTAAGTGGTAAGTGGACTACGAAGTGCCTCTCTATATAATCAAACGAGGATATTTGAGGATAAGACGAGGAAATTATCGTATATGGTCATTAAATACATACTGGTTATTTATTCAAGTACATAGATATCATATATAGATATAAGATCTGGGAGTTGAATTGCTTCCCTGAAGGATTCCATTTTTCCATCTACTACAGCTGGAAACTCCTGTTTCACAAATCTGTTAGGTGTGATTGTTGCTACAGCCAATTACTCCTGTTTCTTGCTCCAGATTTCAGCTATCGTACTTGTGATTTTCAATTTGGAGATCATTCAAAGGTACATCCCCTTTCCCTTCCTATTTCTCTAATTTCCACAAATATATTTCAGCCCCCTTTCTCAAGCAAGAACAATTCTTGCTTCGGTTGTAGAGGACTGCTGCCCAAATTCCAGGAAATCGGCCATTGCATGTTGCAGTTTGGACCCAAATTTGCATCTTTAAAATTTGGATCTAAGGTACTCTCCTATTCCAAATCCTCTTGCTGCCATACATGTCCATTCAAACCTCTATCTTGCTATTATTTATAGTTTTGGACAATCTAAGTTTCTAATTAGTGTCATGCATGTATCATCTAAGCTCTTCATCTTGCTGTCCAGCTTGTATAGTGTGTGTACGGCATTGAGTTTTATTACTTTGTGGGGTATTGCTCATTGCATTGGTTATTATGTTCACCATAGATCAACAACATTCATGTGCATGCAACTGTCCAACACTATATGCATTTCATTTATAATAAATTTGGTTAGTTTCTTTTTCCAGATTGTCATATTGATTAAGTTTCCAGTTTATTTTTTTTGATGACGGTCAAAGAAACTCTTCTAAATTGAACGATGATCTGTCTGGTGTTGTCAATTAGTTTCCAACCTATGAATATCAATAGAAAGTATATAAATTAGGTGTTATTTAGAAAGATCAGGTTACTTAGGAAAATGTCCTCAAAGCCATTAGGTGTTATTTAGAAGGAAATAGATGTTATGTAACAATAATAAATGGCTACGGTTATTAGGTTCTACCAAGTTTGCATTATTTTTCTCTGATATTGATATGCAGAGGAATGATAAAAAGGATGCATGATATGTGTGACTCTGCTGATTTCTTTATGGAATAATTATCTAGATTTTTCTGATTTGGATAAGTATTTCTTATCCATCACCATCTTTGGGACCGAAACATGTATCTTATTATGAGCTCCTCTCTCGAGGAACTGGAATCTCTCTCTTCTATATTTGTTGACTTCTTTTGACAGTCCCCTCAACTGCATCAATACCAATATTTCGTTGGAGACATCTGTTAGAATTGGAATAATACAGAGAAGTTTATCACAGCTCTTGTGTAAGGATGACCCACATAAATCAAGAAATGTCAGAAGGTAGTGTTAGAAGTTGACTCCAAATCAAAATACCGCAAGAATATGCTTATCAATCACAAAAAAATTCAGCTAGAATAATACATATAGATGATCTCAAAGTTTATGGGTTTACAGGATATCGAATCCAATGTGCAGTTATCAGACCAGAATCAAATGTATATCTAATCTGGCCATATAACCTATGGGTTAACAGACAGTTATACAATATACCCCATTTTCTTCATGCAACAATAATGGAATATCAGTATCCAGATTTAATTATTAGGTCCGTAGTTGATGACTATTGATAAAATTAGGGACAGAGACCTGTATGTGTGTAGTCAACCACAAGAAGGTTTAAGAATGAGTAATCAAGAAAGTAAATGTGTTGGTGAAAGGGTGAGGATAATTAATCATGCCGATCATGGTGATCTTTACACCTGATCGTGCGAGGGCGCGGTGACCCTCAACTGGGCGGAGGAAAGGAAGCCCAGTTAGGGCAGCGGCCGCCAAGTGCGCGGGTCTAGGATCCCAATCCCTTTTCGGTTTTTACGCGAGCTCGCAGTGTTTTTACGCCTCGTTGGGATCCCGACTTTAGACCGGTTCCGCTGACCCTGTCTTTTAGGATACCCAGGCGGGGGATCCTGGTTTTTTCAGCTTTACGTACGAGCTCGGTTTCCCGTACTAGTCGGGCTGTTTTTCTAGAGCGACTTTTCTAGGGAGTCTCTCTCACCCGTCTCAGTGGCGTAGTTTGGGAGTAGACCTATCCCTCTATTGGACCGCGCTTCCAATTAAAGGGCGAGACGGAAGAGCCATTTGTAGGCTTCTTCACCGCTTGAGTTTACTTCGCCAACAGACTGGCGATTCTATATCTAGATCATCCATATCTACATCTACATCATCTGGAGTTATATCTGAAACATTGGAATTAAGAATTTGAGAAGTTACGATCAAAAGTTAGGGTTAGTAGGAAAGGACTATTCTCTCTACCCAATAATTTAGATAAATTAATATATCTTTCCAATCATAACTTTTCCATTATCACTCACCAACGTGATCTCTGAATAGAATAATATATGTGCTCACACTCAGACACTCATGAATACTCAAGTACTATAAAATATGTCACATGGGGGAAATGCTGGATTGTGGGACAAACATTTGAGATGCTTACAAGTAGCCTGAAAAACCTTTTTACTTACGCAAGTAGATGTAGACTTTACTTTCCACCTTTTCACTTGCTTGCTTTTGCACATATTAAATGTCTGTTATTTTATATAAGTTTTGGAAGGTACCAGCAACCGCTGACGCCTTTTCTTTCCTAACATGTTTGGCAGGCAAACAGCCTGCAGCTCAGTAGCTATACATGCTTCCTGGAGACAGAGTTTATACCCGACGGTATGAATTACTTTGTCTCAGTTTTTGTTCAGAGAATGATGTAAATGTTATCTCTTTTGTATCACACTTTGGGATTATATGTTGTAAAATGGAAGATCCTTGTACATGTTGAAAACTGATATGAATATTAATGAAAAGAAATTTTTGGTGCCATATTATCTATTTTACTTGTGGTTATGTGTTGGAAATAATGTCATAGTTACGCGAAAAATTTTCCCTGTTTTTCTGCGACAAGTGCGATCAAATGTGAATGAATTATTGCGAAATGCGCGTAAACGGGTACCCGGATCCTCGGGGGTTCACACATACCAAATCCCATTGACATCCATCAACGGCTCTGCATCGTAGGGGGCTGGCGGGAGTACTGCCAGAGGCTGATCCGGCTGGTATACCACCATCTGCATGTCTGGAGATGGTGGTGACTGGTAGGAGGGCTGCTGCGGCTGGTACGGCTCCGCCTGTACAAGGTGAACATGTCTAGGCTGCTGTAAGGAGCTGGAGCGCTGGGACGAGCTGCTGCTGCCGGTATCGCCTTGCGACAGAAGACGGGGCTGTGAAGCCGTCTGTGCCTCCTGGAGACACATGAGCTGGGTCTTCATGTCGCTCAGGGTCTGTGTCATCTGCTCCATCTGCGTGATACTCTGGCACTGCTTCTTCTCAATCAGCTCCATGCGGTCCAACTTCTCGTTGATGATACCCATGTCCGCAGCGGACGACTCTGCCTGTGCTGCTGCGACTGCGGACGAGCTAGATGGACCCGCATCGACCCGTGCTATCCTCTGGTACTGCACGGATCCTAGCTGCTGCTGGGGTCTCTGTGTGTACAACCGGGTCTGGGACATCACCATGTAGTTCTCGGCCATCTCCTCGAAAATGGCACAGACCTGGTCGTGATCCTTGGCGAAATAGGACCCGCCGCAAGAAGCATTCACCAGGCCCTGGAGCTCTGGTGTCAACCCGCTGAAAAAGCTCTGAACTAGGTTCGACTTCGTGATGTCGTGGTGCGGGCATCTGTCTGTGAGCTCTCGGAACCTCTCCCATGCCTCGTGAAATTGCTCGTTGGGGAGCATGGAGAACTTGCTGATCAGGGCCCTCGCTGCATTCGTCCGCCCGAGTGGATAGTACTTGTTCAAGTACTCGGTGCGGAGCTGCTCCCATGTGTAGACAAACTTCCCCAAGTGTTTCAGCCATGTGGCTGCTCTATCTGCCAGTGAAAAGGGGAAGGCGATCATCTGAATCGTGTCCTGGTCCACATGGCGGTCGTGGACAGTACTGCAAATCATCAGAAACTCCTGGAGGTAGAGGTAGGGCTCCTCGGTGGCAAGTCCGTGAAAATGGGGAAGCATCTGCAGGGTGTTCGGGGGGAACTTGAAGTCCCCCACGATAGCAGGCACCACTACCCAATGATGCATCAGTGTAGATCCGGGGTTGTGCAACTCCCGCATCGGTCTCGGTGGTCCTCCTGCCGCAGCGGCTGCCGCTGCGGCGGCTGCGGCTGCTGCTGCTGCGGCTGCTGCGGCTCGTGCCTTTGCATCTGGTCCGTCCTCAGGCTCGCTCTGATCTCTATCTGCTCTGAGTCGCTCCAACTATCTCCTCATCTCAATCATAAAAGCTCCCTGATCTCTCAACTGCTGCTGAACTGTCTCTAAAGAGGCGATCAGGGTGGAGTTGATCGCTCCTGGTCCAGAACAAAATGCTGATCTCCTCGTGGACCTCCGGGGTGATCCTCAGAACTGCCGGCCATGACGTCTGCAAAATCAAATGAGCCCAACTCAGGTGCTGTCAAATCTGCTAATCTCTCCTCGGGCTCATGTCTCTCAGTACCAGAAGAAAGGGGATCGAGGGGGAACAGGGCGGAGTCGTACTCGGGCTCGGAGAGCTAGTCTCGGCTCTCGCGGGCCAACCTAGATGATCGGGTAGACGTGCCCGAAAGCGGTGCAGCCAGAGGCTGCCTAAGAGAGCGTCTACCCATCATCTTGATCTGGCGAGTAGTGCGGATGAGATCTGGAGAAACTATGATCACAAAACAAACCCCCGGTTCACCAACGCAACGCGACTGAAGTTCGTGAAAGTTCGGTCAAATTATCTTGTCAATTTTATTAGGTGAACACACAAAATATCAGAGCGCTTACGTGACCTGTTAGGATACCCGATGCTACCCCAACCGACTGGCCCGCACGGAAGAGTCGGTAGTCAGCTAGAAATAGCACCGGAGGGCTCTACCTAGGGTGCGGGTCACTCTCTCGCGCATCCAAACCATGCAATGAGGGGGTTGCTCTCCCCAAGACAACATTTTTAGGGTGAGAGTCTTTTAAGATCAATAGTATTAACCAGTCCCAATTTTATGATTTTTCTTTTTAATATTTTTCAAATATCAAACAAACACCTAACGAATTTTTCGATTCTCCTGATTATTAAGTCCAAAAACAAGGGGGAGAAGATGAAAAAGCCGATGCACGATGAAATCAATGATGCATGCAAAGTAAGGAAGGCGTACCTGACTCCAGCACTCTACATGCAATATGATCCGCGCATAAATGTAAAGACAGGAAATAAACTACCTAAATGATGCAGGCGGAAAACCGAGGCCCTAAACAGCAGTGCTACTCGAAAGAACAGCTAGCCGACCACCAGCCTCCAATCCAAAAGGGTCCGGTCTAGACCCACCCCTCCTCTTCTCGACAGGTCGAGTTCAGGAGTAGCGCTTGACGGGGTGGGCTCGCGGCGCGTAGGCTCGGAGGTGATGGAACGACTATTTTATTATTATTTTATTATAGGTCCAATTACCGTACTATAGGAACAGGCAATTATATTAGGGTGTTTGGATCCTATGAGTCACGTCACAATCAAGCAGAAAATCCTACGGCTAGGGGCTCGATCAAAAACTGCGTAAACACCGGAAAAGGAAGTAAAAAAGATAAGGAAAACTGCGTCAAAAACCGCGAAAATCTCCTAAGGGTCCCCCGAGCACTCCGGTGCTCGGCGAAACAGACCCTGCTAAATGTTCAAGCCAAGTCCAAGTCCAGTCTGAGTCCCTGTATTATTACAACAATAATAGTCAAATAAAACCTAATCTAACCTCACCCACTCAACTCTCTCTCTCTCGCTCTCTCCTGCGGCTCCGTGCAGAAGGGAGCCGCCTTCGAGTCTCGCGGTTGCGTCGGCTTCTCGAAATCGGCCGCCTCGATCCTCGGGCCCTCGTAAGAAAAAGAGACAAGTGGTCAGTCCAAATTATTATAAAAATGTCAGGAAAATATATCTACAAAAATCTATACAAAAAGCCGCGAAAAGAAAAACCGCGGAAAAACACAAGAAAAACGACTACTAAGCCGTGCTCCCCGGCAACGGCGCCATTCTGATCAGCGAAAAACCGAGCAACTAAGGTAAAGGTGCTAAATAGGTCGTTGCGACCTCGGTCACTCAGATGCACTTGATCAAGAAAAATTGAACCACTAATGAAAATAAAATCGATCAAAACACGAATAGCGGTCCTGCTATTGGATTAACCTGGTATAGCACCCAGGGTCGAACTCAAGGAGCACGGGTTGGCCGAGAGGCCTACGAAGTAGTCAAAATAAAAGGAGAAAATCTTTTTAGTGGTTTTTAATTTGTTTTATATATATATATTTTTTGGATTTTTAAGTAATTAGGAAAATAAAGAAAAACAAGGAAAAGCTCACTTCAACAATTTATTCAAAGCATCAAAAATCAACCAAAAATTGGAGTAAAAATATTTTTATGTATTTTATATTTTGTAGTGTTTTTGGTGAATTTTTGATAATTTTCTGATGTTTATTTTATTTTCTAAAAATCAAAAAGTGAAGCAAACAGTGGGTATTGTCCAGCCGAGCCAAAAAGCCCTAGATAAATAAACTAAGAGCCTTAAAATGGCCTGGAGGTAATTTTCCTGTAAAGATGATAAAATAAGGAAAATTTAGGTACCAATTTTATTATTTTTGGATTTTTAATTTATTTACTGGAATTTTTATGGGTTTTTAAGTGTTTTTAAGTTTTTAGTGGTTTTCTGCAGTGAAAAATAGCCAAAATTGGCTAGAAAATCAAACTAAGCAAGAAACACAGTAGCTAATTTTTGTGGAATTTTTAAGGGAGTTTTAATATTTTTGTGATTTTTCAAGCTAGACAGTGACAAAAATAGAGGTTTTTGAATTTTTAAAAATACCAAACAAAATCACAAATGTCCTCAAAAATCTACAAAAATTCTACACCATGGCAGGAGCCATGTGTCAAATTTTCGTTGGATTTGGAGGTGGTTTGATATTTTATTCAAAAGCAAAGATAGGGCACTGTGCACAGGGACCAAAGTGCAAATACCCAAAGTCCTGAGGGTCCTGGTGCAAAACACCCAGCAAAACACGCGCCACGCGCGTGCCAGGGTACTCAGGGACCTATATGTAAGAAAAATAAGTCCCGAGGACTTATTGGTAACAGGTACCAAAAGTCCAGGGGCCTTATCTGCAAATTACCCAAAAAATATCGCACATGCTCAAATAAACCACGCACAGAGGTATAAATGCAAATATCTAAAAACTTTCATTCATTTAATAACATCCAGAAACTACAAGGGTATCTACTGCAAATAACCCAAACAACTCACGTGTCGAAGCACGTGTCCACAACTGGCAAGGGTATAAATGCAAATAAACTAAAGCTCAGGGTCCACTATGTAAATTACCCTACAACTAAACATCTGACTTAAATAATTACAGGACTAAAACGGAATAAAATAAAGACAGGGGCCTAAGGGTAAATTACCCTTTATTAAGCGGATGGGCTGGAAGCGCGCCACGTGTGGATCGGACGGCGGCTGGCAGTGGGCGCTCCGGATCGTCTCTCCTCAGATCTGACGCTGCTGATGGCTCCAGGGATGGACGACCCAGATTAAAACTGGAGCGAGAGAGGGCGATCGACGGCGACGGAGGATCCTCGAAGAACAGGTCCCCGGCGAGCTTCGCCGGGCTCGTGCGTGCGCGATGCTCCTCCTGGAAGCCTTCTGAAGGTCGGAGAAGAATCATGGAAGGCTCCCGCGTCTGCCGGTGGGCTCCGATGATCGAGCCAAGCTCCGGGGAGCTCGGACGGGGTCAGCGGAGCTGGGTCTCCTGGCTGGATGACGGAGAGCCTCAGATGGCCCTCGTTTCGATCTGCAAAGTGAACCAGAAGATTCACGGGTCGAGGGCAAACTGTGAAATCTTTGGTTCATCTTTCATCTTTCCTCAAACTTTGGTTCTAAACCAAAATTGTGAAATCTTTGAACATTTCAAAGGTTTCTCAGGTGAAGAGAATAAATCTCATATCATACATAATCATCAATAGATATCACATATCCATAATGTTTACTATGATATAGATGATCTACATACATCAATATGTATGAGATCTTGAATACCTCGATATCTAACACCATTCCTAGAGAAGGGTGTATTGGACATTTTACTTTGAATAGAATATTCACAAGTATTCAAGATTTGAAATTTTAGACATTCTAAAATTTCATATCTTACTAGTCTATTGATCAAATCAACCGACAAATGTCCAAGGCTTGATGCCAGATCATTGTCAAATGATCTTCATCCTCCTATTGATCTGATAAGGTTTGATTTTCAGTATTAGAAATCTTAATGAACCATCATTATTTTCTAATTTTGTGGAGTCCACTAGATGTTAGATTACTATCTGAAATATTTCCATCATAACTCTTTATGATAGTTCTATCTCAGAATTCATGTTTATTTCCAACATTTAGAAACAAACGATGAGTGTACTCTACTATCAAGGTCATAGAGACATTCTCCACGACTAAGGGCTCTCCCACTGAGAATATGAAGTCTATCTATCCAACAGAGATTGCTGCAACAATTACAACAATATCCATGTAGATGACTACTAAACCTTAAGATCAAATTTCTAATCTTCTAATATATATATGAAACTAATTGCAAATGTTATTAGAAGATTGGGATACAATTGTCAGACTTTATCTTATGAAATAAGAAAGTCAGAGTCAATGATTATATGTAGATTATTCTGATGCTCTATCTGAGTCCTTCACTAAGGATTTTAGACATATTTGATAGTCATACTATCAACACATCAACTTATTGCAGTATTGGCATTCATCCAACTCTTTGGATGTCATATGGAAGTCACAGAAGTAGGTCAACTCTTTGACTTTCCTTCTCACATGGGTCCAACCCATGCTTCCACTGTGCTCTCTTCATCTATAAACAACCATTGTTCAAGACAAAGAATCTCTTATTTAAATTCAAAAAGAATTCAATGTACGAGCATTTCAACATTTATACATGCTTCATTAAATTCATACAATATGAATATCCTGAAGCTTCATGAATGACTTGAGTATAGATAGTAGATTGATGACTCTCATCATATCTACATACATCTTAACTCTTTGAGACTTAGGTTCATGTAGGCATTCAAACATTTTGAATACATCATCTCTTTCGAGCTATCATTCTGCATAATGCAGAGAACCATGTCATTCATTATTAAATGTCTAGAACACATATGTATGCCAGAACATCTTCTTAGATTTTATAAGATTATTCGATAATTATGATCACCATCGACATGTCACTTCCAAAGTACACTCGATGAAAGATCAAGACTATAGAGACATACGGACCCTAAGGTGATGTCTTATTGTCTTATTTAATTGTCATTCCTCATTATGTTGAGGAAACTTGCACATTGCAACCACATACATTATGTGTCCAATTGCAAGTACAATATCTGGATCATGAGTCCAATCCATGATATTTTACTGATTATTATTGAGTATAACATTGAGTGGATATAATGAAGGATTATCTGAAATAAGAAATTTGCATAAGTATATATATTATATATACATGTTTTACTTTGATTTAGATTTTTTTATATCAAAGTTGTCTTGCCTTGTCAACACTGAAAGTTCATTCCCTCAATCACTTTCAATGTAAGATATATTCTTACCATTATATCTCTAGCAAGATCTGGGATCTCCTTTCCTATCTTTGTTGCATCCTAATAATATGAGAACCTACAACTCGGATAAAAAGAAGCGGGAACACATTCCGCCTTGCAAGTCCAACTTGCATCTCCCAATTCGGTCTTTAACACCCGAGCCCACCACCCCTAAGGCAATGTTGACCCGTCATTAATTGAACCAACCGTCAACAGGCTTAATACTCGCTATACACAATCCAATATCGCCCCAATAATACGAGGACCCGATATTGGGGTCACTACGTATATGGCCTTACTCTTTCGAGAAGCAAAGAACCCGATCCAATTAAATCATGTACAGGATCTGTCACTTCGGACAGGCGTCTCCTATACACAACAACTGGCGACAGAATCCTTTGCCTTGACAGGAGACCATGGATGTCACTTATGTGATCCTCCACCTCATATTCAAATTTTATAATTAATTATCGTGAATCATATTCACATAATTAGTTCTTCCAAGGAAAATACACATCTATTCATAATAGAGTATTTATTGGATATAATTAATTTAATCACATTAAATTAATCATTAATCCAATCATCAATCAACAAACATGTCTTTTACTTGAATAGTAGGTATATTCTCAAAGTACGTATTATTCGAATTTTAATAATTAGAAAAATACACATTGATTTTCTCCGGCATTATCCAATCCCTACCCGCTGTCATGGCCAGTACCGACGAGATGGGACGGACCACATACGTTGCAACCCGCGACCCCAATGCTCTCCGACTAGGACCACATCCGCCTCGGAAAAGGATAATACCAGATAGATCATCATGTACTTTGAGATGCTCATCAGTTTTTCAACCGAAATTATACCATATAATATACATCAAAACAATTTTGATTATATTATAAGGAGATTTGCTAAACAAATCCCCAATCCTATTCAAGCAAGAGGGTTTTTCATGTAAAAGTTGTCCTACAACTATTGTAGGATAAACTAAGGTTCTTCATGAAAAATGTTTGCTGATGATTTCATGTCAACCAATGATCAAGATCAATTATCTTATCATTATGGTTTAGGAAAATGTCATTCAATGAAATAATTATCTATTTAAATATTTCACAAATATTTATCACTAATTATTTCATAAAATTAAAAATTAATTTTCATCATGATAATTGAATGACTTATCACAAGGTTCAAGATCAAAAAATGTTAATTTCCAGCAGTGACCCCCAATCACTAAAATTAACTTATCATGATCAATTTAAATCCAAAAAATGCAAACTCAGTTTCCAAAGATTGCCTATTTGATTTATTAAAGAACCCAAGTGATAATTCACTCATTTCGAGGCAGATCAAAACCGTAATTAACTCATTAATCACGTTTAAATCCGCAGTTCCCGCAACAGTGAATCTATGCATATTCAAAAGACCATATCTTGAGCAAATGAAATCCAAATTTCACAAACTCAAATCCTATGATTTCCTTAATTAATGGGGAACAAAATACAATTGAAAAATTTGTTTAAACAATTTAAACAATACCGAAAAAATCAATTAGACAGAGGTACGAAAATTGAAATGCAGTAAAACTTTCGCAACCCTTTCAAGAATCAAATCATCTAAGGTCTATGGATCATATCCAAAACCTTATTCAACCTAGCTCTGATACCACTTGAAGGATATTGAGTATCCTTAAACGCATCACGGAAGCGTGTTGATCGCATCGTATGCAATCGGAGCAACTAGTCGCACTAGATACTAGATGCAGCGGAAATTAAAATTTTTAAATTAAAGATAAAACCACATGATCACGAGAACACTTCTCGAATCGTTTCATCAAACCACCAAGTATAAGGAATACCTCTTGAAGCGTGGTTGCGATCGTGAGATCCCAAAGTAGAGATCCTACTGTCTCAAGTCCGATCCACGAAGAACGAACTCGCGGGCACGATGATGAGTCACGTCCGTCTCGCAATCCTCGATGAAGATCCAAGCAATGGATCCCCTGATTTCGTCAAACGAAATCTGTCGTCTTCCTTTAGAGTAAGAAACTCCAAAGAATAAGGAGATCCTCGAGTCATCGAAGGCGAAGCCAAGAAGGTCTCTCCTTTCTCAACACAAGATGGACGGCCATCTTTTGGAGGAGAGAAAGAGAGAGGGAGAGAATATGAGAGAGAGAGAGAGAGAGAGAGAGAGAGTTGTAACCTTGTACAACTCTTAATGATGTACCTTGGAAGGCTACCCTAGCCCTCCTTTTATATTAGTTTAGGATCCAATGGATCTCAATCCATGGGACACATGGATCCAACGGCCAGGCTTGATCCATGTAAAATCAATGGCTATAATTGTTGTTGTTTAAAACCAACCGCATTTATTTATAATTAAATTAAATATATGTTGCAATATTATCAACACATTTTTAATTTAATATAAATAAATTAGTTAAGAGATTAATCAAGATAATAAAATGGAGATAATGTAGCCTCCCAAAATTGGGGCGTATTATCTCCTTTTATTATATCATTTTATCTCTTAATAATTTGTGATAATTAATTACAAATAATTTTTTGAATATTTCAATCATGCCATTGAAAAATATGTGAATCAAATTCACAACCCAAACTAATTTGTAAATGACATTTCCAGTTAATTAACAAATGTGAATCCAATCCACATTTAATAATTAACAAATGTTATTTACTAAATTTCTCTCTCTTGAATATATGTATATTATAAATCATATTTACAATACACAAATAGTATGGATAGTATTATCCACATTCTCTAATACTTGATAATTAAATCACATTTAATTATCTTGGATAATAATTCTCACAATGTGAATCACATTCATATTATGCTTGATCATTAAATCTCATTTAATCATCAAGTTCTTCTTACTTGGATATGAAGTTCATCAAATGAATTATTCTTGAATCCCTTCAAGAATAATGTGCTTTCTCCGCAGATACTTGGAGATAAGGACATGGCGATTGTATTGCTCCATGTATAGTGACTTGGATATTGAGATCTTATCTCAAATCTAGATCGAACGAACCTCCCACAGATGCTTGATTAAATCAAGACCGCAGATCTAATCTTCATTGAATCTGAATCTCATTCAGACCAATGTCCAACACTTGGACTAAGATCAGATTGCTTATCTACTGGAAGGAGTCACTAAAATCCAGACCTGTTTCATCACTCCCTCGGAATGGAAGCATCATGGATATACAATCGTTTATGATCACATCGCCCTCAGGTATTCCCAATACTTGTACATCATGCATACTGGAAGACCCATGGTCAACCCGAAGATCAAGATCAATTTTACACTATCTTCTTCAGGGTTTGATCACTAAGTTTCTCATTTGATCATTGTGATTTGGTATCAATCATATACTTTCCAAAAGCATATATCATACCTAGGTATTGATCATATACTTTCCAAAAGTATATATCATACCTACAAATTCAGTCAAGCTTCCAAAGCAAGACGACCGTGCACAGAATTTGATTCTTCCCAATATCTCATGAGTGAGCTCATGTCTTCCGGTTCAGTAATGAACCTGTATGATCCCTTTGAGAGATCGTATTACTCATATGCCCTTACATGCACACCAGCGCGCCGGTGTATAGACCTTGGTTAGGTCATCAACCTATTAGTCTGCCAAATGTACACACTCAGACATATAGTAACACATCTACCTCCGGTCAGAGGATGCATGCCTATGCTGTGACAACATTCACATAGGACTTAGGTTATCTTGATCTCGTTAAGTCAACTCTTTGACCTAAGTAATCTGACACCTCCGAATCTCTATTCCTATGCAGAGGACCTGCATCAAGAGGTCGGTCAGATATCAGCCTATGCGAGAAAGGATTGCCATCTCCTACTCAGGCTGGAGATCACATCTTAACAATCATTTGACGGTGCTTGACGAGTCCTCAATCTAACTCTTTAGATATTCATCCAAGCACCAGCCTCTATGATTCAATAATTGAATCAACAGTTGTATGATCATTAAGATAGCCATGGTACATAACCCTAATTGTACTAAGGGACCTATTATGAAAATTATTTATTCTTCATTTCAGATCAGGGAATGATATTCGCAATAACATTTATTGCATAATGGCTCACCGTGGGCTCACATGTCCAACAAGAGGGACTCCCCTAACGATAAAATTCGTCGTAAAACCCTCGGGGCGGTACCATCCTGAAGGATGGGTCTCCTCCAAGGGTGTTGCTGTAAAGGTCTAGCCTCCCTTTTGAGTAAGTGATCTTCCTCACTGACTGAGAGACCACGAGCATAGACCAATCGATCATCAAGCGCTACGACATCGTCTTTGAAAGTTGATCAAAGCAGAAGCCATATGTCATCGATCGCAGAAATAGTATCCTTGGCATGCCCCTTCGATACCAAACATCTATCCCGCACCTCAGCCATGTGCAGACCTATCCCTTTACTGGTATTCACACGCCCAAACTCCTCTCCTCAAGCATTTACGATGCCGGATGTCCAGGAGTGTTGCATCGGAAGCATACCACATTACGTTCGCAAGTACGACCATGGTGCCTCTCCTCACCGCATCTAAAGCACCTAATGACCAGCCTTTGACGTCGCATATGTACTCGATTAACCACCAGAGACCACTGTTGATCCGAGTGTCCCGCTACATCCTCCATAACCACATCGTGAGGCTCTTCTTCCGTAGCTTCTTCCTTTTCCTCCCCTAACTCCCATTCTCCCTCATCCCGACTTGTCGATGGTGGCCCTCTTTCACAACTACTCTCATACTCTGCCTCCAAACCTTCATCTCTCTCCCATTTTGGAGTAGTTGTTGTCGATCACTAAAATCAAATCTTATTAGATTATGATGATAAAACAATGCATTGTTGCATTTGTCTTGATTTTTAACATGACGAATCGTGACAACTTTTATTATACATGAGTTGTTGGGTTTGAATAAATATTTGATATGTAATATTATGATGAAATGATTGAATTATGATAAAAAAGAAGATTTTGTGAAGATATATCAAACAATAAAGAGAGCAACATGTGTGTATATATAGGATAAAATGAGATTGCCCCCCTAGAGGGAGCTAACTTGGGTCCTCCACCATATTTTCCCACTTTTTTATTTTTTTGAAAATAAATTCGTAGAAATTCATCACTATATCCCCATATTACGTCATTCAAGTTTTGTGCGAAACAGAAACTCCTACAGTCTCCTTCTAGACAATCATTTTTTAACGGTTGCAGAGCTGTTGAAATCGACTCCATCTAGATGGAGGTCGTATGAGTATCTGTTTCACACGTATTTTGAATGACATAATGTATGAATATAGTTATGAAAATCACGGAAGTATTTTTTTAAAAAAATAAAAATACGACAAGGAAGCTAAGTTAGCTCCTTCCAAGAGACAATGACATTTTACCCATATATATATATATTGTGTACACACAAACATCATATCATCGAATCCTCTATTGTGTAATAAAAAAGTTATACGTGTAACACTTGATCCATGGTAATGATTGGAATACCAATAAAAAAAGAGGGGTTGGTGAAGATATAACAAATGCCATGATTAGAGATATCAAAAATATTATTTTAGCACATGGGTGACAATGAAACTTATTTATGCTTGCTTTCGTAAAAGAGCCACACACTCACTCAAACAAAAGGCAAAGTTATCTCCAAGGTTAAGTCCTAGCCTTGGTAGCCCTCAACAACATCATGCTTTGAGCTTCCCCATATCCAATCTTTTAATCCATGTTTGGACAAGGAATAAGTTTTTTATTTCAGAATGAATGGCCTTTATCTCCATATGAAAGAATAAAATAATGACTCAACAAGCTTTCCGGATAATTCCAACTCGACAGCTGAACAAATTTTAAAAAAACAAAACAAAAAAATTCCTCAGAAGTAAGTAGACGTCCATAAGAGCGGTACTAAGCATCCTCCGCCCTCCCTGCTATCCCACTCCCGATGAAGGCCCTCCGCCGCCCTCCGCCCTCCCCCGGCCGTAGCTCTGCGTCGCCACCACCCCCTCCCTCCCGCCGCGTCCATCCACCCCCCTCCCGCCTCTCTTTTCACCCGAAACCCGCCGCCTCTGCCGCACTCTCTGCCCACACTCCACCCTCCGAGAAGCCCATCGTCGTCGTCGGCTCCGCCAACGCCGATATATACCTCGAGATCGACCGCCTCCCCGCCTCCGGAGAGACCATCTCAGCCCGCTCTGGCGAGACCCTCGCCGGTGGCAAGGGCGCCAACCAGGCGTGCTGCGGGGGAAGACTCTCCCATCCGACCTACTTCATCGGGCAGGTTGGCGAGGACGCGCATGGGAGGATGATCGAGGCGGCGCTGGAGGGTGGTGGGGTGAAGTTGGGAAGGCTCGCTAGAGTTGCCGAGGCGCCGACGGGGCACGCAGTGGTGATGCTCCAGCCAGACGGGCAGAACTCGATCGTCATCGTTGGGGGAGCCAACGTCAACGGGTGGCCGGAGAGGGTGGCGGATGGCGACCTGGAGGTGATAAGGGGCGCCGGGGTGCTGCTGCTGCAGAGGGAGATACCTGACTGGGTCAATGTGCAGGTTGCCAAGGTGAGATATGAAAGCTTTCATCTTTGGATGGTGTTTGCTGTTGATTTTTTAGAGGTGAGATTTTTTGATTAGTTTGATTGTCCAAAGTGTTCATCTCGCTTGGATTGGGGGCTTTGATTTGTTTAGGATTTTCGAAGGGTTGGAGTGCTTTTTTTGTGGAGCAGACATGGAAGTTTTCATTTTATGGGGGTTTTGATTGGTTTGGTGTTTCTTTTTGGGTTGGTTTGCGGAAGATGAGATTTTTGATTGTTTTGAAGTGCTTTTAGTTTGGTTGGCTTGAAAGATCTCAGATTTTGTTGGAGATATTTGAAATTCTCATATTGGGATAAGCAGATCTCCTCTCATTAATGGACTGAGAGCGGGAAGCATTTGGATCGATCAGGATCTGACGATCATTATCAAAGGAGCGTGGGGATTTCTCTCTTTCCCGGCTAGAGTCGCCTCTTGCTCCGATCCCCTCTTCAACTAGGCAGTGTTGTTCGATTAGTTTAGGGTTTTGCTGTTGGTTTGTAAAAGGTGAGTTATTTTTTAGTTTTGTTGATTGCTGTGAAAGTGCTTCCAGTTTGTTCCGGTAGAAGTGGATATCCTGTCGAGAGGCAGAAGGTATGTGTTCGGTCTGAGCAAAGCGGACCCTCTGCTGTACTGCAGAGGTCTGCTGTACTGCTGGAGGCGCTCGATCATGAACATCAGTTCACACGCAAAGGACCACCAAAACCTGGAATTCGTGTGATCAAGCTGACTCTGCTGTACAGCGGAGGAGCCGGTCTACGGTCTGAGGGGTTTGCTCCTGTCTTTTACTGGACTGAGGTTCATCCACAGCTATTTTGTTCATCTTCTACTTCAGAATGACTAAATGGTTTATGCAGCATAGAGTTCTTGTTTTTAAGAATTAAAAGGATCTTTTATTCTCATGTGTGTGTATAGGTCTGTATACAATTGATGTTTCACTTGTGACAACCATTGCTAAAGGTGGCAGTTGCAGTAGACTTTGCCACCTTCTTAATGGCAACTCCTTCCAAGTGAAATTGCAATATCGAGTAATAGTTGGAACTTGATAGAAGAGAAGAGGACCATAAGTAGAATAGTTAGGAGTCAAGGATAACTAATGATTTTTGTTCTTGTTTTTTCTGCATTGTGTTATGCAATCCTCCTTATGTCTTTGACGAGGGAGTCTTTGTAGCGAAATCCGATGATTGGTTTGACTGGGTAAATGGTAGGTGATCATTTCCTCATCTCTTTTGCCAAGAGTTGCGGGATACTTGTAGGATGTGGTTGTGGCATGAGAGTCAAGGTTTGGGAAAGCTGTATGGTTATGCGTTCTGACAGGTCATCAAGTAGTGATTAAGCTATATGTGGTGGCACGTGCAAAGTATATGTGGTTCTATGCAGTTTCCTAATTTTTAATTTAAAAATTATTAAACATTTAAAAAATGCTACGGTTGATACGTAAATGATATATAAAATGATATTTCTCATAAGGACGCTTAATACAAAGGCCATTTTTTCTTTTAGTACATATCCAAGAATTATTGATACATATCTGGCAACTATTGAAGTGCAAGAAATATATATCCATTTTAGGTTTTTCAATGGAGAGCGAGGGGAGGGAGCACGAGGCGAGGGGGACAGGGTGGACAAGTCACCGATAGTCGGAGAGCATAGCACCACCCGAGAGGGAGGAGGAGGTGAGACTTGTGAGGGAGGTAGAGGCGAGAATGGTGGGGGGAGGCGAGACATCATCTCCTAGTGTGGACTGTGGAGGCGGTTCTGGAGGATGTCGTCATGGAGGATCTGGCAGGGGCAGAGCCCTGGAGTTCGACGAAAGGACAGTCCCGATCATCCAAGGTTTCAATCTAAAAGAAAACTCGATGCTTTAGGTGCGTCGACTCCAACCATATCTCAAGGAGGTGTCCATCACTTCATCAGCTTTGCTTTAGGTGTGGTTATCTTGGCCATCATCGCAAGGAGTGTGTGGCTCAGGGTTCGCAAAAGATGAAGAATTGTTGACAACCATTAAAGAGGGAGGTGGCCTAGGAGGAGCTGTCAGCGCAATTACACGACGAGGAGTTGGCGATTACATTGCAATGGCTTTCGAATGGGGAAACACTGGAGCAATCGTTGGAGGGCATATTGGTGGGGAAGGGTGATGTTTCAAACCTAACTAAATTGGGCTTTTGCATTTGCTCAACCGGGGCGGATGCGTCGATGCCATGTGGCTACCGGGAGGGTCTATTTGCGTGAGAGTTTTTTTCGTTGCTGGAGCAAAATTGGTTATCGAAGGAGCTTTGGAGGGAGGGCTATTTCCGAAGCTGAAGGATAGAATCAGGTGGCGGAGTCCATGGTATTTCTACAAAAGCTCGGAGAATGTTGTTCTGGGATGGAAGGTGAAGGTGTTGGGGGTCCCTTTGAGTGCATGAGGGTCGAGGTCTTGAGGGAGCCGCTGGATGAGTTGGGCGAGGTGTTGGAGATGACCTGCTCAAGTTTGAAGCCATGGGAAGGAGCAGAGGTGGTGGTGGTCTTACGGGGTGCCAAGCCCTCACCAAAGGTACCCTGGTTATGTCGATGGGAAAAAAGGGTGATGATCTTTCTGGAGTTGTTGGACTAACAAACATTGAACGAAGATCTTCAGAACGACGATGTCACATCGATAAAGTGATTGTCTGCTGACGGTAGTCGGAGGTCGGAGCACGTAGCGTAGCTCTCGGGAGGTGAGATATCACATGGATTCGAAGGCAAAAAGCATATTTCTTGGGTGAGGCGAAAGCATCGACTCTCGAAGATGAAATGATGACTGTGTACCCTAAAGAGACAATCTCTTCGTTCTTGAATGACCTACTTTACGGGTCTTCAAGGGCCACCTTGACTTCGAACCCCATTTTAAGTCAAGTTGAAAAGATGGTCGGTATGAGCGTTTTTATAAGGGCACTACTATCAAACTCAACTGTTAACCCAAAAAGCTTTTCAAAGATGATAGATCTTACTAGATCGGGTTTGAACTTGATAAATACATATGTTCAATTGGTCTACTTGGTGCCCCTTTCGAGCCACTCGGTCCACTCCATGCAACCGAGTAACATTGCTATTGGTTTGGGATCCATGGCGATCATCTATCCAGATCCTTTCGTGAAGCTGATCCAAATGGGTGATTCGAACCTCCCTGATTTGGGGGACTACATAAAGTTACCTTCTGGATGGCTCTCAAACCAGTTCGCCATGGTGCTGCCGTAGGAAGCGACGCCTTCCTCTCCCCCTACTCAAAGCGCGCATGGACTAGATAATCGTTCAGCTGATGGTGCTAAGGCCACTAGATCGAAGGTGGGGACCAACAACAGAAGCAAAGAAGGGGGGTTGCTGCAGTGTTGGGTTTAAACCTCAGGAAGAGGGTAACGTCGAAGCATCATTGCTCCAATGGGAAGGGGGTAAGCGCGAAAAAGGGGAAGGAAGGGTGTTTACAAGTGGAAATACCTACCCGAGAAGATTCACGGGTGGAACACGAAGTTAAATTCTTCTCGCAAAAACGTCTTCACGGATGCGACTAAGCGGGAGCCTGCACAGCTTAAAAGTGAGTTCATGGTGGGTGCTTTCGATGGGACTGTCACTGGGGTTGTAGTAAAGGATGCATCCGTGATAGGGGGGGGTGAATGGTGATGACAGGATGCATGATACAAACAACTTGCAAGGCGTGGAGGGGGGGATTATAACAACAATCATTCGAGAGGATTGCTCCACAGATTGTGGTGGTAAAGGTGGTGGGGGCTTCCCCCACGATTTCCGGAGGAAGATTATATCATGGAATGTGCGATAGCTGAGCCAATCGGAGAAGTGATTGGCAACTAGCTCATTGTTGGCTACATGGAAGGTAGACACAACCTGTTTATAGGAAACCAAAATAAATTCTTGGGAGTCAATGAGATGGTGCTCTGTTGCTGGGCCTCGTCTCAGTGAGTTCAGGACACTGTTAGCGAATGGTAGTTCATGAGGCATTGTTATAGCTTGGAATAGTGATTTATTTAATCTTGTGGATGAACTGTTGCTGTTTCATTCGACATTTGCTGCTCTCATCGATAGGAGGGACTCGTCTTTTTTCGTGATCACCTCGATATATGGCATTGTGGGTTCCTCGCCAAAGCGGTCATGTGGGATTAGCTACAGGAAATCATGGCAAGGTTTTTGGATACAACTTAGTTCGTGGGCAGGTATTTCAATGTCACCTTATTTCCAGAGGATATACCAGGAGATAAAGGGGTACAAGACACAGGGTTTGGTGTGTTTACAGATGTAGTGTCCTATGGCACCTACATGGCATTGTGGAGATCCCAGGAGATCGAGGGATCAACCTCTTTTCGTGATCACCTCAGTATATGGCATTGCAGGTTCCTCGCCAAATGTGGTCTTGTGGGATGAGCTGCGGGAGATCAAGGCAAGGTTTTCGAATACAACTTGGTTTGTGGGCGGGGATTTCAATGTCACTTTATTTGTAGATGATAGACCGGGAGATAGAAGGTTCAAGACCCATGGTCCAGTGCGTTTGCAGATGTAGTGGGAGAACTTGCTTTGGAGGTCATGGATGCAACGAATTGCAAGCACACGTGGAGGAATTCTTCCTCGTAGTCACATATTAACCGTTTTCTTGGTTCTGTTGAGGCCTTAGAGCTTTACAATTTGTCAACGGTTATTTCTCTGCCTAGAGCGAGATCAGATCATACGTCCCTTTGCTTGGACATTTGCAGCGAGAGGGGGGCCTCTTCCTTGTTCAGATTTGAGAGGTACTGGATGATGGAGGAGGGCTTCCGTTATCTGGTCGTCTCTTTCTGGACGGATTTAGAGGTGGATGGGCCCATTACAGTGAGGCTCGCTTTAAAGCTGGCGATGCTTCGAAAGAGATTGATGCGCTTCAAGGACTCTCGTATTGCGCTTCAAGAAGGATTCTTTTTTAGAAGGCTGTTGTATCTTAGGCCTAATTGGGCTTTCCTTTGAGTTTAAGATAGAGAAAAAAGAAGGGGAAGAGAGGCCCAAGTGGGCCGTATGTCTTAAAAAAAGAAAAAGGAAAAAAAGGGAATGGCTGGTTAGGTTGGCCCATTAGGTTGTGTTTTAAAAAAAAGGAGCAACTGAGTTTTGCAAAAAAAGAGAAAAGGTACGTATATAAAAAATGTATGCGGGAAAATGAGACGGCTAAAAAAAGGAGGGGGGGGCGTTAAAAAAATAACTTGTGATGTTTTGTTTTCCTCATTTTCTCGTCTTCTCCTAATTTAGTCGATGCCATTGCTTTTCGACAAGTATGGGAGAAAGGGGGAATATTGTGTAGAGTCACATGTCTGTTCTAGATTCAGACATGGTATGAAAAGGTTAACCTCGAGGCGGTCGAGGCGGAACGGGGTGAGCCTTTTTAGCCTCGAGGCATACACCTCAGATGGTATTGATGAGGCGCACGCCTTAGAAGGTCGAGGCGGTTCGAGATGATGAGGCGATCGAGGCGGAACGAGATGGTCTGTGAGGCATTTTCTGGATTTTATATTTTTAAGGATTTAAATTGTATTATTAGTAATTTTAGATGCTTATAAATGTATAGTTGTCTATGATATATATTTACAAGATGAATGCTTAGAATTTTAAGTTTGTTCATATTCATATTGAGCATCGAACTTGTCTATTTTTTCAAGAAATTCTTAATATTGCACTTTTAAATACACAATTTATAAAGCTTAAAGAAAAGCTAGTGTTAAGAGAGGTGACATAATAAATGATGTAATATATCAATTAGGAAAAATAAGATTAGATTCAAGGCATGTCAATGTTGTCATATTTTATATACTAGTGAATAATTTGTTTCCGAAAGGATTTCCAAAAAAATGGAGGATAAGATGAATAGTTGAGATTATACATCCCACCATCTCATATATGAACCATCTTACATGATTATCACTCGTTATCAATTACATATATTTATATTTAAAAACAAAAATACAAAAATTGAAATTATACATATTATACTACACATATGAATGTCTAAAATCGCAACCGATGCGACTTCGCATGCATCTCAAAAATTTGACAACAAAAAAATTTTGGAATCAATCCATATATAAAAAGGGTAAAATGTGGCTGCCCCCAGGGGAGCTAACTTGGCTCCCCCATCTCATTTTTCTCATTTTTTTAATTTTTTTAAAACTACTTTCGTGAATTTTCATTATTATATCCATTTATTATGTTATTCAAATTTCATGCGAAATAAAGACTCATACAACCTCCATCCAAACGGGTTCATTTGAACAATTATGTACATCTAATCATAATTTTTTATGTACCACAATATTTTTTGCGAAAAATATGTTATCTTTGATACCTTAATGACAATTATAGACAATGATTCTATTTTTGAATGGATAGAAATTTAGCAGATAGGTTTATGAAATTTACATATCCTTTCTTCCACTTTCTTATCTTCATAATTTCATCATATATTACAATGTTATATATTATATGCATGTCAATTTAGATAATTTCATTAGTAAATATATTTATTATACCTTTTGTAAACATTTTCCCATACAAATCGAGGATTACGCCTTGATCGCCTCGAGGCATGGCCTCAAATTTCAGCGAAATTCAGTCGAATTTCTGTCGAATATCGATATCCAGTCGAAATCGAAATTTGACCGAAATGACCGAAATATGGGGGTCCTAGTACAAAAAATGACCGAAATGACCGAAATTTTGGTCGAAATTTCACCGAAATTCCATCGAAATTCTGTTTTGGTCGGTACCGAAATGGTGACCGAAACCGACATTTAAGGCCTTGCCTCGAGGCTATGCCTCGTCTCGTCTCCACGGAAAACGCCTCGTTCCGCCTTTTTTTTCAAACCTTAGATTTGGATGACAAGTTCCAGACCAGCCATATTTTCCAGACTCTACAGTTTCAGACTCTGCTTTAGAGTCCAAGTTCGAAGCACTCAATCTTTGAGTGACCCATTTTTCGAGTTCTCCTGAGAAAGACTCCTTTTCAGAGGCACACATGTATGCGATCGTCAGTTTGTGGTCCCCATCTTTTATTTTTGTCAGAGTTTTCATGTGTTCCATAGGGACTCCAGAGTAGAGATCCCATTCCCTATGTCATGTGGGATAGGGTTTTCATGTGGTTTCATAGGGATTCCAAAGTAGAGATCCCATTCTCTGACCAGTATGGGAGAGACTCAATTCTCTGATGAGAAGACTTCTTTAAACTTCATTCTCCAGCGACCGTGGACTACGACGAGGATGTCTCCATGGCCTTTTTCCAGTCGGCCCGTTTAGAGATGTAGTAGTTGTCCACATATTGTGGCGGGCCAGAGTTCTCCAGGTGAAGACTCATTTCAGTTGCAGTGACTCTGACAGGTGCAATTCAGAGTACATGCTCTCCGACGAGGAAATTCAATTTGACTCACACTCCAGCCTGTTCGTCCTCCTCACCTGCACGACATGGGAAGCAACATCCTTGACAACAATCGATAATTGTGCACGTTGAATTGATATTGTCTGTAGTGTTTTATATTGTTAGTTGAGTGATTTATTTCTGTTTGTTCAAGCCGAGCATTGCATGCTCCAGCTTGAGGGGGAGTGTTGGAGTATATGTGTCGTATGTTAGATGTGTAAATGGATCCTTGAGAGATCCAATTAGCACATTCAGAGTTTAGTCCCACATCTACCAGTGGTTGGACTTGGAGGGTGTGTGGAGTTTATATAAGAAGTCCCAGATCCCCTGTATCCACTGAGAAAGTGCAATGCGACATATGACCCTTTGAGTCTTCTCCCGTGGTTTCATCTCGCTCCTTAGGGAGTATGGTTCCATGTTAAATCCTGGTGTCCATAATTTTTATTCTTTTCTCTGATATCCGCTTCCGCATTATATTTTCTAACATTTTCATGCCTCTATGTGCTGATAGCTGCCACAAAGATCTCCCTTAGAGCTTGTTGGGTTGGCGTAGCTGGATGCCTCCTTTTCGTATGGAATTGTTGGATCAATGGTTCGAGGGCTTATTGCGGTTGCCGGAGACATTTACCAGTTGACGTGAGGATGGGTGGCCCTATATAGTCCATTGGTCATAGTCGGATGGGCATTTTACTGTGCGGAAGGTTTATGTGGCTTTGTACAGTTTGGAGGTTTGGGATCAGATGCTGGTATTATATTGGTTTAGCAACTTGCGGAATTAGAAGGTGTCGTTATGCATTAAGATATTTGCTTGACTGTTAGTATTAGATTGGTTTAGCAACTTGCGGAGTTAGAAGGTGCATCTATGCATTAAGATATTTGCTTGACTGTTGTGGAATGTGGAGGAAGCATCTTATGACTGGTGATGGACGAGCTCAGTTCTTTCCTAAGTGTGATGGTACTTATGCGTGCCGCTTGGCTGAAGAGAAAGTGCTGTGCATCTATTCTTGGGATGCCCTATTGCTAGAGGTGTGGGTTGCGGCCATGGTGGAAAGGAATGGGCTCCGGAATCCCTTGACGCTCTTGTACGTGGTAGTTATCCGACCAAAGTTTGGGTGACATCTATCTTGTGATCTATTTAGCTTATACGGAATGGGTATGGAAAATGTTATTGAACATGCTAAGAGCTTAAAGAATATTTAGTATTATATTCTTTTAGTTGAATATAGAATAAACTTTCTTTCTTGTATTGAGTAGAGAACCCTAGGGCTATATATATAGAGTGCCCTAGGGCATGGCCTCAAATTTCAGCGAAATTCGGTCGAATTTCTGTCGAATATCGATATCCAGTCGAAATCGAAATTCGACCGAAATGACCGAAATGACCGAAATATGGGGGTCCTAGTACAAAAAATGACCGAAATGACCGAAATTTCGGTCGAAATTCCACCGAAATTCCATCGAAATTCTGTTTTGGTCGGTACCGAAATGGTGACCGAAACCGACATTTAAGGCCTTGCCCTAGGGTTAGGGTTACATAATTAGACTATTCTAACCCTAGGGTTAGGGTTACCATGGTCTCAAATTTCAGATAATTTCGGTCGAATTTCTGTCGAATATCGATATCCAATCGAAATCGAAATTCGACCGAAATGGCTAAAATGATCGAAATATGGAAGCCCTAGTACAAAAAATGATCGAAATGACCGAAATTTCGGTCGAAATTTGATAGAAATTCCACCGAAATTCTGTTTCGGTCAATCACCGAAATGGTGACCGAAACCGACATTTAAGGTCTTGAGGGTTACATAATTAGTCTCTCAACACTCCCCTTCAAGCTGGAGCATATATATCAATCATGCTCAACTTGTTACAACATTTTTCAAACTGTGTGCGAGCAAGAGGCTTAGTAAACATGTCTGCAGTATGATCTACTGATGATACGCTGTGAGTTTGAAGTAGCCCTCTCTGTATCAGATCTTTAGTATAATGACATTCAATTTCAACATGTTTGGTGCGTTCATGAAACATGGGGTTGTTGGCTATGTGCATTGCTGCGCGGTTGTCGAATCTGAGCTCCATAATATTGGTAGGAGTAATATGAAGATCTGAGAGCATAGATCGAATTCATACTAGTTCTGCAGCAACGTGAGCCATGGCTCTATATTCACTCTCCGCACTCAAGGTTGCAGAAATCGCTAGTCGGTACTCGGTCGGTGGGGCCACTAACTAAGGATTAATCGGCAGTCGGACGACTAATCGAATTTAGTCGGTTATTAGTCGGTTTTGATTTTTTTTAATTATTTTAAATATATAAATCATTTTTTGTACATATATTCTTATATATTTACACATATTTATACATTTTCTTTCTTTTGAAAGAAGATTTGTATACTTTTGATACTATAATAATGAAACAAATGAAGTAATTGACTTTAAATATAACATTAGGCATAATAGAATAGTTTTGCATTTAAAAAAAGCAAAAAAAAAAAATAAAAATGGAAAAACTCTATGAAAAGTCGGTTGAGTAGTCGACCCGATTAGTCGGGTTGACCGACTAATGGCCGACTAGGCCTAGTCGAATCGGCTACCCCCCTGACTCGACTAGTCGGCCTAGTCGGCCGACTTTTACAACAATGTCCGCCCTTGAACGAGAAACAACTTCTTGTTTCTTACTTCTCCAAGTTACTAGATTTCCTGTTAGATATGTGCAGAAACCTGTGGTGGATTTTCTGTCTGTCATGCATCCTCCATAGTCTGCATCAGAATAGGCCATGAGATCGAAGTTATTTCCTTTGGTGAATAATAGACCTTTTCCTGGAGAGTTCTTGATGTACCTTAGAACCATCATGCATGCATTGAAGTGAGCTGAACTGGGGGAGTCCATAAACTGACTCAACTTCCCAACTGCAAGGGAGATATCTGGTCGAGTAATGGTAAGGTATAATAGTTTACCCACTAGGCGCCTGTATCGACCTGTATCTTCAATGTCACCTGACTCATAGATGTGCCCCTTAGGATCCATGGGTATGTGTGCTGGCTTGGATCCCAACATCCCTGGTTCCTGTAGTAGGTCAGTGGCATACTTTCGCTGAGATATAACTAATCCTTTGATGCAGCATGATATCAAATTTTGTGAACATTTATTTTGTTTATTTTATTTATCATTTATTTTGTTTATTTTATTTCCTTATGTAAAAGGCTCATTATATAAGGCCTTATTATCCTTCTTTTTTTTGTTTTATTTCTTTCCCTAATTTTAGCAAGTTGTTGCTTATTTTGGGGGAATTAGCCTCTATAAAAAGGTCCCCTTTGTATTAGGGTTAAGTAAGTTTTGAATGAAAGTTTATTTCCCCTCACTTATATCTCTCTCTCTCTCTAATCCCCCGCCCCTCCTCTTTACCTTAACCCTCTCGTGTTCTCCCCGCTACCTCTCCAAGACCCCGTCGCCCCTCTCCCTCGCCGATCCTCCTTCCCTCTCCACGCCACCGCCCCTCTCCCTCGTTGATCCTCCTCACCCCAGCCCTCTTTCCCCCCAACGCCTTCACTCCTCGCGCCCCCCTCCAGCAGCTACCTCTCCAAGCCCCGCCGCCCCAGTACCCCTCGCCCTTCCGCGCACAAGCCCCGCGATCCCGCCTCCCCGCGACGCCGCCACCGCCTCGCCCACCTTCCCTCGCCCCCTCCCCAGCGTCGCCTGCGCCTTCAGCACCACCTCCCCTTCCCCCCCATTCCCGTATCACCATCCTTTTCCCTTCCCCCATGGCCGTACCCTCCCCCCTCCACGCCCTCGTTACTGCGAGCACTGCCCAGTCGAAGGCCAACACCTGATCAGCCGTCCTGTGCCTTGTCAAGAGCCGCTCGAGCCGCTGCAAGCACCCAAACGCCAACGTCCGCCGCCGACCAGATCTGAAGTCCGCTGCTTTCCCCTTGCCGGTTGTGGTATGAGCGCCAACTCCACCCTTTAAATTCCACTGCATATTATTAGTTTGTGGACTGTTATATTGTTAATCGGTTTGGTGAACGATTGAGATTCCGTGCTGCGAATATCGCTATTTATTTTCCATAATCGATAACTATTCGTGTGCCCTAAGTTTGTGGAGAAACCGGTGCTAAATTCGAGTATCTTAATGTCTATTGTTGCTGATTTCTGCGTATCGCACATCATTTTGTTCGTTTTCGTCATTTTAATCTCTTAGTTCAATTGTTAGGACGTCATTTAGTTCATTACTCATTTAGGTTGCATCAATTTGGTATCAGAGCTTAACGACCCTGCATTTCGTCCGCATCCCATTTATTCATTGCATAAAAAAAACCACAAAACAAAACAATAACAAAAAAAATCCCAAAACAAAGAGAGCAGAAAACCTAGGGTTCCCATGACCGAAAAATCGTCTACTTCTAAAACCGGCTACACCTCACACCCTGAGCTAACGCTACAATCCTTGGATGCTAAAGTAGAACGAATGTTCGAAAGCCTGAGCGGACAAATCGCCACCCTAACTTGTCAGATGCTAGAGAAAAAGAATAGTGATGAAACACCCAACAAAGGTCGACGTACTAGACGGAGATCACACTCCCGGAATAGCACTTCCCGTCACTCTAGCTCTTCTACTTCCGACGGACATGTTAGCGAATATCATTCACAAGAAAGTGAAGAAGAAGACCTAGGAAACTACACCCCTTTCGTCCCCAAGATTCAAGATCCACACACTTCCGGCTATACTTCACAACCTACTGGTGAATATCAATTCCCACCACGAAATGGACCTAGGTCCGATGATGGATGGGATCGAGGCATCCGTCTCGATATTCCAGAATTTGGCGGAGGAAGAGACCCTGATGTCTTTTTGGATTGGCTCCAAACCGTCGAACACTTCTTTGTGTGGAAGTCTATGCCTAGTGAGCGAAAAGTTCATTTTGTCACCATCAAACTAAAGGGACATGCTCTGCTATGGTGGGGCCGTTTGCAGTCTGAACACAAACGAAAGGGAAAAAGTAAAATCCGCAGTTGGAGCAAAATGAAAGCCAAACTGAAGACCAAGTTCGTGCCTTAAGATTACAAACGCGATCTGTACGCGCGACTGCAATCATGGAGACAAGGTACCATGAGCGTGAAGGAATGCACCGAAGGGTTCCAATCCCTAGTCCATCGCAACCGTTTGCAGGAGACTCCTATTCAAGAAGTCACCCGCTACATGCAAGGCCTCCGCCAAGTCATCCAGGATGAACTCTACCTCCACAACTGCCGAGATGTCGACGAAGCCTACAAGCAGGCTGAACGGGCTGAAACCAAGCTTGCTAAGGCCCAAACAAGGAAGATGTCTTTCTCTGCGAACTCCGTCCCTCGCACCAGTACCCCGATGACGACCTCCAAACCGATAGGTTCCCCATCCATCGTTGCGAGCAAACCCCAAGCCAAGCCATCAACTCCTGCCATCGTCCGACCACCTACTGGGAATCCCGACCCTGGCATCTTGGGAAGCCGACCTATTATAGGGCCTGATACTTGCTTCCGATGTTATCAAAAGGGACATCGAGCAGCAGAGTGCCCAAACCCTAAGGCTAGACCCGTCCATTTGTGCACCACCGACGACCCTGATGACCCTGAACCACAGGAATCACCTGAAGAGGAACCGACTGCTTTGACTACTGACACCATGGGAGCCGATGGCTATGAACCTCTAGGAGTGGATGGAGACGAATCCGGTCCGTTCCTGATAATTGAACACGAGAACTTTATCGCTCCTGACAGCGCCCCTACAAACATCCTGCTTACACCCGTGCCCATGATGCTGATAGTCGGCTGCGACGCAACATCTTCCGAACCACCTGCACCTCAGGAGGACGTCGCTGTTCGCTGATCATTGATGGAGGAAGCGTTGAGAATTTCGTTTCTCAAGAAATGGTCGATAAGTTGGGTCTACCAACTCAACCGCTCGAGAAACCTTACAGTGTGGCATGGTTTCGAGGTGGTACTAAATTTCCGATCCACCGTCAAAGCCTAGTTAACTTCTCCATTGGACCTTCATATAAAGACGAGGTGTGGTGCCACGTAGCCCCTATGGATGTCTGTCACATACTTCTAGGGAGACCTTGGCAATTCGATCGAGACACTGAGCACAGAGGAAAACTGAACACTTACACCTTTCTCATAGACAAAGTGCGTGTGACCCTTAGACCACAACGCAAAGCCCTTAGCCCTCACTAAGTGGCTACACTTCGAGCTGCGACCACCCAAACTGGTAACAACACTACACCGTCAAAGACTTCGACTACGGGCCCCGTGTTGTTGATGGAAGCCCAGACATTCCAACGTGAGATTCAAGAGAGCTCCACCATCTATGCTCTAATGGGACATGAAGTGGACAATCAAGAGACAACTACACCTGAAGTCCCGCTTGAGATAAAGCCCATCATCCAAGAGTTTGCTGACATTATGCCTGAAGAGTTGCCTGAGGGACTACCACCGTTGCGAGACATTCAACACCACATTGACCTAGTCCCTGGAGCCAGCCTACCCCACTTGCCACATTACCGAATGAGCCCAAGTGAGCATGAAGAGATGAACCGGCAGGTTACTGATCTGCTACGACATGGGTATGTTCGAGAGAGTATGAGCCCCGTGGCAGTTCCTGCTCTGCTTACCCCGAAGAAAGATGGCACATGGAGAATGTGCGTGGACAGTCGTGCTATCAACAAGATAATGATCAAATATCGTTTTCCCATTCCGCGCCTTGATGATATGCTTGATATGCTATCGGGTGCCAAATTGTTCTCCAAAATGGATCTCCGCAGTGGCTACCATCAGATTCGCCTCCGACCTGGAGATGAGTGGAAGACTGCTTTTAAAACCAAAGAGGACCTGTATGAATGGATGGTAATGCCCTTCGGCTTGTCGAATGCCCCCAGCACCTTCGTGTGAATCATGAATCATGTATTGCGACCCTTCATTGGTAAGTTTGTGGTTGTGTACTTCGATGACATCCTGATCTACAGCTTGACCAAAGAAGACACTTATCTCACTTGCGACAAGTCCTGGAAACCTTGAGAGCCCAAAAACTGTATGTCCACCTCAAGAAATGCTCCTTCATGTCTGACACGGTCCTCTTCCTGGGATACATTGTAACCGCTGATGGACTTAAGGTTGACCCCTCCAAGATTAAGGCTGTTCAGAGCTGGCCCGTACCCAAAACCCTCACTGAAATTCGCAGCTTTCTGGGATTGGCTTCTTTCTATCGACGCTTCATCCGGAACTTCATCACTTGTGCAGCTCCGTTGGTAGATTGCACGCGTAAAGGTGTACCCGCTTGGACTCTTGAAGCAGAAACCAGCTTTCAAAACCTAAAACACCAATTGACACATGCCCCTGTTTTGGCACTTCCCGACTCCACCAAGGTTTTTGTAGTCGATTGCGACGCCTCACATGTCGGGATTGCTGCTGTCCTAAGTCAAGAAGGATGACCTGTCACCTTCTACAGTGAGAAATTGAATGAAGCTAGATCACAGTACTCCACTTATGATGTCGAATTTTATGCTGTGGTACAAGCCCTCAAGCATTGGAGACATTACCTGATCCAACGTGAATTTGTCCTTAACTCTGATTATGAAGCCTTAAGATATTTGAACTCCCAGAAGACTCTTAACAAGCGTCATGCCAAATGGGTTAGTTTCCTCCAAGAATACACGTTCCATCTCAAGCATAAGGCTGGTACCTTGAACCGTGTGGCCGACGCGTTAAGCCGACGAGCACATGCCCTGACCACCATGACCATTAGCACGACAGGATTTGACACACTCAAGGACCTCTACCCCACTGATCCTGACTTCGGACAAGTTTATGCAGAATGTGGTGACACTGGGCAGGATCCGACAACCACTTATGTTCTTCATGAGGGTTTCTTATTCAAAGGCCACCAACTGTGCATCCCTGCCACATCCCTTCGTGAGAGCTTAATCTCAGAACTACATAACGGTGGTTTAGCTGGACACTTTGGAAGGGACAAGACCTTGGCTCTTCTCCAAGAGCGATTTTATTGGCCGCAGATGCGAAAGGATGTTACAAAATTCGTACAGAAATGCCAAACATGTCAGAGATTCAAAGGCCACAGGTAGAACACTGGACTGTATACACCTCTGCCCATTCCTCTGCGACCCTGGAAAGACATCACCATGGATTTTGTGCTAGGCTTACCCCTCACAGTACGGAAAGTTGACTCTATTTTTGTGGTTGTGGACAGATTTTCTAAAATGGCACATTTCATTGCATGTAGAAAAACCTCAGATGCATCTCATGTCGTTGACTTGTTTTTTCGTGATGTCGTTCGATTGCATGGTGTCCCTCGTTCTTTTACTTCGGATCGTGATACTCGGTTTTTGAGTCATTTTTGGCGCCCGCTCTGGTCTCGTCTTGGTACTCGTTTGCAATACAACACCGCTTATCATCCACAAACAGATGGGCAAACCGAAGTAGTTAACAGATCATTAGGAAATTTATTGCGATGTCTTGCAGGGGACTCTCCGTCCAAATGGGATCTAATTCTTCCCCAAGCTGAATTCGCGTATAACAGTTCCACTAATAGGTCCACCGGAAAATCGCCCTTTGAGAGTGTGTACGGCTTTTCACTTACCCAATTTTTAGACCTAAAACCCACAACCATGCAAGGGAGAAGTAGTGCAGCTGTTGAGGATCTGGTCGAACACCTAACCCACATCCATACTGAAATCCGAACCAAACTCCAAACCATGACCCAGAAATACCAAGCCCAAGCCAACCTACACCGAAGAGAGAGCGAGTTCAGAGTTGGAGAATTAATGATGGTCCACCTAAAAAAAGAGAGGTTTCCTTTGAGAGTCCACCAAACATTGAGTGAACGAAAGATTGGTCCATTCCGAGTCCTCAAAAGGATTGGGCCCAATGCTTACCTACTTGATCTGCTGCCAGACGTCTAGACATCACCAATATTTAACGTATCAGATTTCTTCTTATATCATGGAGATGAACAGACAGATGCCACCACGCCAGCAGTTCCTGATGATGATATGCGCCAACTGCCAGCCGCAACCGATGCCGATCAGATTGAAGATATTGCAGACATCCGAGATATGATGACTAGACGTGGTCTCTTCCGACGATATCTAGTTAAGTGGAAGGGACGACCTCTTACCGATTGCACATGGATTGACGAGGAGGAACTCCAACAACTCTGCCCCGATATACTTCAGAACTTCTACGATGCCATCTCGACGGAGCGAGATTCTTTTCAGCAGGGGGAGTTGATGCAGCATGATATCAAATTTTGTGAACATTTATTTTGTTTATTTTATTTATCATTTATTTTGTTTATTTTATTTCCTTATGTAAAAGGCTCATTATACAAGGCCTTATTGTCCTTCTTTTTTTTGTTTTATTTCTTTCCCTAATTTTAGGAAGTTATTGCTTATTTTGGGGGAATTAGCCTCTATAAAAAGGCCCCCTTTGTATAAAAAATTAGCCTCCCCCCCAGCGCCTTCACTCCCCGCGCCCCCCTCCAGCAGCTACCTCTCCAAGCCCCGCCGCCCCAGCACCCCTCGCCCTTCCGCGCGCAAGCCCCGCGATCTTGCCTCCCCGCGACGCCGCCACCGCCTCGCCCACCTTCCCTCGCCCCCTCCCCAGCGCCGCCTGCGCCTTCAGCGCCACCTCCCCTTCCCCCCATTCCCGTATCACCATCCTTTTCCCTTCCCCCGTGGCCGTACCCTCCCCCTCCACGCCCTCGTTACTGCGGGCACCGCCCAGTCGAAGGCCAACACCTGATCAACCGTCCTGTGCCTTGTCAAGAGCCGCTCAAGCCGCTGCAAGCACCCAAACGCCAACGTCCGCCGCCGACCAGATCTGAAGTCCGCTGCTTTCCCCTTGCCAGCTGTGGTATGAGCGCCAACTCCACCCTTTAAATTCCACCGCATATTATTAGTTTGTGGACTGTTATATTGTTAATCGGTTTGGTGAACGATTGAGATTCCGTACCGCGAATATCGCTATTTATTTTCCATAATCGATAACTATTCATGTTGCCCTAAGTTTGTGGAGAAACCGGTGCTAAATTCGAGTATCTTAACGTCTATTGTTGCTGATTTCTGCGTATCGCACATCATTTTGTTCGTTTTCGTCATTTTAATCCCTTAGTTCAATTGTTAGGATGTCATTTAGTTCATTACTTATTTAGGTTGCATCATCCTTGCTTGGACATTGCAATCTCAATTCTCAAGATGTACCGAAGTGGTCCTAAGTCTTTGATTACAAATTATTCTACAAGTTGTGTTTTTACTTCAATAATACCATCAGACTCATCTCCTGTGAGGATAATATCATCAACAGATATAAGCATAGCTACCGTTCCTTTTCCATTCTTTCATATGAATAAAGAATGGTCTGCCGAGGGTCGGATAAGGCCCAAGTTCTCTAGTCCCTCTGATAGTTTTTGGAACTAAGCACGAGGGCTTTGTTTGAGGCCAATTTGGAATTATATATTATATTGGGACAACCCTTCTTGGGTCGGACCAGTGGGTTAATGTGTTTGGGCCGAGGTTACCCCAAGCCCAACCCATTTACTTAATGGGCCAAATTTTCAGTCCAAGCCCAACCTGATATAAGTTGTGCCAGGTTTGGGGTCAGGCTCGTGGGGTGGGTTGGGCAAACTCAACCCAATGCTCATCCATACTTCCAAGTAAAGCAAATATCAGATGATTCTTATTATCACAATAGAACTTGTCTCCTCCTTGATGTTTCCAAACTTCATTCGACCATTCTCTAGTTGGTCGAAAATTGGCTTTAAAAAAAAATCCTTGGGGGAAGCATGGTATTTTTTCCAGTACTTTTTTCCTAAGATAGTGGTTATATTGGTTTAGGGAATACCAATGATCTTGGATAGATTTTTTTCAAGGTCAGTTCACTAAAATTTGAATACCTTGGAGAATAGAAGTTGGAAGATGGCTCTAATATAAATTATAGAGCTTTTGCCATGCCAATAAGAGTTTTTAAGGCTATTAAATCAAAAGTTATTATAACATTTCATTTTGTGGTTAAAAGAACATTTCATTTTGTGGTTAAAAGAACATTTCATTTTGTGGTGGTTTAGTCAAAACCATAGAAACATGTCTCTACTCATCACTTGGTACTTCTAATCTGTAACAAACGTATCTGAGGACATGTTGAACCGAACAATAGAAAAGATTTAACCATGCTCTTCCATTTATATATTCCAATCCTCCGTTGATTCCATTCCAACCCTATTATATTCATGCAAACAAAACATGCCATAAGGATTTCTGATAGCTCGTGCAGGATTGTGATTATTAACTTGTTACAGAATTGTGTGAAGGATTGCTTTTTCTGGTGTTTGGGTTTCTTTTTATGATAGACAGACCTAGTCCAACTAAAACATGGCCATCTTTAGGCTGCAAAGGGTGCTGGAGTTCCAGTTATTCTTGATGCTGGAGGCATGGAGGGTTGTGTCCCTAAAGATCTGCTGCAATTTGTCGACATCTTGAGCCCAAATGAATCGGAGCTGTCTCGATTGACTGGACTGCCAACCGATACTTCTGAGCATATCAGCCAGGCTGCTGCTGCTTGCCATAAACTGGTGAGTTCTGATTTTATTAATGTGTCCTTATAACACTGAAATTTTTGAAATGAAAAAGTTCTCATGGATTTACAAATTTAATTCTTTATGGCTTTGAACTTCTCTGACATGGCTGAGATTTTTAGGATAGCTGTAACTTGCTTCTTTTTTGTGACGCAGTTTGAGTAGTATGTAGAAGTAACCCTTTCAATTTATGTCACATGTTATTGATATCTAAATAGTACCGCACATTTTGCAAGCAGGCATTAGAACGAGCATATGTTACTGCTAATTCTGGGATATACTGAGTTGGAATATAGTAGTAACATCTATTTTATATTTCCTTTTCTATCATATTCCAACTTCACCTACTCTAGCAGAAGAAGGCTGATATTTGCTCGTGGACTTTATAATCTCTATTATCATAATTCATCTATTCTTTTTTTTCTCAAAAGGCTGGCATTTGCTTGTTACGAAATGTTGAATGCAAATTAATAAAGAATTTGTGGTGATAGGGTGTTAAAGAAATCCTTGTGAAGCTCGGCTCAAAAGGGTCTGCCTTGTTCGTAGAAGGTGAAGAGCCAATCTGGCAACCTATCGTGGAGGCTCCAAAAGTTCTCGACACTACTGGTGCTGGAGACACATTTACCGCTGCCTTTGCTGTAGCCCTGGTGGAGGGGAAAACCAGAAGGGATTGCTTGCAATTCGCAGGTACTAATTAATGATTTTTCATCTTAAGATGCTTGTCTTCGAACCCAATATCCTTCATTGACTGTTGTTCCAATACTGCAGCCGCTGCAGCATCTCTTTGTATCCAGGTGAAGGGAGCCATGCCAAGCATGCCTGACCGGGCAGCTGTCATGAATCTTCTTCACTCCCTTCAAGTATGATGAGAATTGTTAATATTTGATTTTAATCGCAAAGCGATTATTGCGGAACATCTTCTGGTTAAGAATAAGTGCATTCTGTTAGTTGAACTGGTGCAATAAAGTAAGTTAAATTTGATTTGCACAGCTCTTTTTAGCTTAATCACTATCCTTGTGATTCATCATTGTTTCATTTGTTTGAATTTTTAGATCGACTTTTAAATTTTTGGCTACTGTAGAAGTTGTTATTTTGAGAGTTATGTATCTAATGCAACGCGATTTAATAGTGTTAGCTCTTATATGGTCCTACATTGTTTAATATTAGAATCATGCTGAGGTTGTGAATTTTTTGGCATTGTATGGTTCACTCCTGAGAAACTTTCACAAAGATTCATATTAGTTTGTTTCATACCATCTGGTAAAACGGTGCTCTTGAGAATGCTTTATTCAAGCATGATATGCGTAGATCGTTTTTCTCTATCATGTGGAGGTTGAAAAGAAGGTTATCTCATGATATGAGTGCTTTCGAATCTAAACATGGCATGAATATATGTATATGGGAATGGGGAAGCTGAGCTCATGTGCAGGTAATACACATGCACACATCCCTGCAGTCGTTTGATGGAAATGCCCATTAACGGTGGATCTTCCAAATGCCCCTTCCCCATGTCCCATCCCCCAAGGATATGCACTCACCCATGAAATTCTGCCAGAACATGCATATCAACCATAAGGTGAGAAGACGAGTAAGGATGGATATGCTGATTTATGATGCATATCCTATCATGTAATACGAAGGGTTTGAGAGAAGACATAAAGAAGAAGACTCTGGTAGTTGCATTTCAAAGTGCAAATCAGATGTTGTTATGTTGTAGGAACACACTTGTATGATGCAGGGTTTTGGATACATGTAGGCGAGAGTGGTGGCCTGAGGGATGCTGTTGTGGGGCGGTCTGGGATGCAACCGATGGGGGCGGATTAATGACTTGGTTTGAGACAAGTTATGTAAGTGTATATGTCAGATTCGTAGGGTTAAATGCATGAATATTAATATATCCACAGTAAGGCCTCTATATCAACTCGATTTGAGACAAGATATCTAAATATATGCATCGGATAGTAAGATACTTATTGGAGATATATCATAAAGTTTTGACTATTTGTATCATTAATGTTTAATATTGTATCATAAGTTAGATTTGTACGTGATTGTTTTAACCTTTAATTTTCTCCATTCGCATGATCTCTAGGTCAAGATTTCCTAATATGCACTTTTTTCCACAAAAAATATAGTCTTTATTTAGTAATTAATTTACTAATTAAAAAGAAAGAGAATAATCATTGACACAATTTCTTTATGATAAGGTGATTGCATCTCATCATCATATAAGATTTTTTTAGATGTGGATACCTTTTTTGCCGATTAAACTTAGTGGTATTCGTAAGGGCTTTATATGAGCTTCTTTTTAATCAATGTTGGTTTGAAAATAGTATGGTGCGAATATTCTTATTAGTCATTAATTGGTCATTGAATATAATTGGAAATGTAGCACATATATAAATTTGGAACAAAATAGTCATTAAAAATACAATTGTTATCATTGAATGATTTTATTAATTTCACGGACTCGTCCTTACCTTAGAAATCATTGCAATGAACCCTCCTTATAGATCATGTTGTTTGTGTATATGGTAGTAAGGACTTTTGTTTTGATATAAGAGATTCAATCTGAACAAATATATGAATTAAATGTATAAAAACTAAAGAAATAGATACACAAACAGACCGTATGGTTTAGTCCCTTACTAGTAAATTGTATATACAAATCACACAGTGCAGTGAGACTAGCTATGGTTTTTTTTTATGAATAATAAGATTGTGGGGATTTAATTGGCATACTATATTTATATAACATTTCACATGCTTGTTATTTCCCTAACTAAATAAAATTTGGTGACCGGGTGATTTGGTTGTAGTTTGTAACCATTGTAATATCGTATCGAACTATAAGAAATTCATAATCAATTACAAGGAGAGAAAATTATCAATTTGATTAATGAAATGTCTTATTACATTATATTTTTTGTTGAAGGAAATGAAATTAAAAGAGTTGGAATTTCCTTAACATGAGTAATGGTACGATAATGATAAGCGGAGCTAAGTGCTACACCTAATGGTGAGAGCTACCTATAGAGTTCAATTATCGTGTTAGCCCAAGGAGCAACGGTGCAAGGGAAATATAGTTGCAAATAACCATAGAGGCAACTCTATAGTTGTACCTACACTGTCATGTTATCGTCGCAAGTGGCGTATGGTTGCAAGGCATCATAAATGCAAAAGTTAAGTCCTCTACCGTTGTATCTACATTGTCACGTCATACCATGGACCGCAAGTGCCATCGGTTGAAAACGTATAATAAGATACGTACATGAAAGTTATGTAAGAAAAATGATTTATAAAGCAAATAATTACAAGTATGCGAGGAAATGATTTATAAAGATAATCATTATAGATTATGGAACTTGTTAGGGAATGTCTTAGACATGCATGGGGCATTTATGCACGCAATGATGTTTTTCCATGGGCACTCAAGTACATGAAATGTAACGGGTTAAAAGACCGTTAGAATTTCCTTGCATGGACATCGATGCATACTAGGCATTAGGCTCATGCAAAATTATGTTTATTTATTTCAGGTAAAGAACAAGTTCGACTACGTACTCAAGTTCGTGCAGCAAACTTGATGAGACTTTTAACATGGTATGGATAATTATATGATTTATGGTGGATATCTTTATGCCCATTGGAATAGAGAGTCATGTTGTGAAATTATTTAGTTTCTTTTTGCAAGTATACCCTTGTTAATTCTGTAATAATGGAACTCTTAATTGAACAGAATTTTATGGATCCTTTTGAGAATGATTTTTTATGCTCATTGATTGTCCTGCATGAATCTGTAACGGCTCAGACGCACGATCTTTTAACGTATGCTTCCATCAGTCGGTGCGACCTGTTCCGTTGCAATGAATGCTATATGTGAGGGCCGGCCGTGATGAGATATTAATATTACAATGGTTGAGTTTGCGGAGATGATGGATGAGCTCGGTCGGTCGAATACCCGTTGATTGAGCGCATGTTCATGGCATTCATGGAGTTTTCAGAGGCCTTGTTGTTGTCCTCTCTCTTGATGCTATTTCACTGTATGCCCTTAGAGCGGCCTTAAAACAAGGAAGAGAGACATTAAACCTACTTCGAGTCTGAGCATGCCTTGTTGATTGAACTATATTTTCGATAGTTTGTGAAGAACCACCTGAAGAGAGGCCCAGGTTGAGGACCCAACATAGAAAAACTTGGTAGCTAGGATGAAGTTTTTTAGGTTTTTTTTGCAATAGATTTTAGTTAGGCCTGACTGTCAATAAGGAGAGAGAAAAAAGAGGGATTTGAAAAGAGTGAATAGTAAGTCATATGTAAGCTTCCTTTAAAGAAGGAAGATGAATTATTATTATGAAAATAATTAAAAATGGGGGCTACTGGAAGGAGGATATTGGCTTCCCTGTCGAGAACAGGGTTATACCATCCTAAGCCTTCTTGTGATTGATTAAGAGCAACTCTGAGAGGTGAACCGCAGGGCATCAGTATTTTGTTAAGTTATAGAGGTTAAATACTGGAGAAAGTACCTCTCACTAAGTATGATTAATACCTCATTTAAGAGGAGGTTTAGGGTTTAGAGCACTTCACAGAAGCACTCAGATGCGGGCACGCTCTCAGTCACTTCACCCCCCGGAGTTGCAAAGGTTCTATCTCTTCCAATAAAGGGAGCTATTTATTTTATTTCCAGCCGATGTGGGACGAAGTTTTTTAACTACAAAAACGAGTTCCTCTTTCCCGTGCTCTATTCGAATATATAAATTTTTGCATCCATGAACTATTTCGATTGGTGCCCTATTTTAGCAATGAGCAACCATGGAGAGATGGGGGAATGTGCAATGTGGCTTTGGATTTATGTAAGCCAATGAAGAAAAACATATTTGATTATCTATTGTTTGATGAGGGTTAGCTTTGTGTAAGCCCATGAAGGAAAACATATTTGATGATAATGTATGGCCTTGGATTGAGACCAACCTTGCGATCTGACCTTCACATTTATGGTTTTCCATACTGGTTCTGCATATCAATTTTTATTCCCAACAAGTAATATCAGAGCGAGGTTTAGCCACACATGTTCTAGTTTTTTATACCTAGAATTCATTGATGAAGAATGAAAGTTTGAGTATGAATATGTTTGTATATTAGCCTCACAATTTGTAGCTGAGAGTACCTAAAATCACATCTAAAATAAAACTAATGCATAGATACTTTGATCCAACTTGAAGAAGTTGTAGGATTTGAACACAAGAGAATAACAGTAGAGCGATAGAGAGAAAGGAGGACGAGGGAATGAAAATAGTTGTATTTGTCTTTCTTTTTAGCGATTTGTATTCTCCGACGATCATGAGAGGTGATCGATCGCTATTATATCACGCATTTTTTCTTCTTGTACTTTTGTGGTTGTTGATGATGCGTCTTATTATTCTCTTTTGATAGGCCTACAGATGGATATTCACGAGAGGGAAAGAGAGATTCCACAAATCTTCTCTTTTTATAAACTTAAAGAAGAGCGAGCAACCAATTAAATTTTTGAGTGAATTACATAAAAGTATCTCCACTATACATCCGATTTCACTGTCATACCCAAACTTTTAAAAGTAACAATGCGATACATGATCTTTTACTTTGAGAACAATGTGGTCTCTAGCTAACAGACTTGGGTTAACACCACTATCTTTTAGATCAAATTGACAAAAATACCCTCCATCCGTATATGAGCACATAAGCTTATTTTTAAATTCTTTTCTCCTATTCATTAACCTCACTACAAGAAACATAATATGGCTATGGAAACTTGTGACCACGATAATTCCGTGACCACGAGTTTGTCATAGTTGCAATCCGTGGTCAAAGTCTTCATACAAGAGTTGTGGCCACGACAAGTTCTGTGGTCACTTGTACTGGCCACGACATATTCGTGGTTAAAGAACTCTCGTGACGAGACTTGTAGTTACGGCTACTGGCCACGACGTGTTGTGGGCAGAGCCCAATTCCATGGCTACAAGCCCCACATCCGTGGGCATAGTTCTGTAGCCACAACTTGTTTTCCTTATAATGCCTCTAGCAACTCACCTTCCTCCATGGCTCTGGCATCTCCTCCATCCCTTCTCCCCAAGTAGCACTTCTCTCGTCGCCTCTGCCTCTGCTCCATCAGCTCTAGCCCCTCCCGCATTGCCTCACACACCTCAACGGATCTCTTGCGTGACCTCGCAGCTCCACCTCACCTTCCTCCGACGGCCTCGACTACCACATCCACCTCCTCCGACCCCTCTACATTGTTCTCCGAGCCATAGAAGATGATGGCTGCACGACGAGAAGGGTGGGGAAGGGAGAGGTCACGAGAGAGATGTCATGTTCAAAGAAGTTACTCCGTGGATTCTGGTTGAATGATGACGATGATATATATATATATATATATATATATATATATATATATATATATATATATATATATATATATATATGGGTAAAATGGGGCTGCCCCCAGGGAGTAGCCAACTTGGCTACTCCCACCCCTATTTTCCCTCATTTTTTTATTTTTTTGGAAAATAAAAATTTGTATATTCATCATTATATCCCTCTCACATTCTATTAAAATTTCGTCAGAAACAAAGACTCCTAAGCCCTCCATCCAAATGTCATTTTTTTAACGGTCGCAGGATTTTTTAAATCGACCATGTTTGGATGGAGGCCGTAGGAGTCTCTGTTTCTGACGAAATTTTAATAGAATGTGAGAGGGATACAATGATGAATATACAAATTTTTATTTTTTAAAAAAAGAAAAAAATGAGGGAAAAATAGGGGTGGGAGTAGCCAAGTTGGCTACTCCCTGGGGGCAGCCCCATTTACCTCTCTCTCTCTCTATATATATATATAGGGAATTTATCCAGAGAGCACAAGGCCCATTTGAGTTCAGATGAGCATCCAATCCTAGCCGTCCATCGCAAAAAAATAGGAACCGATTCAATCCCAATAAAATAGGAACCGATTTTTGTATGGAAATAAAACAAAACCGGAAATTAGAACATTGCTAAAAATAGCCTTGCATTTGTGGAAAGAGGAAGACGCGTGCGTTTGATTGCTAAAATCTATCGTTTCATTGCAATGCATGGCATTTGTTTCGTTCCAACACAAGATGGGAGGTATGTGATTCGATTTCATAATTTAATCGCTTATTTCTATCATAATTTCGTTGTTTTAATGATTTTTTGATTTTTAGCAATGTTTATTTTGGGATCAATACGACGAGATGATGAATTCATTAATTTTTTTATGAATACTGCATATTTTTTATCGTAAGCGATGTTTTATTCGAGAAGTATGATTGGAATATGAGAAAGTTGTATTTATAATATCGATTTTTATTCATTTTGATACACGATTTGTATTCCTAATTGATTTTTTATCGAAGGTATTTTGATTTTATATAATAAAAAGTTACAGTAAATTTGTAACTTTATTGTTGGCTTTGAGTAACTTTATTACATGTATCAGTAAGTTTTATATATATGTTAGTAAGAAATTCCATATAACTTGTACTAGTAACTATCGGATAATGACCAGTAACAATTAATATACGCTTTGGTAACATTGTAAACCATTATTAGTATTTTAATAGCTTACATATATAACAAGTAATATTTACACTATCCATCAGTAACTTTTTAACATGTAGAAGTAACTTTATAATAATAACAAGTAACTCTGGTAACATTGTAACTTCATTACTGGATGTCAGTAGCTATATTATAACAATCAGTAAGTTTATAAATACACTTTTCAAAAAAAGTTTATAAATACAACACATTACAAGTTACTTATCATACAACAAACGTTACTAACAATTCATTAAAGGTTACTTGTCATTGAATGATTCTTACTGAAGCGAGTATATTGCTGAGTTACCATTCTTTATACAATTCTTACTATTCACGGATATAAAATAGTACTGAAGCATGTATCTTCCTGAAACGTTATTGAAAAATTTGTAATTAATGTGTATTCTTTTCCAATTTCTTGATATTTTAATTTTTTAAATGGTCAATTAACTTATTGTTTCTTGCAGAACATTACAACAATTTGGTGTCTTGAAGAAGCTGTTGTTATGCCGAGGAGCGAGAGCAAAACATCATCTAAATGGACTAGAAGACAACATTTGAAATTTGAATGTTTACCATATAACAATAATTAAGTAATTTATGTGTGGCTTTCAGTAACATTAGACGTATTACAAGTAATTAAATAAGCTACATAAGTAAAGAAGGTTTTGATTCGATAGTGTCTTAAAACAAAGAATGCAACAAGTAAGATATATAGAACAATCAGTAACATGTAATAATAACAAGTAATTACTGATCTCACAATAATAATTACTTGAGAACTGAATATGTATTACTTGAGTAACATGAATAAATTACTGATCTCTGTACATTATAAGTCACGGGCATTGCTCAAGTAAGAAAGTAACATATAATCATTAACATATTCACCTTCTATACGATTAATATGGAAATAGTACTTTGAAAAAGAAGTTATTAAATACATACACACATAAAGAAAAACGAATTCGTGAAATAAATAGAATGCTTCGTTGAAGAAAAAGGAAAAAATATTACAGAAATGAATGCAATACGCATTACATACACAATGGTATTACTAATCCTTTGTTATGTTATTACTGATCTCGCAACACACATTTACTTGGCCATTGTATACGTATTACTAGTTCTGCACATGTTAACTATTTGGATGAAAATTACTGATCATTGTCTTCATATTACCGATCTCATAACAAGCATTTACTTGACCAAAGTATATTTGTTACTATCTCGTCGTTTGGATCTTAATAATCAGCACGAAATCATTTATTTGAATCTTTTCTTTCCAAAACCGTCATCCCTTTTATTAAGGACATTGTATAATTGGAAATAGAGTCATTGTTAAATACATGGTAGACTATAATTAGAAATATGGTTATTACTAATACCGTCACCTACCAAATGGAACCAACGCATACACGTGGCGAGCCCACGTTTGGTGCTCACCACAATCCAAATGGGCACTGTGCTATCTGGATATGCCCTATATATATATAGGGTAAAATGGGGGTGCCCCCAGGGAGTAGCCAACTTGGCTACTCCCACCCCTATTTTCCCTTCATTTTTTTAGTTTTTTGGAAAATAAAAATTTGTATATTCATCATTATATCTCTCTCACATTCTATTAAAATTTCGTCAGAAACAGAGACTCCTAAGCCCTCCATCCAGACGTTATTTTTTTAACGGTCGCAGGATTTTTTAAATCGACCATGTTTGGATGGAGGCCGTAGGAGTCTCTGTTTCTGACGAAATTTTAATAGAATGTGAGAGGGATATAATGATGAATATACAAATTTTTATTTTCCAAAGAAATAAAAAAATGAGGGAAAAATAGGGGTGGGAGTAGCCAAGTTGGCTACTCCCTGGGGGCAACCCCATGTACCTCATATATATATATATATATATATATATATATATATGGCCTTTCAAATGAGACATGATCCTTCCATTCCTAAGGAAGACCAACGACCGTAGCCGTTAGATTCAAATCTAACGTCATCATCAATTTATTTGGTCAAAAGAGTATTTTGGTCATCATCTTTTTTATTAATTATACACGCCAATTAATATTTCAAAATACGAAATTTAGCTAGTTTTATTTTTGGTATTTTTCGCAATATCATATTTAAATAATGTCCAGTTTTGTGCTGGACAACATTACCTGGGGAATATAGAATTCAAAGTTCCTTTTGTAACGACTGTATGTTTTTTGTAGAATCTGTTGTTTATTCAAAAAGTCATCAGTTATTTCTAAATTTTGCATGGTTCTTTTTAGGATACAATTCATATTAGCAATTAATGCGTGGTTCTTTGTAACGATTGTATGGTTCTTTGTATAATAAAATTTGTATAATTCTTTATAAAAATTACGGTAGCATAAAACACATTTGAATATGTATAATGTATAATGCACATCCAAAATGTGTATAATTCTTTATAATTCTTTATAATTTATACGAATATACAAATCAAATTTGTATAAAACACATTTGAAATGTATAATGCACATCCAAAATGTGTAATGCATACAATATATACAAGATTTTATAAAAAAAAATACAATTTTCATTCGCAACCAATTGATTTGTAAAAATACATCACAAATATGTATAATACATATCAAAATTGTATAATACACATCAATATTGTATTATACACATCAATATTGTATCAAATTGCGAATCGTTCTTCATCCAGGATTGGTTGCAGCACTGTGTACACGCGTCACCATCCGATCTACGTGTTGACATCGTCATTTGTATGAAGGTATTCCTGGATAGCCTTAACATTATTCCCTGAAAACTACATGTGCCATCTATTTCTTCCTTGCTGATGAGGCCGCACATGATGTTAAAAATTACTTCAAGGAGCGTTCGATCATTATCTTTATAGTCAACAATGAAGATGGAGATGAAGGCTGTGAGGAGATTGATGATACCTGTGATGATGACGGAGACAAGATCTGTGATGTGCGCATGACGAAGATGAACGATGGCAGATAGACGAGCGGAGCCCGAAGTCATCCTCTTCCTCTCATGACGAGGACGAATGGTGGAGAGACGGGGGGAGCCTGACGTCCTCATCTTCCTCCCACTTTTTGTGCGAGATTTTGAAATTAAAAGGAAAGATTACGAGAGATATTAATAAAGAGATAAATTAAGTTATTATATACTATATTTAGATAAATGAATAATGACCAAAATGAGTTTTTGGTTAATTAAATAATAATTATAACATTCCTTTAATAATAACCGACGGATTAAATATGGACGTATGGGATTCTTGGCCTTCCTTAGGGATGGAAGGACCAAGTCCTATTTTAAAGATATCCTATATATATATATATATATATATATGGAAAAAATAGGTCTGGCCCCATGGTGTAGCCAACATGGCTGCTGTCACACCCCCAAATTCCGTGATCGAGAATGATCGTGCAGACCCGGTAGCGGATGCTCGAGAATGATCGATGGAGCAAGGACTTCAGGAGGAGTCCGAAAAATGTGGATATCAGGGAGGTTATCTATGAGAGTCTGGAGGCTCCACCGTACATTACAAGGGAGAAGCGTCACACAAGACACTGGTTCGGTAGCAGAGTGTCGTGAAGCTTGTAGCAGTGCGAGCACAACGAGTACAGACAGCAGTGCAATACATGACAGTGGATGCACGTAGTCGTACATACGCGAGCGCAAAAGGGCGGTACGTAGTGAAGCAGTACACATTGAGGAGCAATGCGGTACGGTCACAGAGGTGTACGCACGAAGGCGCACGATATCGGTATTGATGCGTGGCGGTCCAAGGAGGCATGGAGCGTTGCAGATGCTGAGTGCGAGCATTGTCGAGCATGCTCGGTAGTACACGTACGAGAGTGGTCTGGAGGCCACGATAGAAAAGTTCTGGAGGACTTCCCCTTAGCATGGAGAACGCTAAGGAAGGGTTTACTGCACGAGGGTCTGGAGGCCGCGGGTTCCCTTTGGCACAAGACCAAGTGTTTGGTAGCACTTGGTGAATTACGACAAAGCTTAAGGATGCAAACGGATACGGATATATCCGTATCCGATCCGTCACCATATCCGTTTTATACAGATTTTGACATCCGTATCCATATCTGTTTTGAAATGGATACAGATATGGATATCGTTTTGATATCCGCAAACATCCGTATCCGTATGCGTATATCCATTTTAATATATAAATATAGTCGTAGATTTATTTTTAACCATATATAACATAATTCTTTACCTCATTTTACCATATTTATATATTTTTTATGATACAAACACATTTAGTAAATTAATATCATGTGTTTTCCATCCAATTCTTATATATTTAAGTCGATTCTAAAGAGTATTTCTAACATTACTCGTATGCGATCAATATCCGTTTTACATCTGTATCCGTTTTTTAAGGATATGGTAAGATAGTTTTAATATCCGTCAATATCCGTATCCGCATCCGTATCGTATTAAAAAACGGATAAGAATATGGTAATACCTATATCCGTATCCATATCCGACCGTTTGCATCCCTAGCAAAGCTGCATCAGCAAGTGTTGGAGCGCGAGTGTGCTGATGACTGGGCGTCAATCGTGCAGGAAGACGAATGGACAACAAGGGAGACGAAGAGACGAGCAGACGAAGAGTTGCTGAGGAATGCGAAGGGTGGCCGAAGAACTCGAAGGGTCTCTTGTGTCTTTATGTATCATTATTGTAGATGTAATAATGAGTGTCCCTTGGGTTGCCTTGAGTCTTGTATATAAGGAGAGGTGGTGGCTCATTTGTAAACACATAGAGTACACGAGAGAAAGTGTAGTGTGTCCACCCACTCCAGAGATAGTTCCCCTTCTAATAAAGAGAAGAGCTTTGTGCCCGTACTCGTGTGATTGCTTGATAGAGTTCTTGAGCGTGTTCTTGAGAGTGTTCTTGAGCGATCCAGAGCTCGTGCTCGTGTTTGTGTTGGAAGTGTCGGTGCGCTAGCAAGCAGGAGTACGAGAAGAGTTGGAGCGTATCCGTGACCGTTCTACTCGGGAAGGCTGGTTAGCTACGGGTTAGCTAACGCCGCATAGGATCGGTCGAAATCGATAGCGGGATTTTGACCCTGTGACAGCTGCCCCCACCCTATTTTTTTACAATTATTTTTATTTTTTTGAAAAATATCATCATGTATATTCACCCCATATCCATCCTATAAGCCATTCGAATTTCGTCAGAAACAGAGACTCCTACAACCTTCATCCAGACAATTATTTTTTAACAGTCGCATGATTTTTTAAATCGATCCCATCTGGATGGAGGTCATATGAGTCTCTGTTTCTGACGAAATTTGAATGACATATATGAGGGATATATGAATGCATATACATGACGATATTTTCCAAAAAAAATAAAAAAATTGACGAAAAATGGGGTAGGGGCAGCTTTATGCAGCCCTATATATATATATATATATAGAGAGAGAGAGAGAGAGAGAGAGAGGAAAGTGAGCCTACTTTGTGAATTAGGTAACTTACCTACTTCACATTTCATTTTTTGCAAATTTTTTTATTTTTTTCAAAAATGCCACCATGGGTTTTCATAATTACATCCCTCTAATATGTCATTCAAATTTCGTCGAAAAAGAGACTCCTACGGCCTCCATCCAGACAGTCATTTTTTAATGGTCACAGATTTGATGTATTTTACATGTTTTGGATGAAGGCCGTAGGAGTCTCCATTTCTGATGAAATTTAAATGACATAATAGAGGGATATAATTATGAAAATCCACAGTGACATTTTCAAAAAAAAAAATAAAAAAATTGCAAAAATTGGATGTGAAGTTGGTAAGGTTACCTACTTCACAAAGTAGGCTCCCTTTCCTCATATATATATATATATATATAGAGAGAGAGAGAGAGAGAGAGAGAGAGAGAGGAAGGGGATCCTACTCCATGGAGTAGGTAACTTACCTACTCCACTCTCTTTTTTTCAAAATTTTTTTACTTTTTTTGAAAAATGCTTCCATGGATTTTCATAATTATATCCCTCTAATATGTCATTCAAATTTCGTCAAAAACAGAGACTCCTACGGCCTCCATCCAGAACGCGAAAAATATGGCAAATCTGAGACCGTTAAAAATGACTGTCTAGATGGGGGTCGTATGAGTCTATTTTTGACGAAATTTGAATGACATATTTTAGGGATATAGTTATGAAATTCATGGAAGCATTTTTCAAAAAAAAATAAAAATATTTTGAAAAAGAAGAAAATGGAGTAGGTAAGTTACCTACTCCATGGAGTAGGATCTCTTTTCTCATATATATATATATATATATATATATATATGGAAAAAATGGGGCTGCCCCCTGTGGGCAGCCAACATGGCTGCCCCCGCCCCATTTTTCGGCGTTTTTTTATTTTTTTTTGAAAAATAAAACCATGTATATTCATCCATATATCCCTCCTATATACCATTCGAATTTCGTGAGAAACAGAGACTCCTACGGCCTCCATCTTGATGGTATCGATTTAAAAAAATCCTGTTACCGTTAAAAAATTACTGTCCGGATGGAGGCCGTAGGAGTCTCTGTTTCTGATGAAATTTGAATGGTATATAGGAGGGATATAGGGATGAATGTACTTGGTGTTATTTTTCAAAAAAATAAAAAATTTTGCCCAAATAAAGCGGGGGCAGCCATGTTGGCTGCCCCTAGGGGACAGCCACATATGACCCTATATATATATATATATATATCCGAAGTTATGTATTTTATGTACTTATAAGAAAGTAAGGTTTGCTAAATTGGATAGAACATTAGGACCCACCTGTTAAGTTGTTCATAGATAGATCTATCATCAAAGTGCAAAATCCACCCATCAAAATCTCAAGAAAAGCCCAAGGCACGCGCTTTCCCCATCTCCATGTTCCAAGGAGCAAAACCCTCCCTTTTCTTCAACATGAATGTGTGGAAATTAAAGGTAGTCGACATGAGCTTGCTGACGGGGAGCACATGAGGGAGCTGGTGAGGTGTGCGAGGCGGTGCGGGAGAGGCTAGAGCTGGTGGAGTGGAGGTGGAGGGACGAGAGAGGCGATAATTGGGGAGCAGGGGTGGAGGAGACGTCGGAGCCGTGGAGGAACCATGGAGGAAGGTGTGTTGCCAGAGATTGACGAATACGAGAAAAGAATAAAAAGATAGGTTTCTTTGCTCATATACGGATGAAGGGTATTTCTGCCCGTTTGATCTAAAAAGATAGCGGTGTTAATCCTAGTCTATTAGCTAGAGACTACATTGTAATTACCAAAGTAAAAGATCATGTATCACATTTTACTTTTAAAAGTTTATGGCATTGAAATTTGGCGTATAGTCGGGGAACTTTTGCGTAATTTACTTTAAAATTTCCCCAATTCCACCGATTTGTAGTTCTCTTGGTTAAAGAACTTTCCTGTAGTTCCTGTAAAAATTACCAGAATTTGCCAAAAACGACATCGTATATAAATATTACAATATGAAGAGGTTGTAACTTTCTAAAAATAATGTCATATTTACTACTCGATAACTTGAATTCGACCATTCGTAGTACACAGTCGATATTTCAATCAAACCTCTGGGCACACACACAGGCGAACCTATACATTCGACATGGGATAACCTGATGCTTTCAACACCAACTATAACTAGCTTATCATCTCCTCTAAAATTCACAGATCTTCCTTCGATAACGAGATGTCATATTCGACGCAAGACGACCTGAGCTCCATGGCGCGGCTGGAGCGTGAGGACGGTGGAAGGCGAGTGCACGTACGTAGCGGACAGCTCCAAGGAGAAGCGCTTCAATATCATGGCCAATGCCAACTTGGCCTCCACCAGGGCGAAGTTCTGCCCTATGCATACGCGAGGGCCGCTGCCGAAGGCGTAGAACGCCTTCCCGTTCTTGGAGGCCCTCGATACACCGTCAGCGAAGCGGTCCGGCCTGAATTCGAGCGCGTCAGGGCCCCAGAGATCGGTGTCGTGGTGCATGAAGAGTGCGGACAGGAAGACATCAGTCCCTTTAGGAAGGCTAAACTGCCCAACTTTGGCTTCCGCCTCCGCGCACCGGTTGATGAAAAGCACGGGAGGGTATAGTCTAAGCACCTCATGTAATACCATTGTTACCTGTCCGATTTGTTTACATATATTGCATGCACATTAATATTGCCCGATCAAGTTCGTCTGTGATTAATTACTAAAGCAAAGAGGGATTCTCGTTAGTAGGATATCTAAGGAAATCACAAACTCACGATCTTAAGCTGGTTGAGGCCGTCAAAATCCGGTTCACGTCCTCCGAAGATCTGCATGACCTCCTCCCGAGCGCGCTCTTGCCAGACCGGATACATCCCCAGCAGGACGGCGGTCCACGTGAGTAGGGTGCCGGACGTGTCCTGCCCCGTCAAGTAGAAGAGCTTGCATTCCTCGATCACCTCCTCCCTTGTCAGCACCCCTTTCTTATTGTTTCCATTCTCTTGCAGCTCTCTCATGTTGGATTCTACGAGGAACCCTAACAGATCATCACGCTGGACTCCTGTCTTCATCTCCTTCTCTCGCTTGTCGATGATGCCACCGATGATCGCCCTCACCTCTCTCTCGATCGCTTTCACCTTCTTGTTTATCTCAGTTGGTAGGTACCTAAGAGTGTAATTTCCATGGTAGGAAATTAAAATTGTTTCTTACTTTTTCAAAACGGTTAACTGGAACCGATTAAACTTAAATTAATCAGGTTAAAATATCGAAATTGAACTCAACAACCATCTGTTGTTCCGCAGCTAAGTACCCGACGAGCATAATTAGTTGACGATAATTAAGGTAAAGTAAGAAGTGATTAATTAGCGTGACCTTCAACTTCTCGATCTGAAAGGAAGGGTTGATGATCCTCCGGTGCCTCGACCACTTCTCTCCGTTGTAGCTCACAAGCCCCGTGACCAGAAGCTTGACCAATCCGGTCACTTCCGGCTTGCCGAAGTGACCGAACCTGTTCAACACCACCTCCTTCGCCACCTCCGCATCCGCGACAATCACCCTAGGGGTCGGCCCTTTCCAACTGTAGAATATGTTGCCTGCAAGTTCAAAATGTTCTTAAGGCCTTAGTCACAACCGTCTGTGATGATAAAATGCATGATTTGTAGTTTAATTTGCAACACTGTGATGGTGTGACTTGTGAGGGAGTCGGCAGAGAGGAAATAAAAGAGGGGTAAAGCACAAAATAACTTTATTTATTTAATAAAAAGTTAACATTGACTTTGTTATTAAGAATACGCACTAATGAAAAATGATATTATTGTAAAACCAGGAAAACAATTTCAGGAGTTTTTTAGGAGTATTATTGCAAATAAAATTCGTAAGTATGTTTTCATAACTTTCACGCCATCAAAATCCTCCCGTGGATTGCAATTATTCCAACTGTCCATGGATGGGAAGCTCTCTTTGATTTGATTTCCGACTTGGCGGATCGATTGGTCCTTGTAAGAACAAAACAATAGTAATATCATACTCCTCAACGAAGTAAAAGGGTACAACTGCAAAAGACCCTAAAAAAGTGAAGGTGGTTGTTCTGTCCCTTTCTTCTCAACGAAGACCAATCCCAGACGATCATCTCGTTCCGGTGGTGGAATGGAGCAACTCCTCGGATGATACTAATTGAGCAAAGCACGACGGGATCTAATTAGGGATGCACTCACCGTGAAGGCTCTTCTGGCGCAGGTAGAACGGGAGAATCCGGGGGGCGATGTCGTGGGAACGGGGAGGCATGGGCTTCGTCTGAGCTTCCATGGCCATCCTCGCGATCTCCTTCATGTCCCCTGCGAGGACCCTGTAGGGCGTGCCCCCGAGACCCTGCTCCCTCAGCCTCCTCTCCGCAAGCTTCGGTCTGAGCCATACCCACACCACTACCCTCGTCCCGACGAAGGCCACCACCGCCAACGTCGCCAGAACCAAAGAGACGTCCATGACTAGGCGTGTCGTGATACGAGGTTGGGGAGGGGGGGATATATTCGTAGCCCTCTTGACGATATGTTGAGGTCGGATCCTTCTCGTTTTCGGATCGGCTTCTGTGATGTGAACATCAGATTCTGCTGTCGACGATCACCGCTGGATTTTGCCATATGGGAGATGTCACAGTCTAGCGGTTTGCTTCATGGTTCATACCATGTATGGGTGAAACCGGATATGTACTTGTGGGTTAAATTCCCTGCTGTAATGTGAGGATCCGTCGGATGAAAGATGAACGGTTTACGAGGTGAACTTATGTCCGAACATTATAAATATTTTTTTATGAAGACTTTTTTATATATAATTATGAAATTATATCTCACTAAATAAATAAGTACAGAGAATACAAACTTTAAAGTATGGTTAAAAAAAATTCAGACAGGACTGATTGGTCGGACCGGGAATCGGCCTCGACTCGACTCGATCAATTCGGTCGGTTTTATGTGATTAATTTAAAAAAAATAAAAACCGATCAGACTGGCTTGACCTGATTGGTTGGACTGGATTGATCCGGATTGGCTCAATTTTGATGGTTTAGTATATTTTAAAAATATAGATTTAAATAATAAAATAATATGATTTTTTATCACTTGTGCCCTTCTTAACTTCTGAAATTTCAGTTACGTCCCTCTCTTTTTGGAATATAACTTGTGCCACTACTTTATTAGAGTAATTTTCTAGAAGCAACTATAATATAATATTACAATATTATATTCATATATAATGCTAGAAAATGTGACTACCTTTTGTAGAGTTTTAATCGAATAGACAGTCATGTTATTCTATTGAAAGATTTGACATTTTAAATGCTTATTTCATTGATATATAAATGCTTATTTACATATATGTATCCGGTTTTATTAGTTCAAAAAAGCGGTTCGACTGGTCGGACTAGTAAATTAAGTTCGATCTGATTTTTCCGAGTCGATAGGAATGATGACGTTATGCTGATATCATCATCGGTCCGACCAGTTTGGAGAGACAGTCCGACACGATTGGACCAAATCGAAGATTGACTGACCGGTTCAATGTTCGATCCGATTTTTAAAAACCTTGATATGAAGCAACTATGTGGTCCACATCTTCGTTGCAATTGATGGTATAATCCCCCAAATGGGGACCCTTCAGCAAAAAAATCTTCAAAATGATGATGGCCTGAAAAAAATTCCCACAATGGGCATATATCGGCAAATCATTTGCCACTACGTGTTACGCGCATGGCAAATGATTTGTCATGCCACATGGACGGCCGAAATCTGCGCACATGATGAAAATATGAAATCATGACTCCCTCCCGTCCGTCCATGTAGTGCCGCAAACGGTTACCCATATTCTGAGAAATATTTTGACGCCGTCTCCATTTCAATAAATTTTTTTTACCCCCTCCCCCTTCCAGTAAACGTCCCGCAATTGATTCTAGATTTTTTCATTAGCTATCATTAGTTATAATGGTTGGTCCTCCATGCTTTTCCCCTTAGTGCAAAAACCACTCAAGGATTGGTGACCAAACGCACAAGAACTACTGTAATCGATACTAAATCAAAGACAATATGAACAAAACAGAATAAATGGTCGTCGTCCTCCTCCTTGCTCCACTGTGCAGCCTGAAGGTCGACGGAGCTTCTTGAAGGCCGCACGAAAGAGCTGGTGGGCTGAGGAAGTCCTGGCGAGGGCTGGCGGAGTGGGGCGGTGAAGACTCGCCGGAGAAAGAGCTCTAGAACGGAGCTCCTCCGAGGCTTCCGACCATTGAGCGAATACCTGAAAAATGGTTGGTGGGGAGATAGCCGAAGCGAGTATTATTCCAGAAATTACGCTCGTAATCGATAAATCAAATGTTGAAGTTTATTAAAAGAAACAAAAGAAACAAATGCAAATTAGGCATTTTTCATGGGGTAACAGAGATTGACAGTGCAAATAACGGACGGATCAAACTTCGATGTATGAGATTGTCGACGAGCTGGTATAAGATAAGCATGCGATAATAATGTACAACAAACTTTGTGTATTTTGTATTTTAGATTTTTAATTGTCGGGCGGAAATTAAGATGTGTGTAAATGACGATTACAAGTTAGCATTTTACAGTACATTCAAACAATCCTAATATAATAACAACCGACATCATTAATCAACTTTCAAATTTTATTCTTTAACCTCCAGTAGTCAGCTCAACAAAGCATGTCCCTTATTCTAGCTTATTCTCCTTATTCCCGTACTCTAGTCAAACGAAGAATAGATCATTATTCTCTTTATTTCGATCTTTATTCTCCTTAAACTTGAATGCGTCTTCAAAGTAGGTGAATATTTTTTTCAATATTGAACGCAACATCAGATTAACAACACATGCCTGTGTAGATTTGACAGGAGTTTCTCCGTTGGTGGGATTGAAGAGTGGGACATTTACAGCGGGGCACGCTGCCCTCAAAGCTGCTTCAGCAAAAGTGATGAAGCACGAAAAAGCGTGCTTCGAAAATCAACATGTCTTCATCACTTTGGTTTTGATACTTTTGGATTCCTAGCATCAAAAGCTGTTGAACTTTTGAAGATGGCCTAAAAAATCCTGAACATTAATGTTATGGTTCCTAAGTTTATTAATATAGTGTTTAAAAAGATTGGTTCCGTAATGCAAAAAGGATTAGCGGCGGAGCTTGTTGCCTCTTTGTCTCCTATAACAATGTTTTGAAATAGTTGATAAACATCGATTATTAACAATGTATTGGCGTCTTATTTCCCACCAACTTATTAAAATCAAAAAGTAAAAGGAGATGAATCAACTGGATAAAATAAGGATAGAAGCCACGGCAGGTCTGCGGTTACGGTGAGATGCTTTAGGGAGTATCTCACTACTATATTATACTATATATTGAGGGTGTCGTGTAGGTACTGTTCATTGGGATGTCTTCTTTGTCTACTGGATGGATATGATCCTTCTATCAGTCAGTTGTATTCCTCGTTGCGGATATGTGATGTGTGATGACAGGAAGCTGTCAATGGCGTGCTCTTCAAGGTAATTTATTAGGGTAAATTACAATTTGGGTCTATATATGGGTTCGATCTCATAATGAGTTTCAATCTTTAAATTGTAATGATTCAGGTCCCAGGATCATTTAAGAAATGGAAATTTTAGGATTTAACGAATATGACTTTGTCGGGAAGGGAGTGGGGGTTGGGTTCCAACTTTTAACCAAGGGCATATCCGTTATCAACCCCAAAAAGTTCATTACGTTAACGATTCTGGGACCCGAATCATTACAATTTAAATATGAGGACCCATTCTGAGATCGGACCCATAGATAAGGACCCAAATTGTAATTTACCCAATTTACTATTGGTTGAATATCATAACACTGATTGGTTTCAGAACCATTTAAGAATGGAAAAATAAAGAGCCGTTTGAAAATTTGGGATTCTTGACGAATATGCCGTTGTCTAAAAGTCCGGAATAAGAATCTATGTATGTTCCAAGTGTACGTGCGATGGATGCAAATTTTCTCAGCTGGGTGGATCCTCCTTCATGTACTAGAGAGAAGGTGGTAGTTTTGGAACACTTACACGAGAATAAGATTCTTCGATCGAAAATGAAGTTATATGTAAGTACGGACTAAAGTCCGGAGCGAATTCCTATATGCAACGGAAGGACGTTATCAATGATAATTATCTGTTGTTTGTTTTCCATATGTTGGCTAATTAATGCCGTTAATGTGTGAGGTGAACATCTTGGATTGGGCATAAATTGTTTGATGTGAACATCTTGAATATGTGGTGAACATCTTGTATGAATGCCTACGTTTGCCTTTTGTTCTCCAACATGTATGTTTGATCTTTTTTGGAACATTGGCTATGTAAGGTTCTTAGCACATCTTCTTTGTTCCTTTATATGAATTTCACGCAATCATATTACAAAATGTACAACTATGGTAGATAAAAAGTCAAGAAAGAATTGTCTCCATGACATAATATGCTAACACTGCAACTCAATAATGGGAAAGGCATATAATTGGTACAATAAGACATTAGAATGTTGGCACATGTTAAAAATGCAATTCAGTAAGACATTCAAAAATTGGCACATGTTGTCACTCATATGCCATTAGAATGCATCTACCAACAAAAAATAAAATACAAATTCAATGTTGTCACTCAGTAAGCTCATGTTATAAAAAAAATAACATTATCACCGACAAGTACATAAATAGACAAGATTAGAGTTCCTTGCAAGTTCCTACCCATGGTGTAGCATCCGAATGCGATCAAAATTATAGTTGTGTTTAAGGATGCATAGCCAACCTGGCAAGTTCATGCATATGAAAGAAACAAGTGTTTAACAAAATCTGTAAAATATAGTGGATGGCATGTTAACGGGATTGAAAGGCATACTTACATAAGAATATGGTCATCAAAAATACAAATGCATCTTTTATGTTGGAGTGAAATAAATGTTCCTCGATTCATAAATAGCCATATGCAACAAAAAAAAACATGTGTTCTCCTATGCATTCTGCTTCTGCTTCTCAAAAAGTGAAAAGTATTCTTGCGCCTGAAATAAATGATTGTTTAAAAAGCTGCGTACAATAGATGAGATGACATCTAAAGTATGGAACTATGGCTATTGCACAAGTGGCATTGATCAAAATAAAAAGAACTTAAGCAGAAAATATCTCATATTCAGGGATAATATACCATTGAAAAGGAATCTCATGTAAATATCGTAAATATCTGACATTCAATCTCATATTGAGGTAGATATGTAAATTCGTCTACTTTAGACACTTAAGCAGAAAAGGAACTTCATGTAAATATTACCCGTGCTTTACTTGGGTAATACTTGAAAAAGATATTTACGAATTAGCGTGTAATAGTGCTTTACTATGATGATGTTCCCCAACACAATCTACTTGACGGTGATGATGTTCCCTGTTGCATAGTGCATGACTATGATGATGTTCTCGTCACGTCACAACCTTACGACGGATAAGAGCACCCTTGCAAGTTCTAATATTGTGATCATAATCTCCACAATTGACACATTTCAATTGATGATGATGCTTTCTTAACCTCTGGGGATTAGGTGCTTCGTCAGTGCTTTACTTCTTTGTTTCTTTGGCCTCCCTAGATCCCTATGCACATCCGTCAATGCGATTGCAGCTGCATCAACATACAACCATTGAGAACTATTAGGCACTGGCTGCATGATTGGAGCATAAGTCTTTAACTATGTGTCCTTATGATAACAAGTATCAACACAATCCTCTGGCCTCTCATTACATGAAACAATGGCTGCAAGAGCATGTTTAGAAGGAATTCCTATCATATCCCGCTCTCTGCATGCACTCATTCGAAGCGCAAGATTCACTTCGTGCACCTTCCCCTTGATATCCACCTCAAGCTTACGTTCCCGGATGTATATCCCTTCGGAGTCACCTACATATTTTTCCTACATTCCAGCTTATATTGGATTACCGGGCAAATATCTCTAGTATAATTCTTCAATGAATCCCGCTTTATTTGACTTCGCATCACCAGCTTCTTCCTTATAGACTCCAACATGGTTATAATTATTGATTTTTCCCGCACCTCCAAAATTAATTTATTCCATGGTTTACACAGGATGTCGATAACAAGATCAATTTGGACCACATAGGAAATCCTACTCTTGAACATAGTCCACCATCATCCTTACTCAACTAATTATATATTTCCTCACCATTAGATTGCTCTTTTTCCAATAGAAGCATGGCTTCCTCAAATGTATCCTCTTGCCGTTCTTCAAAAGAGTTTTTTCATGGCAATCATTTTGAATAGATTTTTAAAATTCTCATGTAATGACGTGCATAAAAATGATTCTCCACATTTGACACGAGAAAATTAAATGTCTCCACAAGACCTTGAAATCAAATTCAAGTCTCAATAAGAACACACATAAATCATAAGGTACATAAATAAATCTATATGGAAAAATTTGCTAACCTTTTGTCAATCCGAGATGAAAGTCCAACCAAACTCACTCACATGATCTATACTTTCAAGAAAATACTATAAAAACCGCTTCCATGGTCTTTCGTCTCTTACTCCACAACAACAAAAAGCAATGGGAAATAATTGATTGTTTGTGTCACATGCTATAACATTGAGGAGTTGTTGTCCACATGGATCCTTTTAGGTGACATCTGTCTAACTCAATAAATGGCATGCATCCTTGCAAGAATCCCCTCTTCAATGATCCAAAGCAAACAAATAACCTCTGAAATCTTATACCATACTAAAGCTGGGCATTTTTCAAAGCTATAGACACCTAGTAGTCCCCATCTTTCATTCCTTTCCCCCATTCTCATGATTTCTCCAATTCTCTCTCATCTCCCAACCATCCCTTCCTCGTGTTTCTCTCTCTCCCATTCTTCCAACCCCCAACGCACTCTCCATTAAATGCTCCCTCCACGTGCTCTCTCTCCCCATTAAATGTGTGCCATCTCCCTTTCTCTCTCTCTCCCCTTAATTCACTTTATCTCCCCCATTCTCTTCATATTTCTAAATTTAGAATTGTGGTTATATTAATTTAACAATGGGTAAAGGATATATTATTTATATCTTTTATAAAATTTTGAAAATCTAGATTAGTTTTTTTTATTTGTAGAACTACTATTTCAAAAAAAATAAAATATAAATTTGCAAAAACAACTCTTCCCGCCCTTCATCTACAATGTAAATTAATGTATTTTTTGATAAGCAATTCTTATATATGTCACAACAACAATAATAAATAATCAATAAGGTTAAATAATATGTTATGCAAATAATACTTGATAACCAATCAATCCATGTGATTTTTTATATTTGAAGTATTTATCCTACAATATTTCATAAAATATTCAACTCAAAGGATTATTATATATTTATATTTATATGCATGTATACGTGTATGTGCATGTGTATGTAAGTATGTACATATGTATAAAAGATTATTAACCTAATTTTATTATTTTAAAATATATGTATCATGTTGACAAATTTCTTTATCGATACTTTTTGTACATTCCCAAGTGAGATCTCTACGTAAATTGAAGAATTATTTGTTAATATTAAGATTGCTGAAATATAAAAATATAATTTTTATTGTAGTTTTGATTAATATTGATATATTTTCCTTTTTGAATATCAGAAAAAAGATCCATCTTGAACTTCTAAAAATATTTATATGTACATATCTGTTATATTTGTTGACTTAAAAATTATAATTCCATATTTTTACTTCATATTTATTATATCAATATTTATATATGCATATCTGTTTGTGTCATTTATTTGTACACTACAATCAATTTTAGAACTGATTGTAGAACACAATATATAAAGTTACGAACAACAAATGTATTAGAACTGATACTTTTATTATCTTTCTTCACTCTTTTTAAATTGTACTTTTATGTGTTGGAATCTCTAACATAACTTTATTTTAAAAAAGTTTTTATCTGAATTATGAGATAGACGACTTCTTAAATTTTGTTTTGACCATATAATATTAAGTCATCGTCAATTATATTTATATAAATACATGTTTGATTTTTTAAACATCTTCTTGTGTTCAAAATATTTCATTTTACACCCGCCGCGAAGCATGAGTATGCACCTTAAAATTCTTATAGATTTTTAAAGTATACCATGTTTTAATTCTTCTTGACATATAATATTAAAAATCTTTCTCCTTATATTATTTTTGGATAAAAAATAAAAAATCTTTCTCCTTTTACTATTTTTGGATAAAAATAAAAAATCTATCTACATCTCCTTCGATTTCTCTCTCTAAATTATCTTTCAAAAAAATATTTTTTATTTTTAAACATTTAAACATATTTATTATGATGTTACCATATTATAATTCAATAGTAATTAACAATTAATTTAAAATAAAATTAATTTCATACATTCAAATCTTATAGTAAAATGATATAGTAAAAATTTAGAAACTAATTCTGAATCAGTATATACATATTATATAATAAAAATAATTTAATGTTACTTCAAATTAAGAAGACTTCAATAGATATACATTCATAAAATATTGAAAAGAATAAGTAATATAATATCCAATATTTAAATATTTTATTGATAATGTATATTAAAAATAACTTAAAAATATAATTAAAAATAATTTTAAAATGTAATATATGTACACATATACGACTTTTTCTGTAATATTATGAGAATAAGGAGACATATAGATAGTAAATTCCATTTTATTTAGGGTTTTTATCACTTGTGCCCCTCTGAGATATTGCAATATAAGTTATGCACCTCTCTTTTTTTGGAATATCAGTTGTGCCCCTACCTTCTTGCAAAATTCACAGTTCTACCTTTCTGTCTAGGTAAAGTAAGGGCATGAGTGATATTACAAAAGGGGAAAACTGTGAATTTTGAAGGTAGGTGCACAACTAATATACAAAAAAGGGTAGGGCATAACTGATATTGCAATATCTTAGAGGGGCACAACTGATAAAAACGCTTTTATTTATGTCCGATGAATGAATCTTATATCTATATTTTTTTACATGTTATTTATCATCTGCTTTAAATTCTTATGTATGTTTAAAGTACATTTTGGAAATCCATCATCAAAGATTGATATAATTGGGACACAATCATCAACGTAGATAAAACAAATGTGAAATAAACTACGTAAGTATAGTGCGGGTGCGGCTGGATAGTTTTGATTTTTTATCAAAAGTCTTATTTAGTAATTCTAGCATATACATCTTCTTAAAAAATTATAGTTTTTTATAAATGTAAATTTGTTGTTTTATTAACAATAATGAATAAATATTTTATGTGAATTGATGTTTCACGATACAATAGGAATGTTCCAATCATGTTCTATTTACTTGTCTATTTTTGTAAAAAAATTTATATGATATCTTTCTTAATTTCTATACTTCTAAAATTATTATTAACAATTGTATTTTTCTTCAAACCCACCGCAAAACGCGAGAAAATGCACTAGTACTCCTCCATTTCCAAGCTCTAGTGTACTCTCATAATTGTTTATACTGCTTCTTATGGCATACTTAGAGATGCATTGCCTTCCTCTTTGCACGATACACCTTTATTTTGCCGATGGTGACCATGTAGTCTCTTCTTATAGATGCTTGCAAAGCACTAACTTCCAATCAACATCATATTTAAACATGTGCAAATACTATTTTGACAACCATTTCGAAGATACTAGCCTGTTTTGTAGTTGTCTCGGACATGCGTGATTGGTGTTGAAAGTTTTAATTCGAAATGTTCTTTCAATAGTCACCTACGATGCATAAAGATAATGAGAACATGTGTTTACCTTTCACGCAACTTGAATTTTATTTGCCTATAAACTTGATGTCATTCCCACTTTAGATGCTAGCCTGTTGGATTGCATCCCTTAGTTCAATTGGCCATGTAAATTGCATTCCAAGGGAAAGGACTGGCGTTGGCATGTTTGAATCTTGGAAAACATCGCAAGTTGATTCATTTTCCTCGTCCTCCCCATCCGTACCATCAAGACTAATCAAGCCATCTTCTATAAATTGAAGGTCCATTGTCATTTTTACTCTAATATCCATTTTCTATAAGCTGCTTCAATTAAAAAATAACTACCATACCAAGCCCTTAGATTCAAAGAAGGGGTCATTGCCGACCTAGGGGTACTGCATGGAAGGAGAGGCAGGCATGCTATTCTGTGTATGTTGCTGCACTGATGGAGCCTTGCGACCTTGTGACGACTGGTGCGTCAGAGGAGGGTGGAGGTAGGCGGTGTTTCGCAAAGGAGAGGAGATGCCGTGGAGGAGGGCATGGGGCAAGTCACCGACTACATGGGCGCTGATGGAGGAAGGGAGTTGGGTTAGGGCAATGTGGGTGGCTGCGAGAGAGATGGGAGGGATGTGGGGGTGGGTAGGAGAGAAGAAGGGCAAGGGGACAGGTCTCAACTTTTAGACAAGGGCATATTCATCAAGAGCCCTAAAATTTCAAACAGCTCTTTATTTTTCCGTTTCCTAAATGATCATGTGATCCAAATCGATACAATTTAAAGACGGAGACTCATTCTGAGATTGAACACATAGATGAGGACTCAAATTTCTAGTTATCCTAAAAGATATTCTATATCATACTAGTCTATTCCATTACTATATATTAAGCAGGGTCTTGGCTCCATGCTAGGGATGCAAACAGACAGATACGGATGCAGATATAGGTATTGTTGTATCCGGTGGCGGACCTAGGATTACAGGTTAGGCATGGCACACCGACAAATAGAAAATAAATAACTAACTAATATTGCAAGAAAAATAAATCAATATATATAATGTGCATAGAGACATATAAAGAGAAGTTTTGCATATAAAAATCATGACATTAATGGGAGATAAGATGCCGGATACTTAACCTCTTCTTTTTATAAAGCATGATTTGAAAATCATGATTTCAATTCATAAAAAATGTCCAAATATGCCATAAAGTAGATACAAAAATCATGGTCAATTAAACAACCCGTTAACATCAAGAACATCTAAAACATTAAAGTGCAAATTGGTAAAAAAATTTCTTCTGATACCCAATTGGTAAAATGATGATGTTTTGCTCAAACACACATACACGCCTATGAAGAATGGAGATATTGTATTATTATTACATGCATTTGAGTTGAAGACTTGGAATGCATGACTACGAGGTTATAAAGGAGTCAGAATTGCGTGTGCTCCTACTCCTTGTCGTGGCACATTGGGGACTCGAGAGGGGGTGGCGAAGTGTTGAGATGCGGTATCACTGCGTGGGTGGAGACGCATGGAACAACATCGACCTAGAGAGAATGTGCGGAGCCATGCCGGGATCCTGGGGATGGAGTGCACGAGACACGGGGGAGGGATAGAAATCACGGTTCCAATTCTAAATTCTCGAATGGTGAGGGGAGAGAGGGCTCATCTGGGTCTCCTATTCCTAATTCTCGGATGTTGGAGGGGCACAACCATATATTACCATATTTTTTAATTTTTGATAATACAAAATAAAAGGAATGTGAGAAATTAGGAGGGGCACGTGCCCCCATTCTCAATATGTGGGTCCCCCCATGGTTGTATCCTTATCCGTTTTTGAAAAAGAATACGGATGCGGATACTGATGTTGACAGATATTCAAACGATCTTACCATGTCCTTAAAAAACAGATACGGAAGTAAAACGGATACTGATTACATACGAGTAATGTTACAAATACGTAATAGAAACGATTTAAATATACATAAATTGGATGGAAAACACATTATATAAATTTACTAAATGTGTTTGTATCATAAAAACTACACAAATATGATAAAAGAAGGTATAGAATTATTTTACATAGGGTTAAAAATAAATGAATGACCATATTTATATATGAAAACGGATATACGGATATGGATACGGATTTTTACAGATATCAAAATGATATCCGTATCCGTATCTATTTTAAAACGGATATGGATACGGATGTCAAATCCCAATTTTACCCTTTCCAATCCCATTAGTTTTTGACCCCTTAATTCCCGTTTTATCCTTTTCAATTTCATATGTAGCATGTCACCAATCGCCATTCCATTTTTGCCCTCAACCTGTCAAAGGAATTACACACGCCACCCCTGCCCTTGTCCCTTTGCCTCCGTCGATGCCACCTTCCTGCTACTTACACCCTAGCTTCTTCCTCGATGTCGTCGACTGCTTCATAGGCACCATCTTCGCAGCTATGAAGGCGAACCCTATGTCCGAGCGTTGGTTCGATCAAAAGGGTCTGCGCATCAGCCACCATGATGACATCAGGAAAATTACAGATGTTCCATTATGAATTATTTATAGAGTCGAAGTTCCATTCTGATGAAAAGAGATGTTAAACGTGAAATTTAGAAGCTTTCAAACTCCAATGGAACAGAAAATTGTTAGTTCTGATGCAGTCGAGAAAGAACCTTTTTTTTGAGGGAAACATAAATCGATCAGGTTGAACGAAAATCCAAGAAATGTTGCACATATATGACGAGACTTTAAACAACCCCAGAAATAAATTAGCGACCAGTTGTACATGTTGATCAGTTTTGGGAAAACGGATGCCTGAGAAGTTTAGATAGGACATTTTCTTGAGTGATGAGCATCTCGATCATCGCAAAGTGTTGGCCTGAACAGAACAGAGCGACGAAGATCAATGCGACATAGTTATAAGGAGAGTCCAAAAATTGACAACCGCTTCGAATTGATGTTTTTCTTCACACTGCCTGTAAGCTACCTTATCTCTAACTTCACGGCCACACACGCCTGTCAGTCTCAACAAACATATTTATAATGCATGTATGTCATAGCATTTTTATCGCGAGTGACCATGCTAGTATTCAATATATGTAGGTTATTTGTATAACGCCACGCTTTCTTTTCATCCGGACGCAGAGGGTGAGAGCGGTTCCTCTGCTATTACAACACCTGCTGTAACGCAGGGCAATTGCTCGATGGACATTGGACGGCCCTCGGAGGGGGTCGGGGATGGTTGGTGCTCATCCCAATACCCATCGAGCGGCTCCCTTACGCGAGGGTGGCAACAAGAGTACCCAATAGCAAATATAAAAGGAAGAAATATCTACCATCATCGAGATGATTACACTGGATATTATGGTATTTAAGTACGCAGAGGAAGGAGTAGCAAATATTATTTCCTAGGTTAGTCAGGGTGGATACTACATTATGTCTGCTAATCTGACTATGTGTGACTATATGTGACTTTGGGGGCAAATTTTATGAATAATTTTTATTTATTGCCAAATATTATCTGTTATTTTATTCTTTGAATTTCCAACTAATATCCTACTGGTTGTTATATGTCTAACAAAGAACTAGCTGTGACTTTTTCTTATAATCGTTATTGAATTTAGCAACGATTAATATAGATTTTAACGAATACTATATTAACATTTAGCAATGAATTTAACATTCGCGTTAATTTTCAAGAAGAAAAGTTAATTTTAAAATGAATAGTATTTTTTGGTTTATAATTAACATCAGAAGATATGTGACTATTAAAATTATTCGTTGTCTTAGGTCATCCTTCTATTAGTATTTTAGTGATCTCACATTTTTGGTGTAGCCCTCCAAACATAGTATCGCATCTAGTTATCACAAAGTGTGGTAGCATCTTATAAGTAGTGAGAGATACTACTAGTCAACTTGGATGTAAGTATTTTAGATTGTGGTTGAAGACTCCAGTTGAGCCTAGACCCAACAAGTTGCGTGGGCCAGTAATTCTTCATAACAGACCGTGCCTATGACCTGAGACGTTACATTAGCACTACATGTTGTCACAACTATACACTACAATAAAATTAACCAAAGGTAATTAATGAATATTTCAACATTCATTGCCATATCCTTCGTAGTTAAATATAAAATGACGAATGATATTCTCTACTTCTTTAAATGCACATATTATTTTATTCATAGTTATATTTCTAGGAATAAAATAGTTGTTATCCGTTGATATTTTCTTCTAATTGTTTGTAGTTGAGTAGTGATTTGCACGAATTTGATGAATAAGTCGAAAGATTAATCATTACCACATGAACCTTTAGCAACAAATATGACAGTCGTTCCTAATTAAAAGAACACAAGATAACTTCAGAAAATATGACAATTAATATTCAAATTATTAGCTCTCTTAGATCAAATTTCTTTTAGTGATATTTTACGACCATGTTACCATAACGTTATGACTATATAATGACCACTCATATTGTCATAAAAACCTAATTTTCTTATAGTGGTACATAAATAAATTCACACACGTGCATGCACATATGTGTGTATGTATCTTTGTAGGTATGTATATATTTAGATATGAAGTATGTGTATGAATACACATATGTATACACATGTAAATATGTATGTACATAGTATATATAATGGAAAAATGTGGCTACTCCCATGGAAGCTAACTTGGCTCATCCACTTCATTTTCTCCATATTTTTTTTATATTTTAAAATATATCTCTGAAAATTCATCACTATATCCTTATATTATGTCGTTCAAGTTTCGCGAGAAATAGAGACTCATACAGCGTCCATCTAGACAGTCATTTTCTAACGATCGCAGAATTGTTGATATGGACATTGCCTGGATGAAGGCCGTAAGAGTCTCTATTCAACACAAAATTTGAATGACATAATAACATAGGGATATAACGATGAAAACCACCGCTTGATTTGCTCTGCACGATCTCCACCGGGCAAAGTAAGAGCGGTGGTGATCTGCTCTGCTCGATCGCCACCAATTGATGGCCAATATCGATCAAAAGGCCCGGATTATTTGCACCCAAGCACTTGTGAGCTCAGAGGTTTATAAAGTAGTCCTTTAAGGTTGGTCCAACTTGAAGGTTGAAAATCACACTAACAACCTTGTGATCTCCGGATATTATTCAAGGACTCATTCGAAGCCCTTTTATTCGGATAATTTGCGCATTAGTTTATGCTTCTTATTTCATTTGCATGTTTTCTGATAGTTTTGCATTAAACTTTATGTGAGCTTGAAATAAATAGCCCAACTTTTGATTGCCAAACCTCATGGCTATGAAAAGCCTCAAAACCACTATATGAATAATGGAGGAGCTCAATTATAATAGAGGGTGAAGAAAACAATGTCAAATTTTAGTGTTCCATGACTTGGAGACTATATATCGATCAGATTCAATAGGATAAGGAAAGAAAAATTATTATAATAGATATAAGTAGGGATGCACATGGATGGAGACGGATGTTGAAATAAGTGTTAATGTATTAAAAACCGAATGTGGATACAAAATCGTCACAACAAAATGGACTTAAGGCAATGAATAATTCTATATTTGTCAGCTTGTATTCTTTTGTTAAATATTTACCAATAAATATCATTCGTTGATTGATTCTAATATGATAAATTTTGGGGTTAAAGAAATTATGTATATATTGAATTTGTACCACTTTATTTTTGAATACTTTCTTATTTGTACTACATATCAAACCTTACTATCGAAATCCGATTTCAAACTTGTTTATATAAACAAGTTTGAGTTAAGTTAAGTTACAAATGAACTATTATCGAACCAAACTCGAACGGTCATTTTCTAAACGAACTCGAACAATGGAGCATTTATCAAACCAAACTCAAACTTTCGAACTCCCTTATTGAACTGAATACAAACATAGGTTCGTTTGTTACAGTTCGATGTGATTAGCATCCATAGTAAAGTAACAGGTTAAACTAAATAACTTTTATAATAAAGGGATATTTATACTTATAACATTGAGTAATTTCATAATTATATACATAACCCTGCATAATCTTGAACTATAACAGGAACCTTGAATAGTAACTCCGTCTCATACACATAACCCTCCGTTAGGTTTGTCCATTAAACCAACTAGACCATTGAGTTAATCTAACCCATGGACTATCTAACAGCTATTAAATTTTCTAAAAAAAACCCAATCTTCCTTCCTCCTTTAACATCCCTCCCCCTTCCTCCTCCAACGACGCACTGGCCCCTCCGCCTCCTCCCCAACCTCCTCCTCTAGGTCGACCCACTCTGGCCCTCCTCCCCAACCTCCTCCTCCTCCTTTTCTTCCACCAGGAATGCCCTCTCTCATCGTCATCCCCCTCTTCCTCCTCTAGGTTCTCCGTCCTCACCCTCCTCCCCCCGACCTCCTCCTCCAAATCTTCCCTCCCTCACCCTCCTCCTCCCAGACTTCCTCCTCCTCCTCCAGGTCATCAACACTCGCCCTCCTCCTCCCCGACCTCGTCCTCTAGTCCCTATACCTCCTCCTCCCCAACTTCATCCTCCTCCTCCTCCAGGTCCTCTAGCCCCTCCGTCTTCTCCCCGACCTCCTCCTCCTCCTCTCGGTCATCCTGTCCTTTCCCTCACCCATCCTTGCCCTCCTCCTCCTCCTCCTCCTCCTCTAGGTCATCTGCCCTCGCCTTCCTCCTAACCGACCTCCTCCTCTTCCCTGTTCTCTAGCCCCTCCACCTCCTCCCCAACTTCCACCTCCTTCAGGTCTTCCACCCTCTCACTCCTCCTCCCCGACCTCCTCCTTCTCCTCTAGATCCTCCATCACCGCCCTCCTTCTCTCCGACAGTAATGGGTTACTAGGGAAGAGAAGGAAGGAGAAGAGAAGGAAGGGGAGTGGTATCATTTGTATTTATCTTGAACCTAAATGGTGAAAATGCCCCACGTCTAACGGATTCGGTCAAAGTTAATGGAAAAATGGATGGGTGTTAACACATGATCATGCCATGTAAGAGTTAAGCATTATTTGGAGTTCCTGATGTAATTCAAGATTATGCATGGTTATGTATATAATTATGAAATTAGTCAAGGTTATGGGTATAAATATCTCTGTAATAAATCGTTAAATATCATAAGATGTATATCTGGGTAGATTACCTAAAAAACCTACACTATACATCAATCCCAATCAGAGCCCTCAATTTTACATGCTATATATGTGGTCTTTCTATGCATCATCATCATCAATATAGAAGGGCCACATATGTTTTATAGAAGGTTGTATTTCAGACAAGAAAATAATATTGAAGCTCCCCTTGTTGCATTTTAAAAATAAGATTCTAATTGAGAATAAAGGTATAATTGATTCCTTTTTTATAATCAACTTTTTATATTTTTCTTCATGCATTTGAAAATGACTCTAAAAAATAGTATATTACATTTACGCATGTAATATATTTTAGATATTTGTTTACTTATACATTGATATATGTCTATGACGTACGTAAATAGATTTGTCACGACCCCATTTCTCGGGGTCATCGAATCCTCCCATATCCGGATCTGGTTACTCAACAATAATTTATCCAGCAATCACAAGTAACAATCAGAAACAGACTGCAATTAAAAATACTCAGAAGAAAGTATTTTAACACTTTTCCATCACAAAAAAGGTTCACATAAAATATTGTTCCACTATAACCATTTACATGTACATCAGCTTGAAAGGAAAATGCACAAAAGATTACTAACTACCTTACAGAGAAGAGCTACTGTGGCTGGTTGGATGACTATGTTAACTGGCTGGATTACTAAAGTCCTTGCGCCTGCTCATCGATACCTGTTGAGTTTTCCATCAATCATAGGATAAAAAATAGCGAATGCTAAGTAACGAAGAAGAGGAAAGCAAATAAATTGTGTATTTTTTTAAAACTTGTTATCAGAAAAGGTTTCATTCCTTCTCATTAATTTAAGTCCAATTCATTTCTATTCCACGCCAGGGATTAGTCCAGGGGAAATCCACAATTCTTGGACTCCGAAGCTATGGACACTTCGGGATTGGAGATTGTTTTGATCTTGATAAGCTTATGCCACCGCACATTGCCTCAACCAATTCTCCGATACTACCCTAACAATTTCTTTTTCTTTTATTAATCAGGGTCTGTTGACGCCGAAATTTTAGAGATTGGAATTTTTAAATGGTAAAAATAAGGTCGTTGTTTTTCCCCAAAACCCGCGTCAACAAAAGATTATTTTTTTGATTTGCTACTTATTAACCTGTATAGCGGACAGGGTCGAATTCAGGGAGGCTACAATTCCCGAGGGTTATTCAATTAATCAGAAACTAATTAAAAGAAAACAGGAATCTCAAAGGACAACTATCCTTGGTTTTTGTGATTTTTTTTATCTTTTTATTTTTTTATTTTTTTATTTCTTTTTTTTATATTTTCTGATTTTCAAATTTTTAGTGATTTTGATTTTGCAAATTTTTTTAATTTTCAAAAATAACGAACAATGTGATTAAACTCAGAAAATATGCACACCAACTCTTTTTGCAATTTTTCAATTAATCAAAGAAACTCAGAAAAATCCAAAGAAATTATTTTTGTGTTTTAAAAGTTTTGAAATATTTTTGAGATATTTTGTGGAAATTTCAGATGTTTTTGTATTTTTCTAAAAATCAAACAGTGAGGAAACAAGAAAATGTGCACAGCCTGGAGTAATTTGCAATTTAAAAATCTTTTGAATGCCCAAAACTCCTAGCAATTATTTTTAAGACAAACTAGTAACAAATATCTACAAACAGGAACTGAAATCACAATTTTTGGATTTTAGTAGAATTTTTTTACGATTTTTAGAAGATTTTTTATATTTTTCAATTTTTTGGGTTTTATAAAAAATTAATGCGTGAAAATTGGCCAGAAATTAAAAGACAATTAAATACAATTACTCTAATTTTTTTAGAATTTTTGGAGCTATTTTCGATTTTTTTATGAATTTTCGAATTTCAAACAATAAAAAAGACTGTTTTTGATTTTTTAATAATACCAAATGAAATCAAAATGCAATGGAAAATTTATGCTAATTGAACAATCACATGAAGATCATAGCACAATTTTTTCAAAATTTTTGGATCACATATAACATTTATTTCATTCAAAAGAAAGCAAGCAAGTTTGGTCTGGAACAGGGACTAAATTGTAAATAATGAATGTTTCTGTCTTAAATTATAAAATAATAAGTACGCGGACAGAATATGTAAATTACCCAATGGTGGCATGCAGAGCATGTGACTTGCTGAACTGATAAGGGTTTCTTCGTGATTTCTGAAATTTCTGAGGGCGTAACTGTAAATTTCCCAATATTTTTATTTCAAAGTATGAAGCCCTAGGTCTTCGTTCTCAAAGGGGTGCCAAAGAGACAAGGTCCTGCCGCAACAAGGGGCCGCCGCCCCTTGCTTCTTCTTCAAGCAAGGGCGGCGGCGATGGAGTCAAAGGGGCGGAAGGTCCTGCAGGAGGCGCCGCCCTTGCCAGAAGGATGCGGTGGCGGCGAGCGGGCACCTCCTGCAGGTTGGAGGTCGCGGCGGTCGGGCAAGTGGCATGCGCGGGCGGCGCAGCAGGTGGGGAGGCGCCGTCCTTCGCGGCGGTGCCGCGGTTGGTCTGCGGTGGCGGAGAAGTTCAGGAGGAGGGGGCGCTCGGGCGGTCTTCGGCTGAGGGCGAACAGCAGGCGAAAGGCTTCAGAGGCGGTGGAGCGTGCGGTGCGCCGTGCGTGGCTACGCGGCGATCTTCAACGACGGAGGGGCACGGGCGTCAGCGCCAGGTGGAGGGCGTTGAAGGCAAGGAGGGGGGCCGCAGGTGGATGCGGTATGACGATGCGGCGGCGGCGCCTCTCGACGGCGTGGCTGGCAGGCAGTGCGCCAACGCGGGCGACGCTGCGGTTCTGGAGGGGGAACGCCGCTGGGATCGCGGCTTGAGCGGAGGAGTGCGGCGTGGCGGTTCCTGGACTGGCGGAGGGCGCTCGCGGGCCGCTGGCTGAGAAGGCGTCGGGCGGCCGCGCGGGGCACCGGCGTCTCTGTGATGGCGGCAGAGCGTCGCCCTTCACGGCGATGCCGCGCGGCTAAAGAAGATGACAGGGGGGCGGCGGCCCGCGCGGGACAGTAACTGTCCCCTTTTTTTGTTTTTTTTTTGTTTTATTATGTAAACAATAAAGAAAGGAAGAATAAATCTTTTTTTTTTATTTTTTGTAAATCCAAAAATAAGAAGAGAAAAAGGAAAAGAAATTCTTTTCTTTCTTTTTTTTAATATTCCTGCAAAACCGAAGTTAGAGAGAATAGAATTTTTTTGTGTTTTTTTATTTATCCTGCAAAACAAACGTTAGAACTAAAAGATTTTTTTTATTTATCTACAAAATCGGGAAGTGAATGGGGATTCGACGGAAATGATGGATCCGAATCCGATTCTCCGACCACCGTACGTGGTCGGAGCTGAGAGATCGTGGACGGTAGAAATAGAAGGCGGAGAGATCGCGAAGATGAGATGGAAATTCTAGTCGGTGGCGGATCAAAAGTTGTGATGATTTTTTTATGATCTAGGAGAACAAAATGACGATAAAAAATGCCATAAAATAAAAAACGATTAAACTAAGATAAAAATGCAAAGAAAAATACGGATCTCACCTTAGGAGCGGAAAATGGACCGTGATCGCCTCGACAAGGCCGACTCGCTGTCACCGGACGGCTCGGAGGCTAGGCACAATTCTCGACGAAATTTCTCTCGGATCGGGCTCCTCTCTCTAAAGATTGATCCGGTTGGAATGAGGGAGATGGAGCCATATAAATAGAAAAGAGAGACATTTGAATTTTTGAATTTTTGGATAAGAAGATAAGAGAGATTTTTTTGGTGGAAGAGATAACATGAGAGATAAAATAGAAAGATAAAATTATTTACAAAATTATCTAATTTTTTTGAATTTTCGTCACTTTATTTATTTTAATTAAAAAATGTTATTTTTTGATTTTTTTATGATGGTTAGTTAAAAATAGCAACTATATACATGTACTATATACATATATGACATTATATACAAGGATAAATGGGGAAATTAGCCTCTTTTTTGTTTTAAGAATTTTATTAATTTTTTTATTTTTATTTTTGTTTTAAGTAATTAGTAAAAATATTTACAAATATATATACAAATACAATATACACAAAATACAAGGGAAAATTGCACAAACCACCCCAGAAAACCGACTTTTCAACCGTAACTCCAAAAATTATAAAATCACAGTCATTTTGAAGATAATTTAATTTAGAATTCAATGGAAGTGATATTTATTCAATTTGAGATCATATGGAGCCGGAATTGATTTTTCAATTAGTGCTTAGTGTCTTTTTCCAAGTTTTGCTACTTTTATTCTGTACATGATTTAATTGTGCAATCAGTTTTATTAATTAGGACCCATTTTTATTTACAACTTTGATTTTGAATGTTATTTGATTTGGGATCAATTAAGGTACAAATAAATTAGTGTTAGTTTTATACAGATATACACAAAATAAGTGAGAAACACATTTTTTTGGATTTTCTGGTTGAGGACCCTATCTCCCCCTACTTTATTCCTAGTCGATCAGGTCAAGTCTTGACCTTCTCTCGGGGTTCGGGTCAGCCTGTATACAGTCTTCCTTTTTATTTTCTTTATTTTCCTTTCTTTCTTTCTTTATTTATTTTAGGTTAAAATTAGTAAGGAATGTACAATATTTACACATAAATGCAAGTTAGTAACAATATGGAGTTAGCGTTATATGCAGGTGTTTTATAAGGGATTTTAAGCTAAAATAAATGAATAAAGATGACGAATCGCATATTCATCATCCCCCTATGCTTTACCTTTGCTAGTCCCTTAGCAAACACTTATTTGAAAGAATAAGTGAAGAAGAAAAAGAAAGGGAAAATAAAGAAAGTAGGACAATATTGAGTATTAAACTTATCTTCATAAAATTGTAGTTTGGAGCTCTGTCGGACCTTTGGATTATTTGTGTGTCGGAACTTCTGTGAGAGTTAGGATTTTAAAACCAACAGCCTTCAAGTTCTACACATCATTGTCACAGTTTTGGCCCAGAAGTCCCAAAGCATACCCTATGAACATTGAATAATCGACTCACGTGTGTGAAAAATTTTAGCTCTTCCCATCCAGAATGCCGGACTACCATGCAAATCTCCTCTCCAATAACTCGTCCTCGGGGAGTCAGGTATTTCCTTCTAAGGTCTGTCGTGCTGTGTTCACAATCGAATTGGGGGAGAAGTTAGAAGAATGAGAAAATAACTAGAGGGTGGTTTGGTGTAGTCACCTCTCCTTGTGAAGCTGGCCAGTGTAGCCGAGTCTCCACCAAGATCTGCAGGTTTTCTTGACGCTTGGACCTTTTTGGTCAGATTTTTATTTGGTAGTAGCTTCTTTGTATTTGGAGTTTTGGTGGTTCTGCTTGGATCTTGTTGTGCCCCTACGGTTATAGAATCTTTTTTTTTCGTACATGTTTTTGGGTCTTAGAAAAAATTGTGCCCAGCCATCCATCCCTTTTCCGAAGCTTTATTTCAACCCGTACTCCGGTCTTTAGATTTCCACGCTACCAGAAAAGAAACTCATACAGTCTTCCAACATCCCATCTGAGTTGAGCTAAGTGCGTAGTGCGGGAGTACAAATTAATTCGCTATTCCAGAGTTGTACCCAGAATGAAGAGACCAGGTTAGACACTAAGAGTCAAATGCTGCACATTGTCATGTGGAACTCAAAGAATTAAGTCAAAGACCTGAAGCTTCTAAAATCCTATTTCTCGGTGAAGTTCCTCTAGAATTAGGTGGATTAAGGTTCAACTAAGCTCCATTCTTCAATTTTATTCCAGACATAGTTTAAATATCAATGCTATTCTGAAAAATGCACATGCAAATGCAGAATATGAACAATGCAGAGAGTTTTTTTTTTAAGGAATGATGCACATGTGAAAAGAACCATTTTTTTATATAATTTTCTAATTTTGAACTTTTTATGGATTTTTGGAGAAAAATGCAGATGTGAAAAAAAAAGTTTTTTTTATGCAAATTTTTATGATTTTTGGTTTTGTAGTTTTTTTAAAGGAGAAAGGGTTAGTAATATATACAAGTATATACAAGAGACTTTTTTTGTTGTTTTTTTTCTCTCTCTCTCTCTCTTCCCATTTTTTTGTTTTGTTGTTTTTTTGTGTTTTTTTGTTTGTGTTTTTGTTTTTGTTTTTGTGTTTTTTTGTTTTGTTTTGTTTTTGTTGTTTTGTTTTTTTATTTTGTTTATTTTGTTTGTTTGTTTTTTTGTTGTTTTTTTGTGTTTTTTTGTGTTGTTTTTTTTGTTTATTTGTTTTTTTGTTTGTTTTTTTTACACACGTGGATTTTACAAAATATACACATAACCCCCAAATAAATGTATTTAAAAGTACGAGTTATGTCTAAAGTATATATACAATATATACGACACCCCCCTATACTTAGCTCGAACTATGTCCTCATAGTGATCAGAGAGCGACAAAGGAAGACATAACTCGTGCTAAGCAAAGAAAGGTGAAAAGACTCCTATGCTACAACGACTCAAAGAAAAGATAAAATGAAGAGAAGTTATCCCCCCCTATACTTAGGATCAAGTAATCCTAAGTATAGTGGAATGTGCAAAGGGGAAAACCGATGAAGAGAATGTACAGACTCACAGAGACACGATATGAACAACATCACCCCCCTATACTTAGGGTAGAGTATCCCTAAGTATAGGAAACAACAACAAGGGTGATAAACAGGACAATATGAACAACACAAATCCTTCACCCCTCCTATACTTAGGATAAAGCACATCCTAAGTATAGCATATATACACACACACGGAAAAGGGGTGAATGATAAAACAGGAGAAGACAGAGTGAAACGAAAGGATATACAAGAGGAGTGGATTTACAAAGTTTAATAAGGTCGAAAACGAACCTTCTTGCGGGACCGCTGAGGTATGGATTTGACAAGATGTAGGTCGATATTGGGATCATCATTAGACATAAATTGAGTAGGATCGACCAAAATTATATCCTCAGCGGTTTCAGATTGTGCAGGCCTAAACCGATTATTGGAAGTAGTGTGGTCATGTCCTGCCTGGGAAGTCTTGCAATCCTCAAAGTAAAATGGCTCGTAATCATTATCAGAAAAAGTAGGATCAATTTGAGCTTGGCGAGCCTCTACTGGATCATCATCTTTATCAAAAGGCCCAAATTCCTTTATAAAAGCAATCAAATCAAATTTGGCCTGATCGGTCTCATCTGAATGAAGGTGAATAGGAACGGACTCATCAGTGAAAGTAGTCGAATCATGTCCTTCCTGTCTAGTCTCAGGGTCTGCCTTCCGCTCTAGGGTGTCTATCGTGTAAATTCCGCGGATGTCATCAATGCATCGCCACAAACCAGAAGAGGGAACTCCAAGGTCTATGCTTTCCGAGTCCTCCTCCTTGAAGAGGAATTCTCGGGTCTCAGTATCATCCATCATATAGCAAAAATCTCTGGTATTATCATCATGATCAAAGTCCTTGGGGTTGTCTAACACGAGTGGGCTCTCATGGGATGCGGGTTTCTGGATGGTAGTGGGTGTAGTGATTAACACATCGCTCCCTACATCAGAACGGAAGCAAATCTCTCCTGAACCATAGTCAATAACGGCTCCCGTAGAGGCAAGGAAAGGCCGTCCCAGGATGATTGGAGTGTACTCCACAGGGGTGGAGGTCTCCATGGGCATTACAACAAAATCCGAAGTAAAATCCATGCCCTGAATGATAATGACAGCATTTTCTAAAATACCCTTCGGCCTCTTGATAGATCCATCAGCAAATTGAACTATCATCCTAGTTTTCTTGAGAGGCCCAAGATGAAGAGACCGTACCATAGAGAAGGGTATTATGTTAATTGACGAACCGCCGTCAAGGAGAGCGTTATCACAAGAATAGTCAGATATGGAGCAACTCACAAGAGGTGTGGCCGTGTTCCCTTTCTTAAAATATGGACGGTGAGAGATGGCGTAGGCAGTGGCCATGGTCAAGATGTGATGCTCAGATCTTCTCCTTCTCTTTCTCTTCTTGTGTTGAGGAGTAGATAAATCTGTCATGGCCTGTTGAAGTGGGGCTTTAATGATCTCATGAAGGGTGGCCACCACTTCGGGTTTAGTCAACATTTTTTTGAATTTTTGGACCTCATCCATACAAGGGAGGAGGTCGGAATCAGCATTTACATGAGGATTGCCAAGAGCAGTCTGTACAGTGACATCCTCGGGATCTAAGTTGGGACATGGCTGTGTGCGTAAATGATCGGGCATTCGGGTTCTTTTCTCACTAAATGAATCAATAATATGTCTCCCAGAATCTTTTTGTATTTTCAAAATTTTCTCATTTTTTTGTGTTTTGGATGATTTCAAGCTCTCATGATTATCCTCGAGTGAATCAATATCCTCAAATATTGGAGCAGCATTCTGTCTCTCATTTATGTTAATAAAATTGGAAATCTTCGAATTCATATGCTCCACCATTTGATTCAATGTGTTAAGTGTGGAAATCATGAAAGGTGACTCCAAAATCCCAGGATCGGGTGGGTTGAATGAGGGTGGGTGAAAATCAAAGTCCTCTGTCTCCTGAAATAATGGGTTAGGCGGATATGCACAAACATCAGGAGGAAGATCCTCCTGGAAAAGGGAAGGTGGATCGTCTGGAGAGTACAAGTTATCTGCGAAGATCGGATTAGAATAACTCCAGTCGGCCATCTTCGAAACAAATGATGGGAGAGCACGAGGGTCAAGCCAAAAGATATGGAGAAAAAGGCGCAAATGCACAGAAAAGATCTGGTATGCACACAAACAATCAAAGACAATACAAACCCCCAATTCACCAACTCAACGCAATGTGAAGACCGTGAAGGTTCGATCTCTTAATTTTGTATGTTTTAGAGTTAGGTGATAATCACAAAGTTGTACATACACTTAGGTTGAATTATGGGATTTGGGCACTAACCTTTGTGTGTACGCGAGCAAGTTAAAACGAATACAATGAGGGGGTTACTCTCCCCAAAACAATGATTTTTCCTTGTATTTTTTTAGGGTCGAGTTTTCTTTAGCAGCCCCAAATTTTAGGCAGTTGTCACTTGGTTAAGATATTTTCAAAGAATCGCCTACCGAGTGTCCAATTTCCTTTTTAACTTATGTAGTATAGTGGTAAGTATTCCCGCCTGTCACGCGGGTGACCCGGGTTCGATCCCCGGCAACGGCGCCATTGTGTTGACGCCGAAATTTTAGAGATTGGAATTTTTAAATGGTAAAAATAAGGTCGTTGTTTTTCCCCAAAACCCGCATCAACAAAAGATTATTTTTTTTGATTTGCTACTTATTAACCTGTATAGCGGACATGGTCGAACTCAGGGAGGCTACAATTCCCGAGGGTTATTCAATTAATCAGAAACTAATTAAAAGAAAACAGGAATCTCAAAGGACAACTATCCTTGGTTTTTGTGATTTTTTTATTTTTTTATTTCTATTTTTTCTATTTTCTGATTTTCAAATTTTTAGTGATTTTGATTTTGCAATTTTTTTTAATTTTCAAAAATAACGAACAATGTGATTAAACTCAGAAAATATGCACACCAACTCTTTTTGCAATTTTTCAATTAATCAAAGAAGCTCAGAAAAATCCAAAGAAATTATTTTTGTGTTTTAAAAGTTTTGAAATATTTTTGAGAATTTTTGAGGAAATTTCAGATGTTTTTGTATTTTTCTAAAAATCAAACAGTGAGGAAACAAGAAAATGTGCACAACCTGGAGTAATTTGCAATTTAAAAATCTTTTAAATACCCAAAACTCCTGGCAATTATTTTTAAGACAAACTAGAAACAAATATCTACAAACAGGAACTGAAATCACAATTTTTGGATTTTTGTAGAATTTTTTATGATTTTTAGAAGATTTTTTATATTTTTCATTTTTTTTGGGTTTTATAAATAATTAATGCGTGAAAATTGGCCAGAAATTAAAAGACAATGAAATACAATTACTCTAATTTTTTTAGAATTTTTGGAGCTATTTTCGAATTTTTATGAATTTTCGAATTTCAAACAAAAAAAAGACACTGTTTTTGATTTTTTAATAATACCAAATGAAATCAAAATGCAATGGAAAATTTGTGCTAATTGAACAATCACATGAAGAGCATAGCACAATTTTTTCAAAATTTTTGGATCACATATAACATTTATTTCATTCAAAAAAAAGCAAGCAAGTTTGGTCTGGAACAGGGACTAAATTGTAAATAATGTATGTTTCTGTCTTAAATTATAAAATAATAAGTACGCGGACAGAATATGTAAATTACCCAGTGGTGGCATGCAGAGCATGTGACTTGCTGAACTGATAAGGGTTTCTTCGTGATTTCTGAAATTTCTGAGGGCGTAACTGTAAATTTCCCAATATTTTTATTTCAAAGTATGAAGCCCTAGGTCTTTGTTCTCAAAGGGGTGCCAAAGAGACAAGGTCCTGCCGCAACAAGGGGTCGCCGCCCCTTGCTTCTTCTTCAAGCAAGGGCGGCGGCGATGGAGTCAAAGGGGCGGAAGGTCCTGCGGGAGGCGCCAGCCAGAAGGATGCGATGGCGGCGAGCGGGCACCTCCTGCAGTTTGGAGGTCGCGGCGGTCGGGCAAGTGGCATGCGCGGGCGGCGCAACAGGTGGAGAGGCGCCGTCCTTCACGGCAGTGCCGCGGTTGGTCTGCGGTGGCGGAGAAGTTCAGGAGGAGGGGGCGCTCGGGCGGTCTTCGGCTGAGGGCGAACATCAGGCGGAAGGCTTCAGAGGCGGTGGAGCATGCGGTGCGCCGCGCGTGGCTACGCGGCGATCTTCAACGGCGGAGGGGCGCGGGCGTCAGCGCCAGGCGGAGGGCGTTGAAGGCAAGGAGGGGGGCCGCAGGTGGCCGCGGTATGACGATGCGGCGGCGGCGCCTCTCGACGGCGTGGCTGGCAGGCGGTGCGCCAGCGCGGGCGGCGCTGCGGTTCTGGAGGGGGAACGCCGCTGGGATCGCGGCTTGAGCGGAGGAGTGCGGCATGGCGGTTCCTGGACTGGCGGAGGGCGCTCGCGGGCTGCTGGCTGAGAAGGCGTCGGGCGGCCGCGCGGGGCACCGGCGTCTCTGTGATGGCGGCAGAGCATCGCCCTTCACGGCGGTGCCGCGCGGCTAAGGAAGATGACAGGGGGGCGGCGGCCCGCGCGGGACAGCAACTGTCCCCCTTTTTTTGTTTTTTTTGTTTTATTATGTAAACAATAAAGAAAGGAAGAATAAATCTTTTTTTTATTTTTTGTAAATCCGAAAAGAAGAAGAGAAAAAGGAAAAGAATTTTTTTTTCTTTTTTTAATATTCCTGCAAAACCGAAGTTAGAGAGAATAGATTTTTTTTGTGTTTTTTATTTATCCTGCAAAACAAACGTTAGAACTAAAAGAAATTTTTTTTATTTATCTACAAAATCGGGAAGTGAATGGGGATTCGACGGAAATGATGGATCCGAATCCGATTCTCCGACCACCGTACGTGGTCGGAGTTGAGAGATCGTGGACGGTAGAAATAGAAGGCGGAGAGATCGCGAAGATGAGATGGAAATTCAAGTCGGTGGCGGATCAAAAATTGTGATAAATTTTTTATGATCTAGGAGAACAAAATGACGATAAAAAATGCGATAAAATAAAAAATGATTAAACTAAGATAAAAATGCAAAGAAAAATACGGATCTCACTTTAGGAGCGGAAAATGGACCGTGATCGCCTCGACAAGGCCGACTCGCTGTCACCGGACGGCTCGGAGGCTAGGCACAATTCTCGACGAAATTTCTCTCGGAGATTGGGCTCCTCTCTCTAAAGATTGATCCGGTTGGAATGAGGGAGATGGAGCCATATAAATAGAAAAGAGAGACATTTGAATTTTTGAATTTTTGGATAAGAAGATAAGAGAGATTTTTTTAGTGGAAGAGATAGCATGAGAGATAAAATAGAAAGATAAAAATTATTTACAAAATTATCTAATTTTTTTGAATTTTCGTCACTTTATTTATTTGAATTAAAAAATGTTATTTTCTTATTTTTTTATGATGGTTAGTTAAAAATAGCAACTATATACATGTACTATATACATATATGACATTATATACAAGGATAAATGGGGAAATTAGCCTCTTTTTTTTGTTTTAAGAATTTTATTAATTTTTTTATTTTTATTTTTGTTTTAAGTAATTAGTAAAAATATTTACAAATATATATACAAATACAATATACACAAAATACAAGGGAAAATTGCACAAACCACCCCAGAAAACCGACTTTTCAACCGTAACTCCAAAAATTATAAAATCACAGTCATTTTGAAGATAGTTTAATTTAGAATTCAATGGAAGTGATATTTATTCAATTTGAGATCATATGGAGCCGGAATTGATTTTTCAATTAGTGCTTAATGGCTTTTTCCAAGTGTGGCTACTTTTATTCTGTACATGATTTAATTGTGCAATCAGTTTTATTAATTAGGACCCATTTTTATTTACAACTTTGATTTTGAATGTTATTTGATTTGGGGTCAATTAAGGTACAAATAAATTAGTGTTAGTTTTATACAGATATACACAAAATAAGTGAGAAACACATTTTTTTGGATTTTCTGGTTGAGGACCCTATCTCCCCCTACTTTATTCCTAGTCGATCAGGTCAAGTCTTGACCTTCTCTCGGGGTTCGGGTCAGCCTGTATACAGTCTTCCTTTTTATTTTCTTTATTTTCCTTTCTTTCTTTCTTTATTTATTTTAGGTTAAAATTAGTAAGGAATGTACAATATTTACACACAAATGCAAGTTAGTAACAATATGGAGTTAGCGTTATATGCATGTGTTTTATAAGGGATTTTAAGATAAAATAAATGAATAAAGATGACGAATCACATATTCATCAGGGTCTCAAACTCTCAGCTTGGAAAACAAACGAGCACACCGTCCTCAAGGACTAGGTTGCTTAAAACCTCACGCTAATATTATAACCTAGTAGCTTAAATACATATTAGCATGACCCAACCGCTATTGAACCACCCACGCCTCCACCTGGCACGGCCACATCTTCTGTCATTCAACCCGAAGATATTGGCTCCTGGTACCACGCGTTGCAAATCATTCATTTCGTGCGCACTTATCATAACAGGGCAACCGTGTACCACCTAGGTAGGGAAACGCCAATACGGGTTCCTTCCGACAAACCTACAGGTTGCATGCCCGACCTGTAGTTCTACTCACAGTCATCCTTAACGTGACACACGCTTGATGAACGAGAATTTCAGCGAGGGTCTAAACTGGTCCACACAAGGCGGGACGACAGTATCGCTGATGCGACCACTCACGAAATCCTGATTGATCAGAAATTAACCCACAATAAAGAATAAGTCAATTAAGTCCAAAAATGTGAATTAATATTTATTAACTCTACCATAAAATGCGTAGTGTATAAGCATGTAGAAGTCGAACCACAGAGAGCAAGAAAAATGGGTAGCCTATAGATATTTATGTACACTCCACTCATCCTTGAATGAATCCCCTTTTTGTGGGTTTTTAATTTTATATATATATATTTTATTTTTGCTTTTATGATTTTTATGTTGTTTTATATTTTATATTTTTTTATATTTTCTATTTATATTTTAAATTACACAATATATATATATATATATATATATAAGAGGAGAGAGATATTATGGATTGGTATATATATAAGGAAAAAATGGGGATGCCCCCTAGGGGTAGCCAACATGGCTGCCCCCGCCCCATTTTTCAACGTTTTTTTTATTTTTTTCAAAAATAAAACCATGTATATTCATCCATATATCCCTCCTATATGCCATTCGAATTTCGTCAGAAATAGAGACTCCTACAGCCTCCACCGAGATGATGTCGATTTAAAAAATTCTGTTACCAAAATGACTATCTCTATGGAGGCCGTAGGAGTCTCTGTTTCTGACGAAATTCGAATGGTATATAGAAGGGATATAGGGATGAATATACATTGTGTTATTTTTCAAAAAAAATAAAAAATTTGACAAAATAAGGTGGGGGCAGCCACATATGACCCTATATATAAATACTTAAAATATGTAAATATAATATATATTTTTTGGGATTTTTATATTTTTATATTTTTTGTTATTTTTCTGGAATTTTACTAATTTTTATGTATTTTTAATTCAAAAAAATATTCTACATTTGGGACTAATTAAATAAGCCGAAAATAATTTGGGTTTTAAAATATAAAATAAGCCTCAAAATTACCCAAATTAATTTTAATACGTAAATAATAATATAGAAATAATTATAAAATAGGAAAGCATATTTTTGGTATTTTTGAAGAGTTTTTATATTTTTTTAGGATTTTGGAGCTTCTTGAAATTTTTAGATTTTCTTTATATATTTTTAGGAGGTTTTTGTTTTTTCTGGACTCAATAAACATCAAAATACAGCATATATAATTTTTTGTAATTTTTCAAAAACATTTTCTATTTTTTGGTATTTTATCTTTTAAACAGGGCAAAAATGGCTCCTATTTCAATTTTAATAAATTGATAAAATGCACAAAATGACCAGATAAAAATGCAGCGTGAATCTGCAAGCACAAAGTATTTATCCTAATTTTTGTGAATTTTTAGGAGCAAGATAGTTATTTTTAATAAATACATGAAGCACATGAAATAAAACAGCCAACAGTAGCATAAACGCAATTAAAATGACAAACAAGGGCTATGTTGCAATTACGCCAGCATATAAAACATTTAATTAAACTTAAATCACTGTTCTACAATATACAAAAACCGCCGGGGTTATATTGCAAAATTTACAATGCATCACGTGGGGCTACACATGATCCAGACTCGGATGGACCAAAATGCGATTCTCAATAACTCCAGGAGTCTCTGTGCAAAATTTCCCCGATCACGTAGGACTACACGTGACTCGGCTGGGAAGAACTTAAACATAATATACATTTAATACAAGGGGTTTTATGCAAATAACCCAATTATTTTTAACGTTACAACTAATTTACAGAACTAAATAATAATTCCAAAAAGGACGGGGGAGGATTTAGCAATTTCCCCCAAAGAAGCGCTGATGAACGTCGATGATATCTTCACTTATCCACGTGGCCTTCGTCCAACGGCTGGTACCAGTTCGGCGATGGGTAGTGAGGATTAGATCATCCGAGATGATCCGACGGTCTGAGCGCTGCTCCATCGGACAGTCCTGGGCGAATCTGGAGCAGGGCCCTTCATCCAACGGCGGAGGAGATGGGTGAATGAAATGGGAAGAAGGACACCTTCGGCGAGCTTCGATCGGAGATTGTGCACTCCTCCGGCCTCCATTCCCTCCGTCGAGGGTCTCTAATCCTTCCTGGGGCTCCGCCACGTCCAATGATGGCTTTATGGAGGCACCTGGAGGTCCATAGCGATTAGGCGAAGTCGATGAAGAGGGGGACCTCCAGGAGCCTCGTTCCTGGTTCCACAATGCCCAGGAGGGCCTCGTTCCCCTCCTAACCTGCATAGAAAAGATCAGGGGCTCGAGGGCTTCGACCTCGACCGATTTTGAAGCTGTCAAGCAAAAAGGGGTGATGTAGGCGGTGAGGTCCGGCGATGCGGAGGAGGGGGACCTTTATTCGCAAAGTCAGCAAGGCTCTGGTTGGTTGGGAACGATCAGGAAACGGAGAACATGTGGGGGATCGAAATGGGGGCAGTTTGAGCGTCGGAGAGTCACTGGATGGGACAGGAGTCGTCGCCGGAGCGGAGCTTAGGCGAACTACAACTCGACCAAATCAAGGTGATTTACTTGACTAAAAACTAATCTAACGACTGGAAATAAAGGCTGGAATGAAATCTTATCTATTAAAGCAATAAAACAGCTCTTATACCTGGTGGAGCACCAGGGAGCAGGGCGACGCCGGAGCTCCGCCTTGGGTGCTGCCTCGACTCCTCCGACCTGTTGATGCCTCCGGAAGGACCCCCCTGTCATGAGGATTCACTCTGGAGTGGAAGCGAGGGTGGAAGAAGCTCAAAAGGAGACCAAAATGGGGAAGGAGGTCAATTCACTCTGGAGTGGAAGCAAGGGTGGAAGAAGCTCAAAAGGAGACCAAAATGGGGAAGGAGGTCGAGGCACTTATTTATGGACATGGCGCTGCACCCTTATTGACCGGGGTGCCACAAAGAATCGCCTGGTCTTAGGATTGATTTGATATGTTGGCATGAAAGATGGATCATTGACGAAACTTTTTCATGAAGGAATAGAGTCTACAAAATCAATGGACTAGAAGGGGAAAGTCAGAGAAGAGGGGTTGAGAAGACATTCTGACACAGGGCGGCTGGTGGCAGAGGAGTTGACCGGGCGTTCAACGAAGGGAAGAGTCTGAATGGTCCACATCAGCACCGAATTGACCCCTTGATTAAACATAATAAACGATTTTATTAATTTTTGCTTATAAAATAAGAAATGTTTATTAAATGATGGAGTATTTATTTATGAATTTTATTAATTTTTTGGTGTATTTTATTATGAGTTTATTTCAATAGTGTATTTATAGGTTTATTTACATGTATTTTGTACAATTTATTTTTATTTTGTGTATTTTATTTTATTATTTTATTATATTATTCTATATATGTCTAACTTATTTTTGAGAGTATAAATATATTTTTATTTGATTTTTATGAGTTCATTCGCATATTTAAATAAATAGGCACATATAATATGTAGGTATACTTATAGGTATTTTACCTATATTTTATATACATTTTATTTATTTAATGAATTTTATTGGATTTTCTATTAATTTAAACATGTACATGTATTGTGTATATTATTTACATAATTATAAAAATATAGATTTATAAAAATAATGAACAATGAATATAATGAATATTTTAATTGGTATTATGTACATTGAGGGCCAAAAACCTAACTTTCACAGATGATTTCCAAAACTTATGACACCAATTTTATTAAATAGTTCTTGAAAAATTATATACAATTAAAGGTGATTTAAATGAATTTTGAGTTTTTATTTGCCATGTACGGGTATGTGAAGTTGAGATTCTGGCTTTTTATTCTGTGTATAGAATGTACAATGTATAATATTTTTGCACAAACTCAATTTTGTCTTTTTATTTACATTATTATCTACAACTTTCATGTACAAAATTTCTTTATTTGATAAATAAATAATTAGATACAAAATAGATGCCAAAAATGCATAAATCAAGAATGAATAAATGAAATATTTATTGTACTCTCGGCCCTTATCTCCCCTACTTTATTTCTTATCGACCAATTCCATTCTGGACTTGGTCTCGGGATCAGGGTTGTAAAATATTTGCAATATTTTATTCTTTTTCTTTTCTTCTCTTTATTCTATAATTTTGGCAGTAAAAACCTTATTTTATGTACACTTAATACCATAAATGATGGATGCTATTATAGACAAATTGATGCTATTTGCATGCATTTGCTTGGGTTTTTGAGGCCAAAATAATAGAATAAAGGTGATGAAATGGAGATTCATCACCCCCTATACTTGCCTTTGCTAGTCCCTTAGCAAATACTTATACAATAAGTACAAAAAAAGAATAAAGAATAAGAAGAAAAGAAAAAGGAAGATTGAAAAGATAGAGTGAATAGGATTGCTTTCAGTGCAATATCTTGTCCTTACAAAATCAGAATTTGGAGCTTCTGTGGGTGTGAATGTGTGTAGAACCTAGTCGGGAACCAACTTTAAAACACAACGATCTTCGAGAGTCACAGAACTCGGTTCAACCCACCTCAATAGCCTGGTCAGAACTGGCCTACGCCATACGCAAACCCTTATGATAATGAAGCTGACTTGTAAAGTGTGAGTGATAGTGGCTCTCACCAACTGAAATGACAAAGGAACTAACTTCTCCAGAATGACAACCCAATGATTCCCCAATCCTGTCATCTGTCGTCGAGGAGCGGGGTGTTCTCTTCTAAGTTCAAGTGGCATCCGACTCAAGAGGAGGAGGGGAAGAAGAGAATGGACGGTAGCCAGTGTAGCTATCTATCCTGGGACGCAAGACCAGTGTAGTCAAGTGATCCAGCTACATGCTCACATGGTATAACTTTGATGCTCAAGCTTGCTTATTTTCTATACAACATATATACATACTCTGGCAGGAACTTTATTATTTGTATTTACAAGCCTGCCCCCTTTTTTGGAGTTTTTTTCAAACATACTATTCACAGAAGCATTTACATAAGGACTTTTCCCTCTTTTGAAGCTTTATCGCAACCCACGCTCTCCTGTCATTCGACTTCATTGAAACTGGACCAGGTTGGGGTGCACTTCCCTCCCTAGATGAGGACGAATGTTTCCACTCGTGTGCGTCTCAGACGAGAAAATCCACCCCCCTCGCCGCTTCAACTGAGTTGAGTCAAGTGAAAGGTGCAAGTGTCCAAGTTAGGTTACAACCGACAAGAGTCATGCGTGTGTCTCGAAAAGTTCTAGTTAGTCAGTTGAGGTGACTTGAACCCAGCCATGATTTCTCAAAGAATTAAGTCTGAATAGACCTGAAGTACCTTAAACCTAGTTCCCATAAGGTTCCAGTGCAGTTAAGTGCGGTAAGGTCCAACCGAGCTCCAAGTTTAGACTTTATTGGACTGGTTCAATCATCAAGCTCACTCAAAAAGAATATGAATGATATGCGCATGCTATGCTCAATGAATGATGAATTTAAAAATCAAAGAATCTTTTTGCACAAAGAGTTTTTGCAAATAAAAGATCTTGGCACACAAAAAGTTGGCACAGTTATTTACACGGGCGTGCCGCTTTATTTTACAAGATCAAAGATTTTAAAGAATTTACAAGTGTTATCCTGTTTGTTCTAGGTACATATATACAATTGATAAAGACTTTTTATTTAATGGCTTTACAGATCTGTCCATATTTATTTATTTATTTGAAAACATTTTCAAAACTATAGTACACGATAATTTTGGCAATCATTTACAAACATTTGAAAACCATTTTGCAAAGATTTGTCACACTATGTTTACATATTTTCCACAAGCATTTTTACAAACATTTTTCAAACCATTTGTACATAGGTTTAAAAATCCTTTATTTCACACAAAGAAGAAAATTTTATAAACAAAGCAATTTTACACTGGTTGAAAACATTTCACAGCAAGTTTTCCAAACAGTTCACACCATTTTTCAAATAATTCTGTAAAGGTATTTAACCTGATTTATTAATCAGTATATACAAAGAGAAACTACACTTTATGTACAGAATGACTCCGACTCTTATAAGTTTTATTTGGAATTATTGCTTATTTTTGCATGAAAATTTTTTGTGTATGCTGCTCAGACTTATTTGAGAATCATTTTCAAAAGATTTTGAAGACTATAGTCCAAAATATTTTTACAAACATTACACGCATTTGGAAATGATTTTTGCAAAGGTTTTTCGAACAATATAGATAGATTTTTGAAAATGATTTTACAACCATTTTTCCAACCACTTGCAAATCACTTTTCAAATGTTTTTATTTCACTCAAAGAAACTAAATTTTGTAAACAAAATTATTTACAAAGGTTGAATACTTTTTACAAAATATTTTTCAAACACTTTTCAAAAGATTTCTTCACAAGGAGAACATTTTTGCACAAAGCATTTTTCCTGATTTATTAATCAGTACGAGTAAAAAGAGTTTGAGGAGCTCACAATCATCTTTTATTATAGTAATAGAAATACTTTTATCATTACTTTTAGCTTGAGGTAGTATTTTTATTTACAGTATGAATTATGGCTTATAGTATATACATAGTATATACGACCCCCTATACTTAGCTTGAGCTATGCCCTCATAGATCGAAGAGAAACGAGAAGACATAACTCGTACTGAGTATAGACAAGTTTAAAGAATAAACGAATAAGAGATAAACGAATGAGAAGTTGACTGTCCCCCTGTACTTAGGATCAAGTAATCCTAAGTATAGCAGACTGTACACAAAGCAGGGAGGGTCAAGGGTGGGAATAAAGAGATCATACTCAGATTGTCTCCCCCTATACTTAGGGTAAGATACCCCTAAGTATAGACAAGGAGAGGCGACAATGGAGTAGATCAAAGAATAGAGAAACTCGTGGTGCACACCCCCTTATACTTAGGACAAAGTGCGTTCTAAGTATTGAAGATTGTCAACAAGGGGCGACACACTTTTTTTTGATAGAAAAAAGAGGATAAAAAAGGAAAAGAAGAGAGAAGAAATCAGATAATAGTTTTTGAGGTGCAACGTCTGAATCTTCTGTTGCTGACAATGTTGTGGGTATGTCATCAAGGTGCAGAAGCTGGATGGAGTCGATAACGACCAAGAATGTATCAGGCTCGAGGTAAGGCTTCATGAGTTGACCGTTGACGACGAATGGTTGTGCGTCAGGGGACAATTCTGATATGGCAATACTTCCATTGTCACACACTTCACGAACTTGGAATGGCCCTGTTCATTTACTCTTTAATTTGCCCGGGAAGATCCGCAACTTTGCATCAAATAACCATACTTTCTGTCCAACTTCAAAGGTCTTTCATCTGATGTGCCGGTCATGCCAGCGTTTCACCTTTTCCATATACATCAATGTGTTATCGTATGCATAGTCTCGAAACTCCAAGAGTCTGTTCATATCATCTTTTCTTTTTTGACTACTTTTTTGAGAGTCCAAATTGCACATGTTAATTGCCCATAAAAGACTTGTGAATTAATTCGACGGGAAGATGGCATGGCTTCCCATATACAAGATGATAGGGCGACATGCCCAAGGGAGACTTGTAGGCGGTTTTGTAAGCCCAGAGGACTAAGTCCAAGAGTTGAGATCAGTTATTTCTGTCCGGCCTTACAAGCTTCTGAAGGATTATCTTGATTTCTCTGTTCGACAATTCTGCCATGCCATTGTCTGAGGATGATAAGGGGAGGCGACACGATGGTCGATGCCATACTCCTTCATTAATTTCTTGACCTCTTTGTTAATGAAATGGCTACCCCCATTTGATATGAGAATCTTCGAAATCCCGAACCGCGCAATAATGTTATCTCTCAAGAATCGGCACACCGTCCGACTGTCAGCGGCTCGAGCGGGAATAGCTTCAACCCAACGACACGTAATCTACAACAAGAAGGATGTGCTCAAAACCTTGACTGTTAGGGAAAGGTCCCATGAAATCAATGCCCCATGCATCAAAAACATCTGCTATCTGAATGATCTTCAGGGGCATCGAATCTTTTGCAGTGAGTGTACCCTTCAATCTCTGACAGTCAATGCATCATTTGATGAATACTGCTGCATCCTTGAATAGTGCAGGCCAACAGAAGCCACACTGAAGTACTTTATCTGCCGTACGGTCTCCAGAGTGATGTCCACCAGATTCGAGCGAGTGAGAATGCTCGAGGACACTATAATGCTCCTCCTGAGGTATGCACCTGCGCCAAATGCAATCAGCTCCTTCCCTGAATAGAAGAGGATCTTCCCATTGATAGAAATGGATGGTCGATATGAATTTATTCTTCTGATTCTTCATCCAATCCGATGGTGTTACCCTCGAGGCGAGGTAATTGACTATATCAGCATACCAAGGGAGGGAATCCACTGCTAAAATTGACTCGAAAGGGAAGGTTTCTGTGATAGGTGCGTTGTTCAGGTGAGGCTCTTGCTGCTCAATTCTGGAGAGATGGTCTGCTACCACATTCTGAACTCCAGGCTTGTCCTTGATTTCCAAATCAAATTCCTGGAGGAGAAGAATCCATCGAATCAGTCTCGGCTTGGAATCCTTCTTCTGCTGTAGGTACCGGATAGCAGAGTGGTCTGTAAAAATGTTAACTTTTGATCCAAGCAAATAGGATCTGAACTTCTCAAGGGAGAAAACCACAACCGTCAGCTCTTTCTCTGTCATAGTGTAATTTCTTTGTGCCTCATCTAATGTTTTGCTGGCATAGTGAATGACATAGGGCACCTTGTCTTTTCTCTGTCCTAGAACAACCCCGACTGCAAAGTCTGACGCATCAGTCATGATCTGAAAAGGGAGAGACCAATCCGGCGGCTGTAGGACTGGAGCTTGAGTGATAAGCTCCTTCAGTTGATTGAAAGCAAGGAGAACTTGATGATCGACGTTGAACTCGGTTTCCTTGCATAAAAGCTCTGTTAGAGGCCAGGCGATGCAGCTAAAATCCTTGATAAATTGTCTGTAAAATCCCACATGCCCCAGGAATGACCTTACATTTTTGACTGATTGAGGTGGCTCTAGATTGGCAATACCGCTCATAGTTTTCAATTGCTAAATAAATTATTAGAGTAACCAGGCTCTGATACCAATCTCTCACGATCCCGTTTCTCGGGTCATCGAATCCTCTCATATCCGGATCTGGTTATTCAGCAATAATTTATTCAGCAATCTTTTAGAAACAGACTGTAATTAAAAATACTCAGAAGAAAATATTTTAACACTTTTCCATTCACAAAATAAGGTTCACATAAAATATTATTCCACTATAACCATTTATATGTACATCAGCTTGAAAGGAAAATACACAAAATATTATTAACTGCCTTACAGAGAAGAGCTACTGTGGCTAGTTGGATGACTATATTAACTGGTTGTATTACTAAAGTTCTTGCGCTTGCTCACCGACACCTGTTGGGTTTTCCATCAATCATAGGATAAAAATTAGCGAATGTTAAGTAACGAAGAAGAGAAAAGCAAACAAATTATGTAATTTTTTTCAAAACTTGTTATCAGAAAAGGTTTCATTCCTTCTCGTTAATTTAAGTCCTATCCCTTTCTATTCCACGTCAGGGATTAGTCCAGTGAAACCCACCATTCTTGGACTCCGAAGCTGTGGACACTTTGGTATTGGAGATTGTGTTGATCTTGGTAATCTTATGCCGCCACACGTCGCCTCAACCAATCCTCCAATACTACCTTGACAATTTCCTTTTCTTTTATTAGTTAGGGTCTCAAACCCTCAGCTTGGAAAACAAACGAGCACACCGTCCTCAAGGACTCAGTCGCTTAAAACCCAGGCTTACATTATAACATACTGACTTAAATACATATTATTGTGACCCATCTGCTACTGAAACACCCGTACCTCCACCTAGCATGACCACATCTTTCGTCATTCAACCCGAAGATATTGGCTCCTGAAGGATATTGAGAATCCTTAAGCGCATCACGGAAGCGTGTCGATCGCATCGTATGCGATCGGAGCAACTAGTCGCACTAGATGCTAGATGCAACGGAAATTAAATTTTTTTAAAACTAAAGATGAAACCACATGATCACGAGAACACTTCTCGGATCGTTTCATCAAACCACAAAGTATAAGGAATACCTCTTGAAGCGTGGTTGTGATCGCGAGATCCCAAAGTAGAGATCCTCCTGTCTCAAGTCCAATCCACGAAGAACGCACTTGCGGGCACGATGATGAGTCGCGTCCATCCCGCAATCCTCGATGAAGATCCAAGCGATGGCTCCCCCCGATTTCGTCGAACGAAATCCGTCGTCTTCCTTTCGAGTAAGCAACTCCAAAGAAGAAGGAGATCCTCGAGTCGTCGAAGAAGAAGCCGAGAAGGTCTCTCTCTATACATAAGATGGACAGCCATCTTGAAATAGAGAGAGGGAGAGTAGGCGAGAATGAGAGAGAGAGAGAGAGAGTTGTAACCTTGTACAACTCTTAATGATGTACCTTGGAAGGCTACCCTAGTCCTCCTTTTATATTAGTTTAGAATCCAATGGATCTCAATCCATGGGACCCATGGATCCAACGCCCAGGCTTGGTCCATGTAAAATCAATGGTTATAATTGTTGTTGGTTAAAACCAACAACATTTATTTATAATTAAATTAAATATATGTTGCAACATTATCAACACATTTTTAATTTAATATAAATAAATTAGTTGAGAGATTAATCAAGATAATAAAATGGAGATAATGTAGCCTCCTAAAAATGGGGCTTATTATCTCCTTTTATTATATCATATTATCTCTTAATAATATGTGACAACTATTATCACATAATTATTCACAAAATTAATTCCAAATTAATTTGTGAATATTTCAATCATGCCATTGAAAAAATATGAATCAAATTCACAACCCAAACTAATCTGTAAATGACATTTCCAGATAATTAACAAATGTGAATCCAATCCACATTTAATAATTAACAAATGTTATTTACTAAATTTCTCTCTCTTGTATATTACAGATCATATTTACAATACACAAATATCATGGATAGTATTATCCACATTCTCTAATCCTTGATAATTAAATCCCATTTAATTATCTTGGATAATAATATGAATCATATTCATATTATGCTTGATAATTAAATCTCATTTAATCATCAAGTTCTTCTTGCTTGGATATGAATTTCATCAAATGAATTATTCTCGAACCCTTTCAAGAATAATGTGCTTTCTCCACAGAAACTTGGAGATAAGGACAGGACGATTGTATTATTCCACGTATAGTGACTTGGATGTTGAGATCTCATATCAAATCCAGATCTTACGGACCTCCCACAGATGCTTGATTAAATCAAGACCGCAAATCTAATTTTCTCATTGAATCTGAATCTCATTCAGCCCAATGTCCAACACTTGGACTAAGATCAGATTGGTTCTCTACTGGAAGGAGTCACTAAAATCCAGACCTGTTTCATCACTCCCTCGGAATGGAAGCGTCATGGATATACAATCGTTTATGATCACATCACCCTCAGGTATTCCCAATACCTGTACATCCTGCATACTAGAAGACCCATGGTCAACCCGAAGATCAAGATCAATTTTACACTGTCTTCTTCAGGGTTTGATCACTAAGTTTCTCATTTGATCATTGAGATTTGGTATTGTTGAGCGAGAAATTCGAGGACAGAAATTAATTGATAAATGGGTCGTTGTTTTTCCCCAAAATCCCGCGTCAACAAAAGATTATTTATTTTTTATTTTGCTACTTATTAACCTGTATAGCGGACAGGGTCGAACTCAGGGAGGCTACAATTCCCGAGGGTTATTCAATTAATCAAAAATCAATCAAGAGAAAACAGGAATCTCAAAGGACAACTATCCTTGGTTTTTGTGATTTTTTTGAATCTTTTATTTTTTAAATTTTTTTATTTCTAATTTTTTTGAATTTTCTGATTTTCAAATTTTTAGTGATTTTGATTTTGCAATTTTTTTATTTTAAAAAATAACACAATGCAATATGATTAAACTCAGAAAATATGCACACCAACTCTTTTTGCAATTTTTCAATTAATCAAAGAAACTCAGAAAAATACAAAGCAATTATTTTTGTGTTTTAAAAGTTTTGAAATATTTTTGAGAATTTTTGTGGAAATTTCAGATGTTTTTGTATTTTTCTAAAAATCAAACAATGAGGAAACAAGAAAATGTGCACAGCCTGGAGTAATTTGCAATTTAAAAATCTTTTAAATGCCCAAAACTCCTGGCAATTATTTTTAAGACAAACTAGAAACAACTATATACAAACAGGAACTGAAATCACAATTTTTGGATTTTTGTAGAATTTTTTATGATTTTTAGAAGATTTTTGATATTTTTCAATTTTTTTGAGTTTTATAAATGATCAATGCGTGAAACTTTGTCAGAAATTAAAAGACAATGAAATACAACTACTCTATTTTTTTTGTAATTTTTCGAGGTATTTTCGATTTTTTATGAATTTTTGAATTTCAGGAAGACAAAATAACACTGTTTTTGATTTTTTAATAATATCAAATGAAGTCAAACTGCAATGAAAAATTTATGCTAATGAAACAATCACATGAAGAGCATAGCACAATTTTTTCAAAATTTTTGGGTCATGAATAACATTTATTTCAATAAAAGATCATGCAAATTCAATGTTCTGCAGTTAAGGGACTAAACTGTAAATAAGCAAAAGTTGTGGACTGAAATCTAAAGAGTCAATGTTTTTGTCCCAAATAAATAATCAAAATAAACAGAGAAATGAAAGCGTAATTTTACCAATATATCCTGTGAATGTCATGTACTCTGGAGCTCTGGCAGGGATGTTTCTGCAAATCTGAATACCTCCGGGGATTTTGATGTAATTTGTCCTTTTTTTAATTGAATCCAAACCCTAGAGGATTTTTTGTTTCTTGCTTTCCAAAGCAAAGGGGGCTCAAGGGACCACGCGCCGACCCCTTCTTCTTCAATAGTGGAGGGCGGCGGGCGGCGCCGCTCAAAGGCGTGGCTCAGTGGGCGACGGGGCCGCCGCTCGTGGCTGTTGGAGGCTCCTGGGCGAGAGGGAGGGCGCGCGCTCGGGAGGAGCGGCGGCTGGAGGAGGTCGCGGCGTGGGAGAACGTGAAGGCGGCGTCGCCGAGGTCAGGGAAGCGCGTAGGTGCTGCAGGCGGCGCTCGCGGCGGTCGGGCTGAGCGGCTGGGGGCGCGGGCTGGCCGAAGGCGGAGGAGCGGCGTCTAGCTGCCCGCTGGCGGGGCGATGGAGCTTCAGAGGTGAAGGGCGCGGGGCGGCACTCGCGGCGGGGTGAACTGGCGCGGGGCGGCGCCGCCTCGTGCAGGTGGCGTTGACGGGCGGAAGACCGGCCTGGAAGGTTGGTTGTGGGCGGCGTTGCCGCCCTTCGCGGCGGAATTGCTGGAGAAGATGGCCGCTGGGGCCGGCCGCGTCGCTGGCGGAGGGGCGCGCGACCGGTGGAAGCTTCAGAGGCGGAGGGCCCTAGCGGGCGGCGGGGGTGGCGACCCCGCTGCCTGTTGGCGTTTTTTTTGTTTATTATTTTTTTTGTGTTTTCTTATGTAAACAGTAAAGAAAAGAAGGAAAACTCTTTTTTTTATAAATCCGAAAATTAGAAAAGAAAAGGGAAAAGAAAATTCTTTTTTTATTTTTTTATTGTTATCCTGCAAAACAAATGTTAGAAACTAATGGTTTTTTTTATTATTTTGTTATTATTTTGCAAAATAAACACTAGAAATAAAGGAGAAAATTTATTTATTTACAAAGTCGGAAAAATGAATGGAGATTCGACGGAGATGATGGATTCGAATCTGATCTCCAGCCACCGTACGCGGCCGGAGTTGAGAGATCGTGGACGGTAGAAAGAGAACGTGGAGAGATCAAGAAATTGAGATGACAAATCGAATCGGTGGTGAATAAATCGTGGTGGATTTTCTTAAGATCTAGAAGAAAAAAAATTACGACAAAATAAACTACGATTAAACTAAGATAAAATGCGAAGAAAAATTTTGGATCTCACCTTAGGAGTGGAAAATGGACCGTGATCGCCTCGACAAGGCCGACTCGCTGTCACCGGACGGCTCGGAGGCTAGGCAACTCCCTCGACGAAATTTCTCTCGGAGATCGGGCTCCTCTCTCTAAAGATTGATCAGGTTGGAATGAGGGAGATGGAGCCATATAAATAGAAAAGAGAGACATTTGAATTTTTGAATTTTTGGATAAGAAGATAAGAGATGAATGTTTAAATTTTTTTGGTGGAAGAGATAACATGAGAGATAAAATAGAAAGATAAAATTATTTACAAAATTATCTATTTTTTGAATTTTCGTCACTTTATTTATTGGAATTTGAAAATGTTATTTTTTTATGATGGTTGGTTAAAAATTGCAACTATATACATATACTATACACATATATGGTATTATATACAAGGGTAAATGATGAAATTAGCCTCTTTTTTTGTTTTAAGAATGTTATTATTTTTTTTTATTTTTTTTGTTTTATTTTTATTTTAAGTACTTAGTAAAAATATTTACAAATATACAAGTACAATATGTACAAAATACAAGGGAAAATTGCACAAACCACCCCAGAAAACCGACTTTTCAACCGTAACTCCAAAAATTATGAAATCACAGTCATTTTGAAGATAATTTAATTTAGAATTCAATGGAAGTGAAATTGGTTCAATTTGATATTATATGGAGCCGGAATTAATCTTCAAATTAGTGCTTAGTGGCTTTTTCCAAGTGTGGCTACTTTTATTCTGTACATGATTTAATTTTGCAATCATTTTTATTATTTAGGACACATTTTTATTTACAACTTTGGTTTTGAATGTTATTTGATTTGGGGTCAATTAAGGTACAAATAAATTAATGCCAATTTTATACAGATATACACAAAATAAGTGAGAAACACATTTTTTTGGATTTTCTGGTTGAGGACCCTATCTCCCCCTACTTTATTCCTGGTCGATCAGGTCAAGTCTTGACCTTCTCTCGGGGTTCGGGTCATCCTGTATACAGTCTTCCATTTTTTATTTTCTTTTCTTTATTTTTCCTTTCTTTCTTTATTTATTTATTTTAGGTTAAAATTAGTAAGAAATGTACAATATTTACACACAAATGCAAGTTAGTAAGAATATGGAGTTATCGTTATATGCAGGTGTTTTATAAGGGATTTTAAGCTAAAATAAATGAATAAAGATGACGAATCGCAGATTCATCATCCCCCTATGCTTTACCTTTGCTAGTCCCTTAGCAAACACTTATTTGAAAGAATAAGTGAAGAAGAAAAAGAAAGGGAAAAATAAAGAAAGTAGGACAATATTGAGTATTAAACTTATCTTTATAAAATTGTAGTTTGGAGCTCTGTCGGACCTTTGGATTATTTATGTGTCGGAACTTCTGTGAGACTTAGAATTTTAAAACCAACAGCCTTCAAGTTCTACACATCATTGTCACAGTTTTGGCCCAGAAGTCATCTTAGATCGATCCTCTTCCCAAAGCATACCTTATGAACATTGAACACTCGACTCATGTGTGTGAAAAAGTTTAGCTCTTCCCATCCAGAATGCCGGACTACCATGCAAATCTCCTCTCCAATAACTCGTCCTCGGGGAGTCAGGTATTTCCTTCTAAGGTCTGTCGTGCTGTGTTCACAATCGAATTGGGGGAGAAGTTAGAAGAATGAGAAAAGAACTGGAGGGTGGTTTAGTGTAGTCACCTCTCCTTGTGAAGCTGGCCAGTGTAGCCGAGTCTCCACCAAGATCTGCAGGTTTTCTTGAAGCTTGGACCTTTTTGGTCAGATATTTATTTAGTAGTAGCTTCTTTGTATTTGGAGTTTTGGTGGTTCTGCTTGGATCTTGTTGTGCCCCTACGGATATAGAATCTTTTTTTTTCCGTACATGTTTTGGGGTCTTAGAAAAAATTGTGCCCAGCCGTCCATCCCTTTTCCGAAGCTTTATTTCAACCCGTACTCCGGTCTTTAGATTTCCACGCTACCAGAAAAGAAACTCACACAGTCTTCCAACATCCCGTCTGAGTTGAGCTAAGTGCATAGTGCGGGAGTACAAATTAATTCGCTATTCCAGAGTTGTACCCAGAATGAAGAGACCAGGTTAGACACTAAGGGTCAAATGCTGCACATTGTCATGTGGAACTCAAAGAATTAAGTCAAAGACCTGAAGCTTCTAGAATCCTATTTCTCGGTGAAGTTCCTCTGAGAGTTAGGTGGATTAAGGTCCAACTAAGCTCCATTCTTCAATTTCATTCCAGACATAGTTTAAATATCAATACTATCCTGAAAAATGCACATGCAAATGCAGAATATGAACAATGCAGAGAGGTTTTTTTTGAAAAAGAATGATGCACATGTGAAAAGAACCATTTTTTTGTAAAACAATTTTCCAATTTTGAACTTTTTATGGATTTTTTTGAGGGAAAAATACAGATGTGAAAGAAAGTTTTTTTTATGCAAATTTTTATGATTTTCGGTTTTGTAGTTTTTTTTAAAGGAGAAAGGGTTTGTAATATATACAAGTATATACACGAGACTTTTTTTTTGTTTTTTTTGTGTGTTTGTTTTGTTTTTGTTTGTTTTTTTGTTGTTTTTTCTCTCTCTCTCTCTCTTCCCATTTTTTTGTTTTGTTTTTTTTGTTTTCGTTTTATTTTTGTGTTTTTTTTGTTTTATTTTTTGTTTTTTTTTGTTTTCTTTTTTTTGTTTTGTTTTATTTTTTTTATTTTTTTGTTTTTTTGTTTGTTTTTTGTTTTGTTTTTTTGTTGTTTTTTTGTTATTTTTGTTGTTGTTTTTTTGTGTTTTTTTTGTTTGTTTGTTTTTTTTGTTTTACACACGTGGATTTTACAAAATATACACATAACCCCTCAAATAAATGTATTTAAAAGTACGAGTTATGTCTAAAGTATATATACAATATATACGACACCCCCTATACTTAGCTCGAACTATGTCCTCATAGTGATCAGAGAGCGACAAATGAAGACATAACTCGTGCCAAGCAAAGAAAGGTGAAAAGACTCCTATGCTACAACGACTCAAAGAAAAGATAAAATGAAGAGAAGTTGATGATCCCCCATATACTTAGGATCAAGTAATCCTAAGTATAGTGGAATGTACAAAGGGGAAAACCAATGAAGAGAATGTACAGACTCACAAAGACACGATATGAACAACATCACCCCCCTATACTTAGGGTAGAGTATCCCTAAGTATAGGCAACAACAACAAGGGTGATAAACAGGATGAATATGAACAACACAAATCCTTCACCCCCCCTATACTTAGGATAAAGCACATCCTAAGTATAGCATATATACACATACACACACACACACGGAAAAGGGGTGAATGATAAAACGGGAGAAGACAGAGTGAAACGAAAGGATATACAAGAGGAGTGGATTTACAAAGGTTAAGAAGATCGAAAACGAACCTTCTTGCGGGACCGTTGAGGTATGGATTTGACAAGGTGTAGGTCGATATTGAGATTATCATTAGATATGAACTGAGTAGGATCGACTAAGAATTTATCCTCAGCGGTTTCAAATTGTGCATGCCTAAACCGATTATTGGAAGTAGTGTGATCATGTCTTGCATGGGAAGTCTCGCAAACATCAAAGTAGAATGGCTCGAAATCATTATCACAAAAGTAGGATCAATTTCAGCCTGGCGATCCTCTACCGGATCATCATCTTTATCAAAAGGCCCAAATTCCTTTATAAAAGCAATCAAATCAAATTTGTCCTGATCGGTCTCTTCTGAATCAGGGTGAATAGGAACGGACTTATCGGTGAAAGTAGTCGAATCGTGTCCGTCCTGTCTAGTCTCAGAGTTTGCCTTCCGCTCTAGGGTGTCTATCGTGTAAATCCCGTGGATGTCATCAATGCATCGCCACGTACCAGAAGAGGAAACTCCAAGATCTATGCTTTCCGAGTCCTCCTCCTTGAAGAGGAATTCTCGGGTCTCAGTATCATCCATCATATAGCAAAAATCTCTGGTATTATCAACATGATCAAAGTCCTTGGGGTTGTCTAACACGGGTGGGCTCTCATGGGATGCGGGTTTCTGGATGGTAGCGGGTGTAGTGATTAACACATCGCTCCCTACATCAGAACGGAAGCAAATCTCTCCTGAACCATAGTCAATAACGGCTCCCGCAGAGGCAAGGAAAGGCCGTCCCAGGATGATTGGAGGGTGCTCCACAGGGGTGGAGGTCTCCATGGGCATTACAACAAAATCCGAAGTAAAATCCATGCCCTGAATAAGAATGACAGCGTTTTATAAAATACCCTTCAGCCTCTTGATAGATCCATCAGCGAATTGAACTATCATCCTGGTTTTCTTGAGAGGCCCAAGATGAAGAGACTGTACCATGGAGAAGGGTATTATATTGATTGATGACCCGCCGTCAAGGAGAGCGTTATCACAAGAATAGTCAGATATGGAGCAACTCACAAGAGGTGTGACTGTGTTCCCTTTCTTAAAATACGGATGGTGAGAGATGGCGTAGGCAGTGGCCATGGTCAAGATGTGATGCTCAGATCTTCTCCTTCTCTTTCTCTTCTTTTGTTGAGCAGTAGATAAATCTGTCATGGCCTGTTGAAGTGGGGCTTTAATGATCTCATGAAGGGTGGCCACCACTTCGGGTTTAGTCAACATTTTTTTGAATTTTTGGACCTCATCCATACAAGGGAGGAGGTCGGAATCAGCATTTACATGAGGATTGCCAAGAGCAGTCTGTACAGTGGCATCCTCGGGATCTCGGTTGGGACATGGCTGTGTGGGTAAATGATCGGGCATTTGGGTTCTTTTCTCACAAAATGAATCGATAATATGTCTCCCAGAATATTTTTGTATTTTCAAAATTTTCTCATTTTTTTGTGTTTTGGATGATTTCAAGCTCTCATGATTATCCTCGAGTGAATTAATATCCTCAAATATTGGAGCAGCGTTCTGTCTCTCATTTATGTTAATAAAGTTGGAAATCTTCGAATTCATATGCTCCACCATTTGATTCAATGTGTTAAGTGTGGAAATCATGAAAGGTGACTCCAAAATCCCAGGATCGAGTGGGTTGAATGAGGGTGGGTGAAAATCAAAGTCCTTCGTCTCCTGAAATAATGGGTTAGGCGGATATGCACAAACATCAGGAGGAAGATCCTCCTGGAAAAGGGAAGGTGGATCGTCTGGAGAGTACGAGGTATCTGCGAAGATCGGATTAGAATAACTCCAGTCGGCCATCTTCGAAACAAAAGATGGGAGAGCATGAGGGTCAAGCCAAAAGATATGGAGAAAAAGGCGCAAATGCACAGAAAAGATCTGGTATGCACGCAAACAATCAAACACAATACAAACCCCCAATTCACCAACTCAACGTAGTGTGAAGACCGTGAAGGTTCGGTCTCTTAATCTTGTATGTTTTAGAGTTAGGTGATAATCACAAAGTTGTCCAAACACTTAGGCTGAATTATGGGATTTGGGCACTAACCTTAGTGTGTACGCGAGCAAGTTAAAACGAATACAATGAGGGGGTTACTCTCCCCAAAACAATGATTTTTCCTTGTATTTTTTTAGGGTCGAGTTTTCTTTAGCAATCCCAAATTTTAGGCAGTTAACACTTGGTTAAAATATTTTCAAAGAATCGCCTACCGAGTGTCCAATTTCCTTTTTATCTTATGTGAGTGAAAACAAGGGAGGAGATCGGAAATGCCAATGCACGATTAAAAACGATGATGCATGCAGGGGTTAGAGATGCGTACCTTGTCGTCAGCACTCTACATGCAAGTGATCCGCGCAGAATTTAAATACAGAAAAATAAACTATCCTATATGCAAATGCAAGTGAACCGTCCTAGATGATAACTTCTATTAACGGGCAAGAACAAGTTAATTTGACTAAGTCCAAATTACACTCTACTCTATAGGCACAGAAATTCTTGTTTAGAGTTTTTGGACCTAATTAATTACCTGGCTCAAGCAAATTAATTAAAGCAATCAACAGGTGGCTCGCGAAATCCACGGAAAACCAAGAAAAATAAATGCGATGAAAACAAAACCGATGAGGTCCCCCAAGTGCACCGACACTTGGCGAAACAGACCCCGTAACAAATTAATGTCCATTTACAAGAGTTCAAATGCTAGAAAATAAAGACTCTCTCTTTTTTTATCTCTCTTTTTTTTCGGCTCTCTCAATTTTCTTCTCCTCTTCTCACGCTATCCTGCGGCTTGGTGAAGAATCAAGCCGCCTCCACGTCGCTTGGGTGCTTCGGCTCTCCTAGGATCGCCTCCTTCGCTCCGCGGGCCCTCGCAAGAAAAAGAAAAGAGAATGTGTAAGAAACACAATTTTCAAATATGAGAAAATGATGAAATAAATGCAATGGATATGAACAATGGAATAATGTGGCAAACAGATAAACAATTATTTACAACCAAGAATAGCAGGTCAAGAGAGAAACCTAACTACCCTCGCCGTGCCTCCCCGACAACTGCGCCATTTTGTTGAGCGCAAAATTCGAGGACGGAAATTAATTGATAAATGGGTCGTTGTTTTTCCCCAAAATCCCACGTCAACAAAAGATTATTTTTTTTATTTTGCTACTTATTAACCTGTATAGCGGACAGGGTCGAACTCAGGGAGGCTACAATTCCTGAGGGTTATTCAATTAATCAAAAATCAATAAAGAGAAAATAGGAATCTCAAAGGACAACTATCCTTGGTTTTTGTGATTTTTTTAATATTTTTATTCTTTTTATTTTTTTTATTTATATTTTTTTATTTTCTAATTTTCAAATTTTTAGTGATTTTGATTTTTCAATTTTTTTATTTTCAAAAACAACACGATGCAATATAAACAAGATCAAGAATATGCACACACCAACTCTTTTTGCAATTTTCAATTATGCCAAAAATGCTCAGAAAAATTCAAAGAAAATATTTTTGGGTTTTAAGTTTTGAAATGTTTTTAAGAATTTTTGTCGGAATTTTCAGATGTTTTTGTATTTTTCTAAAAATCAAACAGTGAGGAAACAAGAAAATGTGAACAACCTGTAGTAATTTGCAATTTAAAAATATTTTAAATACCTAAAACTCCAGGAAATTATTTTTAAGACAAACTAGAAGAAAATATCTACAAAAAGAAACTGAAATCACAATTTTTAGATTTTTGTAGAATTTTTTATGATTTTTAGAATATTTTTGATATTTTTCAATTTTTTTGGGTTTTATAAATAATGAATGCGTGAAAATTAGTTAGAAATTAAAAGATAATAAAATAAAACTACTCTAATTTTTTTTGGAATTTTTAGAGGTATTTTAGAATTTTTATGAATTTTGGAATTTCAAGTAAGGCAAAATGACATGTTTTTGATTTTTTAATGATAATAAATGAAAGCAAAATGCAACAAAAAAATTATGCTAGATGGATATGAAGATCAGGAGCATAGCACAATTTTTGCAAAATTTTTGGATCACAAATAACATTTATTTCAATGAAAACACAATGCAAGTTCAAGTTCTGCAGTTCAGGGACTAAAAAGTAAATATGGAAAAGTTCTGGACTGAAATATAAAGATTCGAAGTTTTTGTCTCGAATATATAATAAAAATAAACAGAGAGATCAAATATGCAATTTTACCAATATGTCTTGTGCATGGCATGTGTTCTGGAGGCTGACAGTGACTTCTTTGCAATTCTTATGAAAATTGGGGCGCAACTGTAATTTTAGAGATGTCCGGGGGCTGGTCTGCAAATTTGCCCCCCTTTTTTTATGAATCAAAACCCTAGTTCTTTCGTTCTTTGCAATCTCAAAGGGGCAAAGGGAAGCATCAAGGGCGCCGCCGCACCTTCTTCTTCTTCTTCTTCAAGAAATGGCGGCGTGCAGACGGTGGATGGCGCTACCGCGCGCGTGGGCGGCGAGTTGAGGTCGGCGCTGGAGGATGCGGGCATCGGCACGACGTTCGACGGCAGCGCTGAGGAACGGGGCGAGGCGGTGCGGCCCAGCGGCGGTGGAGGGCAACGCTGGCGGCGAAGCGCGGGGCTTGCGCGGAGACGCATGCCTCGGCGCGGAGTGATGCTTGTCGCGCAGGGGCGCGGGAGGTCGAGCGCGGGGCTGGAAAGGCCGGAAGGCGGCGGCTTCAGGCGCGACGGCAGGGTACGACGACCCTCCTGGCTGCCGTGGATGAAGGTCGGTGGCAGGGGTGGCGACCTGTTGCCGATTTTCTTTTTTTTTGTTTTGAATTTTTTTTATATTATATTGTAAACAGTGAATAAAGAAAAGGGAAAAACTTTTTTTTTGTAAATCTGAAAATAAGAGATGAAGGAATAAAGAAATATTTTTTTTTGGTTTTTTTAATTTTTTGCTTTTTTATCCTGCAAAACAAACGTTAGAGATAAAAAAATGATTTTTTTTATTTATCTACAAATCGGAACGTGGATGGAGATTCGGCGAAAGATGAGGGTTTCGAATCCGATCTCCGGCTACCGTACGCGGCCGGAGTTGAGAGATCGTGGGAGATAGAAAACGAAGGCGGAGAGATCGCGATGATGAGATGAAAATTCGGAATCGGTGATGGATAAAAATCGTGGTGGATTTTTTTCAAGATCTAAAAGAACAAAATGACGATAAAAAATGCGACAAAATAAACTACGATTAAACTAAGATAAAATGCGAAGAAAAATTTTGGATCTCACCTTAGGAGTGGAAAATGGACCGTGATCGCCTCGACAAGGCCGACTCGCTGTCACCGGACGGCTCGGAGGCTAGGCAACTCCCTCGACGAAATTTCTCTCGGAGATCGGGCTCCTCTCTCTAAAGATTGATCAGGTTGGAATGAGGGAGATCGAGCCATATAAATAGAAAAGAGAGACATTTGAATTTTTGAATTTTTGGATAAGAAGATAAGAGATGAATTTTAAAATTTTTTTGGTGGAAGAGATAACATGAGAGATAAAATAGAAAGATAAAATTATTTACAAAATTTTCTAATTTTTTTGAATTTTCGTCACTTTATTTATTGAAATGTGAAAATGTTATTTTTTTATTTTTTTATGATGGTTGGTTAAAAATTGCAACTATATACATATACTATACACATATATGGTATTATATACAAGGGTAAATGATGAAATTAGCCTCTTTTTTTGTTTTAAGAATGTTATTATTATTTTTATTATTTTTATTTTATTTTTGTTTTAAGTACTTAGTAAAAATATTTACAAATATACAAGTACAATATGTACAAAATACAAGGGAAAATTGCACAAACCACCCCAGAAAACCGACTTTTCAATCGTAACTCCAAAAATTACGAAATAACAGCCATTTTGAAGATAATTTAATTTAGAATTCAATGGAAGTGAAATTGGTTCAATTTGATATTATATGGAGCCGGAATTAATCTTCAAATTAGTGCTTAGTGGCTTTTTCCAAGTGTGGCTACTATTATTCTGTACATGATTTAATTTTGCAATCATTTTTATTATTTAGGACACATTTTTATTTACAACTTTGGTTTTGAATGTTATTTGATTTGGGGTCAATTAAGATACAAATAAATTAATGCCAATTTTATACAGATATACAAAAAATAAGTGAGAAACACATTTTTTTGGATTTTCTGGTTGAGGACCCTATCTCCCCCTACTTTATTCCTGGTCGATCAGGTCAAGTCTTGACCTTCTCTCGGGGTTCGGGTCATCCTGTATACAGTCTTCCATTTTTTTATTTTCTTTTCTTTATTTTTCCTTTCTTTCTTTATTTATTTATTTTAGGTTAAAATTAGTAAGAAATGTACAATATTTACACACAAATGCAAGTTAGTAAGAATATGGAGTTATCGTTATTTGCAGGTGTTTTATAAGAGATTTTAAGCTAAAATAAATGAATAAAGATGACGAATCGCAGATTCATCAGGTATCAATCATATACTTTTCAAAAGCATATGTCATACCTAGGTCTTGATCATATACTTTCCAAAAGTATATATCAAACCTACAAATTCAATCAAGCTTCCAAAGCGAGACGACCGTGCACGGAATTTGATTCTTCCCAATATCTCATGAGTGAGCTCATGTCTTTCCGGTTCAGTAGTGAACTTGTATGATCCCTTTGAGAGATCGTATTACTCATATGCCCTTATATGCACACCAACGTGCCGGTGTATAGACCTTGGTTAGGTCATCAACCTATTGGTCTGCCAAATGTACATACTCAGACATATAGCAATACATCTGTCTCCGGTCAGAGGATGCGTGCCTACGTCGGGACAGCATTCAACATAGGACTTAGGTTATCTCAATCTCGTTAAGTCAACCCATTGACCTAACTAATCTGACACCTCCGAATCTCTATTCCTATGCGGAGGACATGCATCAAGAGGTCGGTCAGATATCAACCTATGTGAGAAAGGATTGCCATCTCCTACTCAGGCTGGAGATCACATCTTAATAATCATTTGATGGTGCTTGATGAGTCCTCAATCTAACTCTTTAGATATTCATCCAAGCACCAGCCTCTATGATTCAATAATTGAATCAACGGCTGTATGATCATTAAGATAGCCATGGTACATAACCCTAATTGTACAGAGGGACCTTCTATGTAAATTATTTATTCTTCATTTCAGATCAGGGAATGATATTTGCAATAACATTTATTGCATAATGGCTCGTCGTGGGCTCACATGTCCAACAATCTCCCACTAGCCCAAAGAGCTATTAATGGGCTAATCATTTAAACCCACACTCATGTGACAATCATATGCTATTTAGAAAAATAGCTAGGTAAGCTGATCAGTCACTCTATTCCCAAAAGACTATGCCAAGTCTTTTTACGACACTTGCATATCCCTAGGTAACAATGCTCGCATCCAATGCGAATGTTGCATCTAATGCAACCAATACTCAATCTAGTCAAAGCAGTTATATTATCCTTGACACTATTGCTCAATAACTATTATAACCAGTATTTCCATAATCCTTATCAGAATACCCTTATTCCGGGAGATCACTATCTCTCAAGGTATCCACAGTTAAGACCTTTTAGATCTCTATCTATAAAGTCTTAAACTTTTGAAGATATGACTTTGAGATTACTATCTCAAAAAATCTTGTCATCTTTCAAGATTTTGTTATTACTGCATCAAGTGCTTTCTCTCCCTAGTAGGATTAGCTACACATTATTACTCCTACAGCATGGCAGATATCTGGCTTTTATACACATCTAGCATACACTTAGCTTTCCGTAACTGATGCACAAGTGCAAGCAGCTCTAGCATTCACTTCCTCAACTCTTTAAGGAGTTATCCCTTTGTATAGGTCAGTACCAAATCTCAAGGGAAGGAAGCCTTTCTTGGAATTTCCAAGAATGGAATATGTCCAAGGTGTACTACAAATGTGACAGTCCCAATACCCTCTTTTCTTTGGTTCTGAACAACTTCAGAATTAAGATCAAGAGGTATTCTTGAGATCATATCTCAAGGTATGGAATAGCCAGTTTATAAAACACTTATTATCATCCTTATATCATTCCAAATGATTAGGATATTATCTACATTTAGTACGATGAACACAATGGCACTATCACTAAGCTTCACATGGTTCATCAAGATTTTATTTGAAATCATAACATTTATAATTTCATCAAATCTTATGTTCCAACAAGAAGCTTATTTGAGTCCACAGATGGATTTCTTTAGCTTTCACACCTTACTTTCCCCAAACATGAAGCCCTGGGGCTACTTCATGTGAATATCCTCAGAGAGGTATTCTTTAGAGGAATGCAATCTTGAATTACATCCTGAAGATGTAATGGTCAAGTTATGTAGCTAAGGTTAGCAATATTCTGATGAGTTTAAGCATGGTTACCGAAGAGCAAGTCTCATCGCAAGCAATGTCTTTTCTTCCGGTGTGTAGCTCATGGCTACGAACCGAGCTTTGAAGGTCTCTACCTTTTCATCAGGTTCCCTCTTCTCTTGAAGATCCATTTACACCTTAATGGGTCAAACCCTTTTAGGTGGATACTCGAGGGTCCATATACAACATTTGTATATGAGGTCTACTTTAGACTTTATTGCTAATATCCATCTTTCCACTGTCATGATCTTCAAGAGCTTCATCACATGAAGTCCGATCATTCTCAGACTTAATCTGCACATGGAATACATCCCCAACTCATTTAAAGAGGTATTAGTGCTTCATCTTTAATTGTCCTTTTAGTTTCCGATTTCAGGAATCTCATTATCATCTCAAAATTAAATGAGTTCCTATACTTCATTTTTATCTTGATTCTCAAGAGAGTCATCCTCCAAGAATCATATTCTCAAAGATGAGATCTTCTAAGAATCTCAAGGTCATAAAGTAGGTATCCAATACCATCCTTTATTTTCCTAATGAAGTAGCACTCTCAAGTGCTAGATTCCAGCTCATGCCTGGAACCTTATTAAGGGTGTATATAGTCTCTACTACACATATATATACCAGGAAACTAAGAGGATAATTATGCTAAAATTCATCATTGATCAAATCATGTCACACATGATCCAATTGTATCTCCCTATAACTCCATTGAGTTTAGGTGTGTTAGGAGGATTGAGATATAAATGATATTCATATCTTCATAAGGTATTCTTTGAATTTATCTAATAGGTACTTGCTACCTTGGTTAGATCAAATTCATTTAATCTTCTTTCAAACTTGGTTCTAAACCAAAAATTGTGAAATCTTTGAACATTTCAAAGGTTTCTCAGGTGAAGAGAAGAATCTCATATCATACATAATCATCAACAGATATCACATATCCATAATGTTTACTATGATATAGATGATCTACATACATCAATATGTATAAGACCTTGAATACCTCGACATCTAACACCATTCCCAGAGAAGGGTGTATTGGACATTTTACTTTGAATACAATATTCACAAGTATGTAAGATTTGAAATTTTAGACATTCTAAGTTTCATATCTCACTAGTCTATTTATCTCATCAGTAGACATATGTCCAAGACTTGATGCCAGATCATTGTCAAATGATCTTCATCCTCCTACTGATCTATCAAGGTTTAATTTTCAGTATTAGAAATCTTATGAACCATTCATTAATTTTCTAACTTTGTGGAGTCCACTAGATGTTAGATTACTATCTGAAATATATCCATCATAACTATTTATGATAGTTCTATCTCAGAATTCATGTTTATTTCCAACATTTAGAAACAAACAATGAGTGTATTCTAATATCTAGGTCATAGAGACATTCTCCAAGACTAAGGGCTCTCCCACTGAGAATATGAAGTCTATCTATCCAACAGAGATTGCTGCAATAATTACATCAATATCCATGTGGATGACTATTAAACCTTAAGATCAAATTTCTAATCTTCTAATATATATATATATATATATGCAACCAATTGCAAATGTCATTAGAAGATTGGGATACAATTGTCAGACTTTATCTTATGAAATAAGAAAGTCAGAGTCAATGATTATATGTAGATTATTCTGATGCTTTATTTGAGTCCTTCACTAAGGATTTTAGACAGATTTGATAGTCATACTATCAACACATCAACGTATTGCAGTATTGGCATTCATCCAACTCCTTGGATGTCATATGGAAGTCACAAAAGTAGGTCAACTCTTTGACTTTCCTTCTTACTCGGGTCCGACCCATGCTTCCACTGCGCTCTCTTCATCTATAAACAACCCTTGTTCAAGACAAAGAATCTCTTATGTTGAATTCAAAGGATTTCAATACAAGAGCATTTCAACATTTATACATGCTTTAGTAAATTCATACAATATGAATATCATGAAGCTTCATGAATGACTTGAGTATAGATAGTAGAATGATGACACTCATCATATCTACATTTATCTTAACTCTTGGAGACTTAGGTTCAGGTAGGTGTTGAGTCGGAATTTTGGAGATTGGAAATTAATTGTAAAAATATTAGGTCGTTGTTTTTATCCCCAAAACCCGCGTCAACAAAAAATATATTTTTTTTATGATTTTTGCTACTTATTAACCTGTATAGCGGACAGGGTCGAACTCAGGGAGGTTACAATTCCCGAGGGTTATTCAATTAATCAGAAACTAATTAAAAGAAAACAGGAATCTCAAAGGACAACTATCCTTGGTTTTTGTGATTTTTTATCTTTTCTATTTTTTTATTTTTTTATTTCTAATTTTTTTTATATTTTCTGATTTTCAAATTTTTAGTGATTTTGATTTTGCAATTTTTTTATTTTCAAAAATAACACGATGCAATATTCACAAGATTAAAAACACGCACACCAACTCTTTTTGTAATTTTTCAATTAGTCAAAAAAATGTTCAGAAAAATTCAAAGAAAATATTTTTGGGTTTTAAAAGTTCTGAAATGTTCTTAAGAATTTTTGTGGAATTTTCAGATGTTTTTGTATTTTTCTAAAAATCAAATAGTGAGAAAATAAGAAAATGTGCACAACCTGGAGTACTTTTCAATTTAATAATCTTTAAATGCCCAAAACTCCTGGAAATTATTTTTAAGACAAACTAGAAGAAAATATCTACAAACAGGAACAGAAATCACAATTTTTGGATTTTGTAGAATTTTTTATGATTTTTATAAGATTTTTCATGTTTTTCAAATTTTTTAGGTTTTATAAAGAATTAATGCATGAAAATTAGTCTGAAATTAAAAGACAATGAAATAAAACTACTCTAATTTTTTTGGAATTTTTGGAGCTATTTCCGAATTTTTATGAATTTTTGAATTTCAAGAAGACAAAAAGGCACTGTTTTTGATTTTTTAATAATATCAAATCAAGTCAAAATGCAATAAAAAGTTTATGCTAATAAAATAATCACATGAAGAGCATAGCATAATTTTCTCAGAATTTTTGGATAACAAATGACCTTTATTTTCTTCAAAAGACCAAGCAAATCATCGTTATGCAGTTCAGGGGCTAAAATGTAAATAGTAGAAAAGTTCTGTACTGAAATGTAAAGTTTCAATGTTTTTGCCTCAAATAAATAATATAAATGAATAGAAAGGCTAGAATGCAATTTACCCAGTTTGGCACATGCTGAGCACGTGACTTGCTTGTAGACAGGGGCTTTTGTAATTTTAGAATCTTCCGAGGGCTGATCTGCAACTATTCCAATATAATATTTTTTTTCTTCAAAATCCCTAAGCTAGGGCTTCTTCGTTTCACGCACAGAGGGAGCACAAGGGGCAAGGCCGCCGCCCCTTCTTCTTCGTCACGTACGGGCGGCGCGATGGGCTGGAGCGGGAGGCGCGCCTCGCAGGGCGGCGCGATGCGGGATGGAGGGTCGCGCACAGCCGCGCGCCCAGCTGCTCCGCAGGAGGACGCAGAGGGGGGTCGATGCGTGGAGCGGCTGGCGTCGGCGCCGCGTGGCACGTCTGAAGGCGAAGGAGCGGTGGGCGGGTGGAGCGGCTGGCCGCGCCGCTGGCAGGGAGAGCGGAGCCGGCGGGGCTCGACGGTGCGCGGGAGCGATGGAGGAGCGGCGGCGGCCTGAGATGGCGCTCGACAGGGGATGCTTCAACGGAGAAGGCGGTTGCGCGGAGTACGCGCGCTGGAGGCGGGCGCACAAGGCGGCGCGACGGAGCGCCTGCGGTTGGGCGTGGTGGGCGGCGGGGGTTGGCAACCCCGCTGCTGTGGCGAATTTTTTTATTATTTTTTTATTTTTTTTGATTTTTTATGGAATGTAAACAGTAAATCCAAAATAGTAATAAAAACTTGTTGTTTTTTTTGTGAATCCGAAAATAAGAAAAATGAGAAATCCGAAATAGACAATAAAAAATGATGAGAAATGTTTTTTTTGTTTTTTTTATATTTTTAATTAATTTTTTTGTTGTTTTTTAATGACCCTGCAAAACAAGCGTTAGATAGAATAGAAATTTTTTTATTTATCCTGCAAAACAACCGTTAGAGATAAAAAAATGATTTTTTTATTTATCTACAAATCGGAACGTGGATGGAGATTCGGCGAAAGATGAGGGATTCGAATCCGATCTCCGGCCACCGTACGCGGCCGGAGTTGATAGGTCGTGGGAGATAGAAATCGAACGCGAAGATGTCAAGAAGATGAGATGAAAAATCGAGTTGCGTGCGGATCAAGTCGTGATGGATTTTTAAATCTAGAAAAGAAATGACGATGGAAAAAATGCAAAGACTAAACTACGATTAAATTAAGATAAAATGCGAAGAAAAATTTGGATCTCACCTTAGGAGTGGAATATGGACCGTGATCGCCTCGACAAGGCCGACTCGCTGTCACCGGACGGCTTGGAGGCTAGGCAACTTCCTCGACGAAATTTCTCTCGGAGATCGGGCTCCTCTCTCTAAAGATTGATCAGGTTGGAATGAGGGAGATGGAGCCATATAAATAGAAAAGAGAGACATTTGAATTTTTGAATTTTTGGATAAGAAGATAAGAGAGATTTTTTTGGTGGAAGAGATAACATGAGAGATAAAATAGAAAGATAAAATTATTTACAAAATTATCTAATTTTTTTGAATTTTCGTCACTTTATTTATTTGAATTAAAAAATGTTATTTTTTATTTTTTATGATGGTTAGTTAAAAATAGCAACTATATACATGTATTATATACATATATGACTTTATATACAAGGATAAATGGGGAAATTAGCCTTTTTTGTTTTAAGAATGTTATTATTATTTTTTTATTTTTATTTTTATTTTAAATAATTAGTAAAAATATTTACAAATATATATACAAATACAATATGCACAAAATACAAGGGAAAATTGCACAAACCACCCCAGAAAACCAACTTTTCAACCGTAACTCCAAAAATTATGAAATCACATCCATTTTGAAGATAATTTAATTTAGAATTCAATGGAAGTGAAAGTGGTTCAATTTGATATCATATGGAGCCGGAATTGATCTTTCAATTAGTGCTTAGTGGCTTTTTTTCAAGTGTGGCTACTTTTATTCTGTACATGATTTAATTGTGCAATCAGTTTTATTAATTAGGACCCATTTTTATTTACAACTTTGATTTTGAATGTTATTTGATTTTGGGGTCAATTAAGGTACAAATAAATTAGTGTTAGTTTTATACATATATGCACAAAATAAGTGAGAAACACATTTTTTTGGATTTTCTGGTTGAGGACCCTATCTCCCCCTACTTTATTTCTGGTCGATCAGGTCAAGTCTTGACCTTCTCTCGGGGTTCGGGTCATCCTGTATACAGTCTTCCTTCTTTTTTTATTTTCTTTTCTTTATTTTTCCTTTCTTTCTTTATTTATTTATTTTAGGTTAAAATTAGTAAGAAATGTACAATATTTACACACAAATGCAAGTTAGTAAGAATATGGAGTTAGCGTTATATGCAGGTGTTTTATAAGGGATTTTAAGCTAAAAGAAATGAATAAAGATGACGAATCGCAGATTCATCAGTAGGTATTCAAACATTTTGAATACATCATCTCTTTCGAGCGTCCATTCTGCATAATGCAAAGAACCATGTCATTCATGATTAAATGTCTAGAGCACATATGTATGCCAAAATATCTTCTTTTATTTTATAAGGATTATTCGACAATTACGATCACCATCGACATGTCACTTCCAAAGTACACTCGATGAAAAATCAATACTATAGAGATACACAAACCCTAAGGTGATGCCTTATTGTCTTATTTAATTGTCAGTCCTCAATATGTTGAGGAAACTTGCGCATTGCAACCACATACATTATGTGTCCAATTGCAAGTACAATATCTGGATCATGAGTCCAATCCATGATATTTTACTGATTATCATTGAGTATAACATTGAGTGGGTTTAATGAAGGATTATCTGAAATAAGAAATTTGCATAAGTGTATATATATATTATATACATATTTTACTTTGATTTAGGAATTTTTATATCAAAGTTGTCTTGCCTTGTCAACACTGAAAGTTCATTCCCTTAATCACTTTCAATGTAAGAGATATTCTTACCATTATATCTCTAGCAAGATCTGGGATCTCCTTTCCTATCTTCGTTGCATCCCAATAATATGAGAACCTACAACTCGGATAAAAAGAAGTGGGAACACATTTCGCCTTGCAAGTCCAACTTGTATTTCCCAATTCGGTCTTTAACACCCGGGCCCACCACCCCTAAGGCAATGTTGACCCGTCATTAATTGAACCAACCGTCAACATGCTTAATACTCGCTATACGCAATCTAATATCGCCCTAATAATATGAGGACCCGATATTGGGGTCATGATGAGTGTGAAATCCACCTCTTTAATAGTCGATAATTGTAGTATAGGAGACGGATTTCGGTCGTCAAAATACCACAAGCTTTGAATGTTGTGGAGTATTTTACTTAGCAAGTTTACCAAGGTCGAACACATGGAACAGTGATTTTTAGTTGCGTGGTTTTTAAATCAAATTAAATAATTAATTAATGCTCGATTAATTTATGTGTTGCAAAAATGTACAATGCAATGAGATGCAAATGCAAAGAAATGTATAGAGAAAATGGAGCACTGGATCTGTGATTTAGTGATGTTTAATCCAAATAAGATTAATCAATAACCGTGAAATGAAATCACAGATCGAATAATATCAAATCCAGTGGATGTATCAAATTAATCCCTGATGCAAGTATAGGCTATCAGATTAATCCTGCAATGATTTAGTCTCCAAAATTCTTCAAAATTATATTCTCAAGAAATGATTGCAGTCCGCAAATCAATAAACCTATAAAACTCCTTGATTTAACCCCTATAAAAATTAAGTCCTCAAATCTAAGTTCAATTGCATCAATGCATAGATGAAATCCCTGCAAAAAATAAATCGTTAAGTTTTCCAAGGGAGATATGGCACAGATATGTCAAACTTAGCCTGCAAAAGTCAATGATGATCTTCAAATAATAATTGATAACAAACACCCTCAGATCTGATCACAAATTATGCTAAGTGATAGAGCACGAAATTAGCTTCGAAACGACATATTATACGCTAAAATTGGGGTTCGAATGAGAAAGTTATGCAATAAACAAGTAATAGGGACTGAAATGCAAGAAAAATAGGAGTTTTTATATCAAAGGAGTCCTTGGAGGGACTTATCTGTGATAATGGAAAGCCGCAGGTCCTTTGCGCAAAATTTCCAGTGCGTCACGTGCTCAGCACGTGACGCTGACGTCAGCTTGAGGATTACTTCTTGATTTGCAGGAACAGGGGGGCTTGGATGAAAAACCCCCGCCTCACGTGCTTCTCACGTGAGGGGAGATTCCAGAACAGGACACCCACGCGCGCTGGGCGCAGGCGGCACCCGATGGCGGAGGGCGGCAGGTGCGGTGCTGGGGCGGAGCGGCGGTGGGCGCGGGAGGTGCGCAGCCGTGCACGGTGGGTATCACACATGCGGCCGCGCGAGGGGAGGAGGGGACGGTTGCGCGCGGTGGGCGCGGGATGTGCTTCCGCGCGCGGAGGGCGGCCTGGGAGGAGCGGTGGCTGCGCGCGAGGTCCAGGCGCGGAGGCTGGGGCGGAGCGGCGAGGTGGGACGGCGAGGCAAGGTCGAGGCAGTAGAGGTCGATGGCGAGTGGTCCGGTCGACACACGACCGGATGCTGGAGAAGCGGAGGTTGTTGGAAAGGTGGTCGAGCTGCACTCCTATGGAGGAGCGGGGCTCTACAATGGAGATGTTGCACGGCTGGGCACGGCACGCGGTTGGTGTCGAGGCGACGAGAGAGGCTGGACGTGCCGCAGTAGTGGCGGAGGTGGTTAGGTGGTTGTGCCGCCACGCGCAACGATGGAGACCTGCAAGGATTAGCAGAACGAAAAGGGGAAATGTGGGCGGAGCTCCGCGCGGTGGTGATGGAATGGAGCTAGAGCTCCGGCCTTTGCGAGGCCGGAGGTGGAATATCTGGAGAGAAAGAGGAGAAGCTGCTTGGGTGACGAAGGAGGTGGTGGTAGCGGTGGATCCAGTGGGGCTTGTGTGAAGGTTGAAGGAGAAGGATGTAGGGAAGAAGAAGAGGTGCAAGAAGTAGAAGGGAGGAGGAGGAGAAGTATGGAAGAAGAGAAGGAGAAGGAGAGGGAAGAGAGGAGTGAGGTCCTCAGGTGATTTCAACCAAAAACAGGGGATTACACACCTTCCCCTGTTTTGGTAGGATTTGTTTAGCTGATGCAAATATTTGATTAATCATTGACAAAACTTCACCCAAAAAATAAATAAAAATCATATCCATGATGAGAAGACATGATATGTCCGTGGAAATGCAATTATTTTGGCATTTTGATGAAAGATTAATAATGAAATGAAGAGAGAGAAAATATGGAGAAAAGAAGGATGAAGAATAATGGAGGAGGAGAAGGAGGAGGAGGAGGAAGGGGAGGGGAAAGATTACCTGGATGTGAATGAAGTGCCTGTGGAGAGTAGCCTGAGGCTACTGGGTCTTTGCTCGATGGGTTCGGCAACCCGAGCTTGAGCAGCAAGATTGGGTTGCTGCTGCAACAAGGTGCTACAAGCACCTTGGATCTCGCCTGATGGGTTCACCGTCGTCGCCTCTACAGTTCTCTCCAAGCTGTCACCAAGGAGGTCGGGGGTTGATGGTGTACCTATTGAAGGTGGCAGATGATTACAATGGTGGGAGGAGATGTGTTCTTATAGGTGGTGGAGGAAGAAACAGTAGGTGTAATGGCTTGGAGAATAGCTGGAGAATGCGGCGTGAGTACATCGGTTACATGATGGGACGATGGGGGTTACATGCATTGCGGATCCAAGGACGTGGGAGGTGGCATTCATGAAGGAGGAGTAGGTACGTCGGGTCTCTTCATGTAACGGTTGGTGGAGGAGGGTGTTGACTAGGGGATCAATGGAAGAAAGGGCTTGATTGGCTGGAAAAGAGAGGAGGTGAGGGGAATGGATGACTTGGTTAAGTGGGGTATATTGGACCAGTGTAAGGATGCCACGTGTCATTGACTTTGACCAATACTCAAGATAAGAAGAAGCAATAATAAGTGATAGAGTATGAACTCAAATGAAAAAGTGATCAACATAAAAGTTGTTCGCCTAGGTGAGATCTACAACTTTCATGAAGGACCTATGAACAAAAGAGGTCATTTGTGAGAAGTGGTATTTTTGGTGGTTCTCCATGTCTATAGAAAACCAGGTTTTGGGGGTTTTGTAATTTTTTTGGTGGTTTTAGAGAGGATAAAAATCTAAAAAAATATAAGAAAAATAATTACCCACTAATCTAATTTTTTTGAATTTTTAATAAATGAGAAAATGGGAAAATAAAATAGAGGTCAGAATCACACAACTTTTGTACAGACCGTCAACAGACACTTGGACTTGGTCAATTTCTTTGATCTTAGCTTTAATATGGATTTGAATTTTTACATTTCTTATTAAAACTTTCATCAAAGGACACAAATGAAAAAGAAATAAAATTAAAAGAGTTAATTATGTACATAAAAACTCAGGTCAAAATTAGCAAAAAGTCAAAATGCGCAAAAGAGGCCCAAAACCCAACTTTCACAAATGAGCTCCGAATTTTATGAAATTGGTCTTATTTTGAAGGTATTTGAAAATGGAGTACTTTAAAAGTGAGTAGACTAAAATCAGATACTGTATGTAGGAGATATGCTCATTTTAGTCCGTCAGATGTGAAATTAGACTTTGGGATTATTTGACACTTATTGGAGTTAGTAATTTTTTTGTATTTTTTATTTAATAAGGTTAGTAATATCTACACAATGGAGGTGGTTTGAGGTCAATCGGAGTTAGGATGAATTAATTAAAAAATGTTAGAAGTTAGCGGCTTTTTGGGCTAATTTACACTGGAGATTTTAAATGCAATTATGCATGATGAAATGCAGATATTATTTACACATGCATGATGGCTAATAATGCTCTATTAATGAATAATTACAGATGGATGATGGGGGACAGAGCCTAAATGACCAATTTTAGCATGATGAATACGAGATTCATCAGGTCACTACGTATACGGCCTTACTCTTTCGAGAAGGAAAGAACCCGATCCAATTAAATCATATATAGGATCTGTCACTTCGGACATGCGTCTCCTATATACAACAACTGGCGACGGAATCCTTCGCCTTGACGGAGACCATGTTTGTCACTTATGTGATCCTCCACCTCATATTCAAATTGTATAATTAATTATCGTGAATCATATTCACATAATTAATTCTTCCACGGGAAATACACATCTATTCACAATAGAGTGTTTATTGGATATAATTAATTTAATCACATTAAATTAATTATTAATCCAATCATCAATCAACAAACATGTCTTTTACTTGAATAGTAGGTATATTCTCAAAGTACGTATTATTCGAATTTTAATAATTAGAAAAATACACATTGACTTTCTCCGACATTATACAGTCCCTACCCGTTGTCATGGCCAGTACCGATGAGAGTGGGACGAACCACATACGTTGCAACCCGCGACCCCAATGCTCTCCGACTAGGCACCATATCCGCCTCGGGAAAGGATAATACCAGATAGATCATCATGTACTTTGAGATGCTCATTGGTTTTTCAACCGAAATTATACCATATAATATACATCAAAATAATTTTGATTATATTATAAGGAGATTTGCTAAACAAATCCCCAATCCTATTCAAGCAAGAGGCATGTAAATGTTGTCCTACAACTATTGTAGGATAAACTATGATTTTCATGAAATTAATGTTTGTTGATGAACCAATGATCAAGATCTATTATCTCATCATTGTGGTTTAGGCAAATGTCATTCAATGCAATAATTATCTCTTTAAATATTTCACAAATATTTATCACTAATTATTCCATAAAATTAACAATTAATTTTCATCATGATAATTGAATGACTTATCACAAGGTTCAAGATCAAAAAATGTTAATTTCCAGCCGTGACCCCCAATCACTAAAATTAACTTATCTTGATCAATTTAAATTCAAAAATTGCAAACTCAGTTTCCAAAGATTGCTTATTTGATTTATTAAAGAGTCAAGTGATAATTCACACATTTCGAGGAGGATTAAAACTGTAATTATCTCATTAATCACGTTTAAATCCGCAGTTCCCGCAACAGTGAATATATGCATATTCAAAAGACCATATCTTGAGCAAATGAAGTCCAAATTTAGTAAACTCAAGTCCTATGGTTTACTTGTTTAATGGGAACCAAAATCCAATTGAAAATTTTGTTTTTAAACATTTTAAACAGTACAGAAAAATTCAATTAGACAAAGGTGCGAAAATTGAAATGCAGTAAAAAATTCGCAACCCTTTCAAGAACCAAATCGTCTAAGGTCTATAGATCATATCCAAAACCTTATTCAACCTGGCTCTGATACCACATGAAGGCTATTGAGAATCCTTAAGCGCATCACGGAAGCGTGTCGATCGCATCGTATGCGATCGGAGCAACTAGTCGCACTAGATGCTAGATGCAGCGGAAATTAAAATTTTTTAAAACTAAAGATGAAACCACATGATCACGAGAACACTTCTCGGATCGTTTCATCAAATCACAAAGTATAAGGAATACCTCTTGAAGCGTGGTTGTGATCGCGAGATCCCAAAGTAGAGATCCTCCTGTCTCAAGTCCGATCCACGAAGAACGCACTTGCAGGCAAGATGATGAGTCACGTCCATCCCGCAATCCTCGATGAAGATCCAAACGATGGCTCCCCCGATTTCGTCAAACGAAATCCGTCATCTACCTTTAGAGTAAGCAACTCCAAAGAAGAAGGAGATCCTCGAGTCGTCGAAGAAGAAGCCGAGAAGGTCTCTCTCTCTCTATATATATATAAGATGGACGACCATCTTGAAATAGAGAGAGGGAGAGTAGGCGAGAATGAGAGAGAGAGAGAGAGTTGTAACCTTGTACAACTCTTAATGATGTACCTTGGAAGGCTATCCTAGCCCTCCTTTTATATTAGTTTAGTATCCAATGGATCTCAATTCATGGGACACATGGATCCAACGCCCAGGCTTGGTCCATGTAAAGTCAATGGCTATAATTGTTGTTGGTTAAAACCAACAACATTTATTTATAATTAAATTAAATATATGTTGCAACATTATCAACACATTTTTACTTTAATATAAATAAATTAGTTAAGAGATTAATCAAGATAATAAAATGGAGATAATGTAGCCTCCTAAAAATAGGGCTTATTATATCCTTTTATTATATCATATTATCTCTTAATAATTTGTGACAACTATTATCACATAATTATTCACAAAATTAATTCCAAATTAATTTGTGAATATTTCAATCATGCCATTAAAAAAATGTGAATCAAATTCACAACCCAAACTAATCTGTAAATGATATTTCTAGTTAATTAACAAATGTGAATCCAATCCACATTTAATAATTAACAAATGTTATTTATTAAATTTCTCTCTCTTGTATATTATAGATCATATTTACAATACACAAATATCATGGATAGTATTATCCACATTCTCTAATCCTTGATAATTAAATCCCATTTAATTATCTTGGATAATAATATGAATCATATTCATATTATGCTTGATAATTAAATCTCATTTAATCATCAAGTTCTTCTTGCTTGGATATGAATTTCATCAAATGAATTATTCAAGAACCCTTTCAAGAATAATGTGCTTTCTCCGCAGATACTTGGAGATAAGGACATGGCGATTGTATTATTCCACGTATAGTGACTTGGATGTTGAGATCTCATCTCAAATCCAGATCTTACGGACCTCCCACAGATGCTTGATTAAATCAAGACCGCAAATCTAATTTTCTCATTGAATCTGAATCTCATTCAACCCAATGTCCAACACTTGGACTAAGATCAGATTGCTTCTCTACTGGAAGGAGTCACTAAAATCCAGACCTGTTTCATCACTCCCTCAGAATGGAAGCGTCATGGATATACAATCGTTTATGATCACATCACCCTCATGTATTCCCAATACCTGTACATCCTGCATACTGGAAGATCCATGGTCAACCCGAAGATCAAGATCAATTTTACACTGTCTTCTTCAGGGTTTGATCACTAAGTTTCTCATTTGATCATTGAGATTTGGTATCGATCATATACTTTTCAAAAGCATATGTCATACCTAGGTCTTGATCATATACTTTCCAAAAGTATATATCAAACCTACAAATTCAATCAAGCTTCCAAAGCGAGACGACCGTGCACGGAATTTGATTCTTCCCAATATCTCATGAGTGAGCTCATGTCTTTCCGGTTCAGTAGTGAACCTGTATGATCCCTTTGAGAGATCGTATTACTCATATGCCCTTATATGCACACCAATGCGTCGGTGTATAGACCTTGGTTAGGTAATCAACCTATTGGTCTGCCAAATGTACATACTCAGACATATAGCAATACATCTGTCTCCGGTCAGAGGATGCGTGCCTACGCTGTGACAACATTCAACATAGGACTTAGGTTATCTCAATCTCGTTAAGTCAACCCATTGACCTAACTAATCTGACACCTCCGAATCTCTATTCCTATGCAGAGGACCTGCATCAAGAGGTCGGTCAGATATCGGCCTATGTGAGAAAGGATTGCCATCTCCTTCTCAGGCTGGAGATCACATCTTAATAATCATTTGATGGTGCTTGATGAGTCCTCAATCTAACTCTTTAGATATTCATCCAAGCACCAGCCTCTATGATTCAATAATTGAATCAACAACTGTATGATCATTAAGATAGCCATGGTACATAACCCTAATTGTACAGAGGGACCTTTTATGCAAATTATTTATTCTTCATTTCAGACCAGGGAATGATATTTGCAATAATATTTATTGTATAATGGCTCGTCATGGGCTCACATGTCCAACAACTTCCGGTACCACGCGTTGCAAATCATTCATTTCGTGCGCGCTTATCATAACAAGGCAACCGTGTACCACCTAGGTAGGGAAACACTAATACGAGTTCCTTCCGACAAACCTACAGGTTGCAAGCCTGACCTGTAGTTCTACTCCTAGTCATCCTTAACGTGACACATGATCCTTTTTAGGATCCAACTCAAACTACATCAATTCCCATGATGTAATTCTTTCGTTAAGTCTTCGATTTGCATAATCAGCAATACTTAGTATAGACTCACATATATATTATTCATATGCATATATACTCGTATTTATGTCTATTTTAACTCTCAAACCCTAACTTTCCAAACTACTGCATCAATTCGTTGCTTAAACCTTATTTTTGTGGGAATCACAAAGCAAGTCTTCAGACTTTTTCAAAAAATAGCCAAAATTAGGATTCTTTATAGCTAAGAACATAAAATCAAGAATTTCAATAATATCGTATGAAAACCCAACAACAAAAGGAAGGATTTCATTACCTAATCGATCTCTCTCTCGCATATGCAATGCTTTATCGTGTTTTGTTTTTAAAAAGGATGTTTTAAGGCTCCTGAAAAGATCGAATTTCATTTTTGTATCAAAACTGCTAAGAACATGTCAAGAGCGCGAAGAAGGAACGAAGAACATGAAGAACACGAAGAACACGAAGAACGTCAAGAATATATTTTCTCTTGAAATTTCAGCAAAGCTTCCCCTTATACGGGGTGATATTTCTAGAAACATTTCGGCAGAGTTTCCCCTTATATCGGGACATATTTCTCATAAAATTTCGGCAGAGTTTCCCCTTATATCTGTACATAATACAAAATAAAAACGAAAAGAATTTCCTCTATATAATCAATCGAGAGGAAAATAACAGCGAAACTAAAATAATATAATCAAACTGCTAGCGATGGAGAATCGGTAGACACCACGCGTCTTAGGTGAGTGAATGTGTGAGGAATCATAGGGTTCACTGACGTGCATAGCCGACCGCACCTAAGTAGGGTATTACATGGATTTCTCCATCAAAAAAACGGAAAAGAAAGAACAATAAGCACTGGAGAATCGGTAGACACCACACGTCTTAGGTGAGTGAATGTGTGACGAATCACAGGATTCACTGACGTGCATAGCCGCCTACACCTAAGTAGGATGTTGCACATATTTCTCCTCGAACCACAATAGGAAACTAATCGAAAAGAAAGATGAATGAAGAACAAAACTTAGAAGAAAATATGATGAAGTGAAACTCTAGCTTACGAAGCAAACTAAGAGAGGATCATACCTTCTCCTTCTCGTTCTCCCGATAACGCTTCGCTAGCATTCTTTCCCCATCTCCCACTCCTCCTCCTGACCTCTCAACCCTAGCCCTTGGGTGGTGGTGGTAGTGGAAGTCGTAGAGAATGAATGGGTGGGGGGGTATTTATAAGCTGCAGAAAATCGCTAACCATAGTTAGTAAACCATGGTTTAGCCCTTAACCACGGTTAGCAGCCCCTGGGTTGGCAAAAAGTTATCCGAAAATTAGGGCTCAAGTTAGAACATTCCATAGGATTCTAGATTAGCTAATGATGCTTAATTAACATTAATCGTGATTAACTTTTACTAATCACGATTTAACTTTCGTAGCTTACGCTTATCTTTTGCTAACTATTGATTAGTGTTTGCTAATGATCATTAGCGGTTTTCAATCTGTTATTAGTTTCTTTAATCATGTTTAATTCATCTTAATGATAGTCATTACGGGTTAATGACGTCTTAATCCTCCTTACTTTTCTTTCTTCCAAAAATCATAACAAATCGAAATGAAGTCCGATTCACATGTAAAAAATTCCATTGGTTTTCTCTTGACGAGTCGGATCTTATGATATAGGATCCGAGAGATGCCAAGTTCATGGCTTTACATATTTAGTGATACATATATATTTATCAGCTTCTGTCGAAAATAAATAATCATATCCGTATTCACAAGAAAATTAAAACTCATGTCTGTCAGAATCAAAATTATATATCCATATCTACTAAAAATAGATAAGTTAAGTGAACAAAAAAAATCACAAAATAATGCTATACATCAGTTCACATCGCATACGAGATCAAACAAGTACATTTATACCCGTATAACATCGGACGTGGATACATTTAATTATCTGTTTACTCCAGTACATGGATACATGCAGTGGAGGACCCAGGATTAGAGACTAGCTAGGGCACATCAATAAAAAATATAAAATAATAAAATTACAAAACTTAAAAAATCAAATCAATATAAGTACCCATGTGCATATATATATATATATATTTATATATTTATATATTACATGTCTTATACAAAGAAAATTTTAGAAAATTCACATCTGTAATTAAAGTTCACCTCTTCTAGATTTCATACTTTGAAAGCAATCAGTAATATCATCGTCACCAATGGAATCGAATACATCTCTTTCAATATAAATGAGTCAATCATCACTCATCCATTCATCTCCCATTCGGTTGCACAACGGAGTCTTGACAATGCTCATTGCTGAAAATGTTATTTCAACACTTGTCGTTGCAACTGGTAGAGTCAATGCTAATTTCATCAATAAATACACCATCGGATAAATAAGGTCTTTTTGTCTTTTCACCATTTTTCTATAAGTTCTATCAAAAAATTTAACATAATAAATTATGTATTCTGCTTTACATTTTTAATGTATGTTGGCATTTCTCGAAGAAGCAATAAATTTATTGAAGAGAAATCCAACGGGTACAGTTGGGCAAGATGTATAAGCTTATCAACATCAAAAGTTGCGAATGAATTCCTTGGACTTAAACATGGCACACAAAGAAGTTCTATATTAACCTCGATAAAACAATCATTCAACTGTTGAGCTTGCATATCAATAATAGTATAAAAAATTTGAACACGATAATGATGTAAAACTATAATTTTATCAACATTACGTCTTGATTGTCCTGCAACTGTGTATAAACCATCGTCACTCGGAACATCAACGTTATGTTTCTTATAAAATAAACAAACTCTTTCCATTAGTGAACTCCATCTACTATCTCTCATCTCATGTAGATATTGTTTTGCTACAGAAACCAACAACATTTCATTAATAATATCCTGGTCTTTCCTCAGTAGTGACTGCGAAAGTGCATATGTAACACCCAAAATATCGAACATTAAATGTAAGCAGAAAAATATATTCAAAGTCATGCCACTTGCACAAATATTCGAGCGCTTCTCCATGTTTACCCAAATTCTTGTTCTCTCTCAGGAACCCCAACACTGTAATCATGGAAGGATACAGATCAAGTAAATTTATTAAACACATGTACGTGAACCCCAACGTGTATCACCGGGATGTATAAATTTTTTTCTTGATTTACTCTTGTTCTTGTTTCAAGTTCACCCAACTCAAGTGTTTCAACAATTCTAATAGTTTCTGCTTCTTTCAGTAATTTGGGTTTCTTGCACGAAGTTGTAAACAAACTTGACAACCTAACTACATTGGTAAAAAAACATATAAAGCAGATCATTGTTTCTAGCAACCGCAACCATTGCCAATTGGAGTTGATATGCAAAATAATGAATATAATAAGTAGAACTATTCTTCTTTAAAATAATACTTTTTAAACCATTAATTCTCCTTGCATGTTGCTTGCTCCATCATAACCTTTACCATGAAGTCTTCATAAACTTAGACTACATCTTGCAAATACTTTGTGAATTGCCTCTTTAAGTGCCACAACACTAATCTCACGAACATGAATCAGTTCAAGAAATCTCTCAATCAATTGACCTTTTGAGTTAACAAATCTCAAGACAATAGCCATTTGCTCTTTATTTGATATATCTCAAGACTCATCAAGCAAACGAGTGAAAATAGAGTCACCGAGTTCTTTAAGAATGATCTTCCATGTTTCTATAGCACATGCTCTTGTCACATCTTTTTATATCTTAGGAGATATGAGCTTTATGTTTTCAGAAGCATTTTCAAGTACAACATCTTTTACATCAATGCTAACTTTTACAAAAGCCTTCAGTATTGTCAAGAAATTACCTTTATTAAACGACTCTTCATATTTATCATGTCTCGAAAAGCCAATCCTTGAGAAAGTAGAACTCGAATAACATTAACTATTGCAAAAAACGTGTTCGGTATTCCTTCTTAGTACGATCATCATGCATATGTATTTTTGTCTCAATATGTTGAGCCTGCTTCATTAAATTCTCATATTTTTCACGAACCAAATTATGAGCACTATTCGGACCTCCAACATGTTTATCTATCTCACTTTTATCTTTCTAATTATTCCAACCTTTGGGAATAAATGTATCACTGCCACCTTGTATTGTGTAATTTCTCTTGAATAGATAACAATATCGACAGAAAGATGCATCTTTTACCACACTATTCTCCAACCAATTAGGATATCTTTGAAACCAAGCAAGATTAAATTTCTGTTCCTTCTTTTCAATTTTCTTAAAAGAAAATATATGATTTATCCGTTGCATGGATGCGTTTGCATGTATGCTCTTTGAACTCTTCGAACTTCATCTTGATTATTGGGATGATAAGTTGAAATTGGAACACGCAATCCAGGATTGATAGGTAACTCAGAATTAATTACATCAATGCGACATCGCTTTGTACTTGATTCACCTACTTTATTTTCATTACTTGGTCTCACAGTTGCTTCATTTGAAGAAATTGGATTGCCCATTAGAATATGCGATGAGGGAGTCAATGGTTTTTTTATAAGAAATTTATCCATTCCTATCCAAATGTATACATTCATGCATCAAAGTAAGAAGTAATGAAAACTATATCCAACCCTCAAAAGTCAAATATTCCTTAAACAAATTTAGATATGAAAATAATTAGATGCTTTTTTATATCCATAATTTAAAATAGAGTAACCTAAAACAAAGAAGATGGTCCGCTAGTTATGATAAACAAGAGAAATATGAAAACTCGGATTTTCAACTGCTTGTATGATAAAGTATACCAGTCACAATTAGTCCTCCCATCATAGTATACCACACTATATCTGGTATATTTTATTGCCAATCTGCTTCAATAAGTTGTCTTATAAATTATTGTAGAGATTTTCATTGAAAGTGTTATAAATTTATAATGCTTCTGGATCCTCAACCGCTTGCCACTTTTCATAACAAACAATGTGTTTTTTTCCATTGAGTAATAATGTTGAAAGTCCCTATATAATTCCTACTTCAACAAAGTCAAAAGTCAGACCTTTCCATTACCACAATGTAGTACATGAACTATTTTAAATATGTATTTCACAAAAGCACACCATGTCTTTACTTGTATGTTCATAACTTCATACTATGAAAATTTTATGAGATTAGATCGTCTATGTATTGTGAATGAGGAGACAATCATGAAATAATATTATGTTTGGCTTTGATTTTGTGGTAGCAATACAATTAAGATAGCCAGGTACACGAGCTCATGCTCTGTGCACGTGTGCCTGGATCTCCTATCGCAAGAACTTTAAAGCAGGGGTGGTTTCCCAAATCTTAGCCACTAGTTTGCCATCAAATTGATGTTTTCAATCCATGCAAAGCTGTTGATTTTATATATTTTATTGATATATGACGAGTCACGAAATGCCCTACGTTAATTTGCGTGAATTATCGTGTGTTTAATTATGATATCGTTTCGTTGTAGGTGGGGAATCGGAACAAGTTAAGAAATTAACCACAATAATTTAATCAATTTTCAATCGCATGATGTTTATATTTATTTTACTTGGGCAAGTCTCAAGATCGAACTCAAGGAGGTAAAGAAGCAACCTAAAATTTTATCTATTAAAGTTCGCGCACGGTTTTCGAGATGATGATTTTTTTTGGTATTTTTAATGCAAATTGGGATGCAAAAATGCAAATTTGGCCAATTTTAAGGACTAAAATATAAATATCAATCACACGATGTCTGAAAAATATGAAATTGGGCCAAGATGTTAATTATGATGAAATGAATGCACTGTATTTTTTTTGAAATTTTTGGATGCAAGAAAAATATTTTATGAATTTATGAATGCAAAAGATGCTAATTTCAATATTTAATTATAATAAATATCAAACCTATTTATTTCCAAGAGATAAAATTATCCAAGATCTATCACTAGGTGATCGATATCAGAAAAATCCTAAATCTTGAAAATATGAGATTTAATACATATTAAAAATCATATATTGAAATAAAAAAATGATTTTTAGAGGGCAAATGATGCATGCAAATTCAATTCTTTTTGCGCACAGTATAACATACAACTAAATCTACAATTCATGATCTTTCGGTAATTTTCAGAGCAATGGTTAACTAGTTATGAATTTTCAAGTACAAAATGAGCAAAATATGCAATTTTACTCAAAATAATTAATTATTAATTAATCACTAATCACAAAAATGTCAAACATATGCCATAATGTAGAGAATTAATTGAAGGACAACAAGATATTTTTATAAAAATAAAATGATGCGAAAATGTTGATTAAAAAAATAGGGTGAGTCAGGTGCAAATTACAATAAATAATTAATAAAGATAATGCAGAACTGGGGTATGCATATAATTACCTATACCCCCAAGGGGTTTTCTGCAAAAAAAACCCAAGCGTCACGTTCCAAACACATAACCCTTGGATATAAGGGGGGCAGTTGGCAATATAATGATTCTACGAGGGCTTTCTTGTAAAAGTTCGTCCCATTACGTGCCACGCACGCTGGGAGCGCCTCGGGCCCACTGCTCGATAGTGGCTTACGGCGAGGAGAGGCGAAGTGGTGGAGCGGCACCGCCTCCTGCAGCGATCGATGGTGGTGGAGAAGATGCTCTGAGTTTGACGGCAGAGCCCGTGGTTGAGAGACGGAGGCGTGGTCGGTGCTGGCTTCTCGGCCGAGGAAGCGAGGTGCAACAAGCGAATGGGACTGTGGTTGTGGAGGCACGATAACAAATCTTGAATAAGGTGGCCGGCAAAAGGAGTCTTCTGCGGGAGGCGACGGAGTGTCTGTGGAGTGGCGGAGGGGCGTCGATGGTGAGGCACCTGGCGAAGGGGCTGGAGGTGCTACTGTAGTCAGGGATGCTCGGACAGAGATGAAGAGGCGTTGCGATGCTGGGTGACGGTGATAACAATGGTTTGGGGTGTTTTCGATGATGATTAAGGCGACGGGGGATTTGGAGAAACTACCCATGGAGGTGGAATAGAACAATGAAGGTAGGGACTTTAGAGGTGAAGGTGGAAGATGGAATGGCGTTGGCTCGACGGGTGATCGGAGCAAGGCACTAGCGACGAAAGAGCGTCGTGCTGCAACAAGGCCAACGACCTTGGATCTCGCCGCAGGTGAAGGGTCTCTGGGCTGTCACCACAGGAGGTATCGTTAGGAATTAGGGGCTTATCGACGGATGAAGGATGAGTGGGCGACGAAGTTGGTTTTATAGGAAGATGGGGGTTGGTTGGAGAAGGAAGTCGATCGTGATGGAGATCGGACGGGAGCGATTAGCGGCATTCGAGATCCGTGGGATCGGTGATGAGATTCAGGAGTTAGGAGATAGGTGCAGAGAATGTCGGGGATTCGTGGAAAGAGCGGAGCATCAGATATTTTGCGGGATGGCGATGTTAAAGAGGAAGGTTGGGGGAGGAAGACGATGGGCAGTGACCGTTCGATCGGCCGAGATCAGACAGCTTTGATGAGGCCACGTCGTAACGAGTTGAGGGTTGGGCGAAGCACGTGCAAGGCACGTGCGCGAGAGGCACGTGTTCCGCACGTGCGAGTCTTTTAATTTTTTTTTATAAAAATGAATTAATAAAAAGTTCAAAAATGTGTGACACGTGACGGCTCCAAGAACTGCCACGTGTAAGTCCTACAAAAATCGAAAAATAAATATCTTAATAAATATGTAAAAATAGTAAATGACCTCGGATTGAAAATTTTTCTTCACAAAAGTTACTCGTCTTGATGAGATCTACAACTTCTATGAAAATCCCAAAATGAAAATCGATCATTTGTGTAAAGTGATATTTTTGGGGTATCTCATGTACAAAGAATACCTTGATTTTTAGGTTTTATATTTTTTTGTCAATTTTAAATCAGATAAAAATCTGAAAAATATGATAAAATCAAAGATAAATATTTACACATTAATCTATTTTTTAGATTTTTATTAATTAAGAAAAATAGTAAAGAAAATAAAATGTGAAAAAGATAATTTTTGTACAGACAGATAGTGAAGACTCGGACTTGGTTAGTTTCTTTAATTTCAAGATCAGTTTGGATTTAGATTTTTACGTATTTTATTAAAAATTTCATCAAATAAGACAAATGAAAAAGGAATAAAATAAAATGGATTAACTATTTAAATAAAAATAATAGGTCAAAAACCACTAAAATACAAAATGTCCAAAAAAGGCTCAAAGCCCAACTTTCACATATGAGCTCTGATTCACTTGAACTTAGTCTTGTTTTGAAGGTAATTGAATGCACATTAGTTCAAAAGAGTAGGATTAAATCGGACAATGGATGAGGAAGATATCAAGGTTTTAATCCAGAAATCCTAGAACTAAGGTTTGGGTTTTTGGTCCAATTATTTTGATTAACGATTTTTTTGTATTTTTTATTTATTCTTGTTAGTGATATGTATACAGTGGAGGTGGTTTTAGGTCATTTGGATTTAGCATGAATTAGTTAAAAATCGAGGAAGTTAGGCTATCTACAAGTCAATTTTGGCTGGGATCTTTGGTTTATTATTTTGTGCGAAAATAAGTGATACAATGCAATTCTGATCAAAACATGTATGAATGCTAATTATGCAGAATAAATGAAGAAATGCTAATGATTTTTCGAGATTAGAGCTTAATTAATGACTTTTAGATTGATGAATATGAGATTCATCAATATATAAAAGACAAACTGGACCTGGACAATGCTAATGTTACCATGGTTCTTCTCTTGCTCCTAACATATTTAGGATCAAATGTCTATGTGACATCTTATAGGCCATTGTTTTGACAACCGACACCACCCAAATCTACTTTTTTCATGTCAAAATCAAATCAAATATTCTGAGCATATAATGGATCAATAACACAACCCAAAAGTATGCATCTTTAAAATAATTATCACCATCCATGAGATGAGATCTTAGTTTAGTTACCTTGTGTGGCCGACGTCGGGACTCGAATCGAGAATCCGAGATCAAGTTTTTGCGAGTTCGTACCGTTTGACGACAATAATGATCCGAAGAATCCAAACAAGCACGGATCTGGTGCATCGGGACTTGAGTCAACGAGCAATGACTCATTCGTGTCTTCGTTGGTGATTTTTACGGTAGAGGAAAGAGCATGATTCCACGAACATAGAGTCGTTGTGATGGTGGTGATCATGATTGGATGTCGGATGAGTGTTGGCTCATTCAATGGTGATTCTAGACTAAGGAGGGAAGGGCACGAAGGTGTCTCAGACTTTTTGTCACTGCTAGACGAAGCAAGGGAGTTGGGTCTTGCATCCGTCGTTTCAGTTTTTGTCACCGCTAGACGAAGCAAAAGAGTTGGGTCTTGTGTGCGTCGTTTCAGCTTTCGATGAGAAGGAGTGGCAAGAAGAGCCGCACAAAGGATGTTGTTAGAAAATTGTCCTAATTTCCAGGAGGGGCATTGTCCACTACACCATAATTTGTGCAGCTCCTAATTTCCAAAAGGAACATTCTCCATGCACGCAACTATATCCTATTGAAAGCCATCCAAGAAATTTTAATTTCCAAGGGGGCACGTGCCCCACTCGGCAACAACTTGGATCTGCCTATCGATAGGATCCCATACAGTAACATCGATATCTTATCCCTTAATTGGATCTTCCACGCATGGACTGGAGGTAATCGTGTCGGCAGGATCTGCGGTCGGCTACGTCACGGAAGCGGATCGGACCGCTTCCTCCCTCGCTCGCTCCCTCGCTCGCATCTCGCATCATTTGATCATGGACGTCTCTTTAATCCTGTCGACGTTGGTGGTGGGCTTCGTCGGGACGAAGACAGCGGAGTGGGCATGGCTCAGACCGAAGCTGGCGGAGAGGAGGCTGAGGGAGCAGGGGCTCGGGGGCACGCCCTACAGGGTCCTCGAAGGGGACATGAAGGAGATCGCGAGGATGGCCATGGAAGCTCAGACGAAGCCCATGCCTCCCCGTTCCCACGACATCGCCCCCCGGATTCTCCCGTTCTACCTGCGCCAGAAGAGCCTTCACGGTGAGTGCATCCCTAATTCGATCCCGTTGTGCTTTGCTCAATTAGTATCATCCGAGGAGTTGCTCCATTCCACCACCAGAACGAGATGATCGTCTGGGATTGGTCTTCGTTGAGAAGAAAGGGAATAGGTACAGAACAACACTGCACCTGCTGCTGTAACATAGGGTTCGTTAGATGGGATCGGACGACCCTCATCGGGCCGACAACCTTGATTTTTCATAGGGTCTTTTGTATTTGTACCCCTCTACTTCGTCTTGAGGAGTGCTTTGCTTGAGTGATATTACTGCTACTATCTTTTTGTAAAGGCCAATCGATTCGAGCAAGTGGGAAGGCCAATTAAATGAGAGCTCTTCATTCCCGCGTGATATGTTATGGGGTTAATTGTGATTACTTATTATTGCCATCCACGGGAGATTTTGGTGCGAAAAGTACGAAAACATCCTTACAAATATGTCAAGGTTAACTTTTAAATAAATAAAATACAGTTATTTTGTGCTTTTACCCCTATTTTCACTACAAGAAAAGTAACCTAAGGCAACGAATAATTTAATATTCGTTGTCATATATTCTGTAGTTAAATACATAGCAATGAATATTATTTGTTGCTTACTTCTTTTAATTCGCAATGAATAATGATATTCGTTGCTATATTCCTCGCAACGAATCATATAACAACGATTATTCGTTGTCATTTTCTTCTTCTAATCGTTGTTAAATTTGGCAACGATTAATGCGAATTTTAACGAATAATTCAATGAAAAAATCATCGTTATATGAACCTTTAACAACGAATATGATATTTGTTGCTAATTACAAGTACAAAAGATGATTTGACAACGAATAATATTCGTTGTTATATCTTTGACATCAGAAGATATGACAATGGATATTCAAATTATTCGTTGTCTTAGGTCTAATTTATTGTGGATTACCCTTCCTCTATGTGGACTCCCTCCCATTATCATAGTGTACTTTGATTGCAAATTAAAATACAAGTCATGCATTTTGTTGTTCTTTAATCTTTACGGTTGTGATAAAGGCCTTATGAACATTTTGAACTTGCAGGCAACATGTTCTACACATGGAAAGGGCCTACACCCAGGGTGATTGTCGCAGATGCGGAGGTGGCCAAGGAGGTGGTGTCGAACAAGTTCGGTCACTTCGGGAAGCCGGAGGTGACCGGACTGACCAAGCTTCTAGTCACAGGGCTAGTGAGCGCCAACGGAGAGAAATGGTCAAGGCACAGAAGGATCATTAATCCTTCCTTTCAGCTCGAGAAGTTGAAGGTCACACCAATTAATCACTTCTTACTTAACCTTAATTGCTATTAACTTATGAATGCCGATGTCGAACTGATGGGGGATCCGGTTCTCTTTTCGTTTTTTTTGTTCTTTAGAGGATGATGCCAGCATTCTCTGCGAGCTGCGGTGAGATGGTCGAGAGATGGGATAAGCTGTTGGATTCGAATGAGAGGGCGGAGATAGATGCTTTCTCCGAATTCCAGAACCTAGCTGGGGATGTGATATCGCGAACAGCGTTCGGAAGCACCTATAACGAGGGGCGTCGCATATTCGAACTCCTGAACGAAGAAGCCGAGCTTCTTGTCCAGAGTCTTCGATATGCGATGATACCTGGTTACAAGTGAGATCAACTACATAACAAACATTATTCACTCGGATGGTAGTAGCTGATCAATTTCCCTAACTATCGATTTTCAGCCAATTGATGTTCATGTTTGCTTCAAGGAAAATATTCTTTTTAGTTAGATTTTCTATCTGTTATCATTTTACTCACAATAGGCAGTTAAGTCTCATTGTAATAAACGCAGTTATCACCTCAACCGCATCGATTTAACGCATAAAACAGAAAAAAACAGCAACATTCATGAACTAACTAATTAAAGAAACAATTTATAAATTCCAACTATCGAAAATACGCTAAGTTTTCGATGTAAATCGCATGGACGACAATCTCATCGATGCAGGTACCTACCAACTGAGATCAACAAGAAAATCCAGGAGATCGAGAGGGAGGTGAGGGCGATAATCGATGGGATAATCGATAAGCGAGCGGAGGAGATGAAGATGGGAACCTACCGCGAGGATCTGCTAGGCTTCCTCATGGAATCCAACATGGGAGAGCTGCAAGAGAATGGAAACAACAGGAAGGGTGTGCTGACAAGGGAGGAGGTGATCGAGGAATGCAAGCTCTTCTACTTGGCGGGGCAGGACACGTCCGGCACCCTACTCACGTGGACCGCCGTCCTGCTGGGGATGTATCCGGTCTGGCAAGAGCGCGCTCGGGAGGAGGTCATGCAGATCTTCGGAGGACGTGAACCGGATTTCGATGGCCTCAGCCAGCTTAAGATCGTAAGTTTACGGTTTCATTAGATATCTTACAACGAAAATCCCTCTGTGCTTTAGTAATGAATCACAGACGAACTTGATCGGGCAATATTAATGTGCATGCAATGTATAAACTAAATGGGAACTTGATCAGGTAACAATGGTATTGCAAGAGGTGCTTAGGCTGTACCCGCCGATTCTATTCATCAACCGGTGCACGGAGGCCGAAGCCAAAGTTGGGCAGTTTAGCCTTCCTAAAGGGACTGAGGTCTTCCTCTCCGCGCTCTTCATGCACCACGACCCCGATCTCTGGGGCCCCGACGCGCTCGAGTTCAAGCCGGACCGGTTCGCTGATGGTGTATCGAGGGCCTCCAAGAACGGGAAGGCGTTCTACGCCTTTGGCGGCGGCCCTCGTGTATGCATAGGGCAGAACTTCGCCCTGGTAGAGGCCAAGTTGGCATTGGCCATGGTATTGAAGCGCTTCTCCTTAGAGCTGTCCGCTACGTACGTGCACGCGCCTTCCGCCGTCCTCACGCTCCAGCCGCGGCAAGGAGCTCAGGTCGTCTTGCGTCGAATATGACATGTCCTTGTCGAAGGAAGTGTTGTATTCAAAGTCGTAGTTAGACTTTAATTGGAAAGTCTATGTAATTACAATTGGCATTCAATTTAGTTTCAATTGGGAAACCAAATGGTTTGGAGGGAAAGTTGGGAATTCCCAAATTTGAAATATGGGAGTTTGGGTGGAAGTTTAGTCCCACACCGGGGAGAACTAAACTTTTTGGTGGACTTAAATATGAGTCCACACCCCAAGCTCTTGTAGCAATAGTAGAGAGGAGGAATGGAGGACCACACACGCGCGCGCGCGCGCGCTCCGCTCCGGCTCGGGAGAGTCAATTCGGATCTCGGATCTCGATACTTTTGCTGTAGATTTCATTTGGTAAGTCGATTAAATTAATCATACGATTAATTTGGTAAGTCGACTTAAATGAGAATTCAACTCGCCTTTATGGGCGCGTTTTTTGGGATCCGAAAGATGCGTCTTCGGGACGCATCTTTTGGAAACCAAAGATCGCATCTTTTGAAAACCAAAGGTCGCATTCTTTGGAAACCAAAGGTCGCGTTTTTAGGACGCGAGCCCCTCTATTTATATCCCTCACTCGACTCGGTTTTTCTACTCTCGCAAGAAAAACCTCTCTCACGCCGTCTTTCTTTGGTTCTTCCTCTCGCGGACGAACGTCTTTCTCTCCTCCTCTCTCGGCTGCAGTTCTCTGAGGTACAATCGAGGACGATCCCGTTGGTGTGCGCCGACGACGATCGTGAACCGTCGTATCCTGGGAGCGGATCGCCAGTACCCTACGCACCGGTATTGTGGGGGCGATATCTTCTCTAAGGACAGTCCATTTTCATGGACGCTTCGGTGACTTCTAAACTAATCTCTGTTTTATTTTGCTTGCTGCAATACGTTTATTGCTTTACCCTTTCTGGATCATGCCCGTCTTTGTGTTTCTGTTCTTTTAATCGGTTCCTGTTTACATTGAATAATCGAATAATGATTGGGAAACATATGATTAATATGATTTTAATCTGTATCGTTTCTCTGTTAATTCATTTGGATCTGATTTTATACTGTTTAATGTATGAATTGGTAATCTTATTTTCAACAATCTTAGAGAAGATATCTGGAACCGATTCTAAAATGTCGGAAACAATGTTTAAATCGAGGGTAGATATGACGGGTATGCCTGAAAAATTCGGTGGACAGAATTTTAAGCGTTGGCAACAACACATGAAGATCTGGTTAACCACCATAGGGTTAATCTCGATGCTTGAAACCGACTGTCCTACGGTGGAGGCGGAAAACCCCTTTCCCGATAGCCATAAGGCGCAATCTGCGTGGAAGGAACGCGACCGTATATGTCATGGTTTCATCTTGTTGGCTCTGTCCAACACTTTGTTTGACGTATATTGTTCGTCCACGCAGACTGCGAAGGGGCTATGGGAAGACTTGGATCGGAAGTATAACACCGAAGACCTCGGTATTGAGAAATACTCCGTAGCCAAATTTTTGAAGTTTTCCATTGCCGAAGGGAAGTCTTTTTCTGAACAGGCACACGCGTTTTTTACTCTTGCTCCATGGTCTAGAGGATGCCGAAATGAAACTTCCAGAGAAGTTTCAGGTCATGTGCATCATAGAAAAAATTCCCAAAGTCATGGGAAGACTTCGGTATGACCCTGAAACATAGGAAGGGGAAAATTTCTATGGATGACTTGATGGTGGCAATTGCCATAGAGGAGGAACACAGGAAACAAAAACCTGTGCTTCCTGTTGATATTCAGGCTAAGGTCAATTTTATGACCTCGAAGGGTAAAGATAAAAAGGGAAAGGGTCCCAATAACAATAAAATGAAACCAAAGGGCAAGATCCAGAAAAAGGCAAAGAATAAACCCTGCTGGCACTGTAATCAGGTTGGCCATTGGAAGAAGGACTGTCCGTCCTTGAAGGCTCAACCTAAGGCTACAGACGGGAGTCCACAAGTGAACATGATCACTATGGGACTCGGGGCTAGCGAGGGGTATGTCTCTGTAAAACCTGAACTATACCATATCCATGATCCAAATGAGTGGCTCGTGGATACGGGAGCCAATGTGAACATATGTTCTGACAGAACATTGTTTTCTTCTTATCAGACCTGCAGCGGTGGGACTGTGAAGATGGGGAACGATTCTGCGGCCAGGGTGCTAGGGTCAGGACAAGTCAACTTGAGGTTCTCCTCTGGACGTGTCTGGACGTTGCACAGGGTGCTGCATGTTCCTGACATTAAGAAGAATGTTTTATCCGGCTCTATCTTAGTTAGAAATGGTTTTAAATTAAACTTTAAATGTAATAAAGTTGTTATTCTGAGACATGGTGTCTTTTATGGTAAAGGCTATTTGGCTGACTTTGATTTGTTATTTAGAATTAGATGTGATTCAGTAAACATTAATGAATTGAATGTTTTGAATGCTGAATGTTCTAGTTCTGTGTCTCAAGTTGTGAATAATCTTGAATCTTGTGATCTGTGGCATGGTAGATTGGGTCATGTAAATCTAAATTCGATTAAAAGGATGATGAATTTAGAATTGATCCCTAAACACACAATTGATAAAACTCAAAAATGTGAGATATGTGTGCAAGCAAAGACACCTAGGAAGTCTTTTCAGTCTGTCTCTAGAGATAGTGAGATCTTGGATCTAGTGCACACGGATATCTGTGAGTTTAATGGTGTGTTGACCCGAGACAATAAGAAATACTTTATCACCTTTATAGATGATGGCAGTAGATACTGCTATGTATATCTAATGAAAACCAAGGATGAAGCCTTAGAGAAATTTCTTATCTTTAAGAATGAGGCTGAGACACAAACAGGAAAAGTGCTTAAACGCCTTAGGTCAGATAGAGGAGGTGAATATACCTCTAACTTATTTGATGAACAATGTAAATCTTTTGGCATAGTTCATGAAGTTACGGCCCCATATTCACCGCAATCAAATGGGATAGCAGAACGGAAAAATAGAACCTTAACTGACATGATCAATGCTCTCCTACAGAGTTCTGGACTTCCAACCTATATGTGGGGAGAAGCCTTGAATACGGCTTGCCATATTCTGAATAGGGTGCCTCCAAGACATATGGAAAAGTGTCCCTTTGAACTTTGGAGAAAAAGGAAAACGAGTTTAAGATATCTCAAAGTGTGAGGCTGTCTCGCTAAGGTTTTAGTCCCAGAACACAAGAGAAAGAAACTTGGTCCTAAAACTGTTGATGCGGTCTTCTTAGGTTACCTAGAAAATAGCTATGCATATAGGTTCTTGGTAATTCGGTCCGAGATACCGGGCATAGATGTCAACACTATTGTTGAACTCCGTGATGCTACCTTCTTTGAGGATGTCTTTCCATTAAAGACTAGGATTCCTCAGAATCTGACCATTGAGGGCGCCTCCACATCAGGATCTATTCCAGATCAAGTGGAAAGGATATCGAATGTGGGGGTTGGGACTCAACCTGAACCCAATGATCTTTCTGAAGAGATTGAGCCAAGGAGGAGTAAAAGACCTCGGATAGCCAAGGATCTGGATAGCGACTTCGTTGTCTACCAGATCGAGGGTGATCCACCAAGTTACAAGGAAGCCATGGCTTCGTCTGAAGCAAAGCAATGGAAGGAAGCCATCAAATCTGAGATGGATTCCATTATGGCTAATGGAACTTGGGAGTTGGTTGATTTACCCAAAGGGTGATCTATTATTGGGTGCAAGTGGGTGTTTAAGAGAAAGCTTAGACCTGACGGGTCAATTGAAAAGTACAAAGCCAGATTAGTTGCCAAGGGCTTTAGGCAAAAGGAAGGTATCGATTATTTTGATACCTATTCCCCTGTGACTAGGATGACCACAATCCGGATGCTCATAGCATTGGCTTCTGTATATGATCTCTCTATCCACCAGATGGATGTGAAGACCGCCTTCTTGCATGGCGATCTTGAGGAAGAGATCTATATGGATCAACCTGATGGGCTTGTGACTCCTGGGAATGAGGGAAAGGTTTGCAGGCTTGTCAAATCCCTTTACGGATTGAAACAAGCACCAAAGCAGTGGCATGAAAAATTTAACAAGACTATTTTGTCATATGGCTTTAAGGTTCATGAATCCGACAAGTGTGTTTATTCCAAGGTCAAAGGTGATGAGTGTATTGTCTTGTGCCTATATGTTGATGACATATTATTGTTCTGATCACATATGAGGATTATTAATGAGACTAAGGCATTCTTGAGTAGAAAGTTTGAGATGAAGGACATGGGTGTTGCTGATGTGATCTTGGGTCTCAAACTGACAAGGTCAATTGATGGGATTGTAATTTCTCAATCTCACTATGTTGAGAAGGTACTTGAGAAGTTTGGATATCAAGATTGCAAAGCTGTAAGCACTCCTTTTGATTCGTCCAAAACGCTATTTAAGAATAAAAGTAGAGTACTTGTAGCCCAGCTAAGGTATTCACAAGTGATAGGAAGTTTAATGTATCTTGCAAATTGCACGAGACCTGATATTTCATTCTCGGTTGCAAAGCTGAGTAGATACACTAGCTGTCCTGACCGTACTCACTAGGAGGCTCTGGATCGAGTACTGAAGTACTTGAAGGGAACTATTTCCCTTAGTTTGCATTATGGTAGACATCCATCTGTACTAGAAGGATACAGTGATGCAAGCTGGATAGGGAAAATAGAGGAGTCTGGGAGTAATGGTGTTATAGGGTATGTATTTACCCTTGGAGGCGGTGCAGTCTCCTGGAGGTCTGTGAAGCAGACCATTCTAGCTCGATCTACTTTTGAGGTCGAGCTGTGTGCTTTGGACACCACTGGAATTGAGGCTGAATGGCTAAGGGAACTTCTGTCTGAAATTCCCATGGTAGGTCAGCCTGTTCCTGCGATCTCGGTACATTGTGACAATATGACCACAATTGCCAAGATCAAGAGTTCAAAGTTCAACCAGAAAACAAGGAGACACATACAAATCAGGACTTAAGATGTTAAGGGATTTGGTGTCTCGAGGAGTGTTGGCTGTGGATTTTGTTGGATCCAAAGACAACACGACAGATCCATTGACTAAGGGACTTGATAGATCTTTAGTCCTAAAGTCTAGGCTTGGGATGGGACTGAGACCCATTGGGAGTTCCTCTACAGTAGCAACCCAACCTAACTGAGTGGAGATCCCACAAAGTAGGTTCAATGTGGTAATAACAAGCTGTTTGGAGAACTGGTTGGCACTCTAACTTTAATGCGTAAGCATGAGTGTCTTATCCCTGGAAGCCTGAGTGCCATTTAAGCTGCAAGTTTAGGAAGAGCGTAGGCTCTGAATGGGTTCAAGCCTTAGGGCAGGATGTTAGCAGTGCATCCTTTGAGAACGCCACCTATGTGAGTGTTACTGTGGGCCGCAGTTAAAGGAAGAGGGTCTTTCCTGAACACACTCATGAAACAGGATAAGGGTGCATGGCCTTTAAGAGCACCAACCCTGAAGATTGTACCAAGAACAACGCTTTGTTGTTTCTACCGTATACTTTAACACCAAGGTCTGAAGTTCAAGATGTAGTTCACTTCGTTCCTGTTAAAGTGAAAGTAGTAAACTCAGGTAGAGGTTCAAACCGGAAGGTACCTTTACTGAAAGCAAAGTGTGGGCAGCCGAAAGAAGTCTCTTGAATCCTTTTGAATCTCTTTTTCAAATTGGTGAATTCGTGGGGGATTGTTGTATTCAAAGTCGTAGTTAGACTTTAATTGGAAAGTCTATGTAATTACAATTGGCATTCAATTTAGTTTCAATTGGGAAACCAAATGGTTTGGAGGGAAAGTTGGGAATTCCCAAATTTGAAATATGGGAGTTTGGGTGGAAGTTTAGTCCCACACCGGGGAGAACTAAACTTTTTGGTGGACTTAAATATGAGTCCACACCCCAAGCTCTTTTAGCAATAGTAGAGAGGAGGAATGGAGGACCACACACGCGCGCGCGCGCGCTCCGCTCCGTCTCCGTCTCGGGCTCGGGCTCGGGCTCGGGCTCGGGCTCGGGCTCGGGCTCGGGCTCGGGCTCGGGCTCGGGAGAGTCAATTCGGATCTCGGATCTCGATACTTTTGCTGTAGATTTCATTTGGTAAGTCGATTAAATTAATCATAAGATTAATTTGGTAAGTCGACTTAAATGGGAATTCAACTCGCCTTTATGGGCGCGTTTTTTCGGATCCGAAAGGATGCGTCTTCGGGACGCATCTTTTGGAAACCAAAGATCGCATCTTTTGGAAACCAAAGGTCGCATTCTTTGGAAACCAAAGGTCGCGTTTTTAGGACGCGAGCCCCTCTATTTATATCCCTCACTCGACTCGGTTTTTCTACTCTCGCAAGAAAAACCTCTCTCACGCCGTCTCTCTTTGGTTCTTCCTCTCGCGGACGAACGTCTTTCTCTTCTCCTCTCTCGGCTGCAGTTCTCTGAGGTACAATCGAGGACGATCCCGTTGGTGTGCGCCGACGACGATCGTGAACCGTCGTATCCTGGGAGCGGATCGCCAGTACCCTACGCATCGGTATTGTGGGGGCGATATCTTCTCTAAGGACAATCCATTTTCATGGACGCTTCGGTGACTTCTAAACTAATCTCTGTTTTATTTTGCTTGCTGCAATACGTTTATTGCTTTACCCTTTCTGGATCATGCTCGTCTTTGTGTTTCTGTTCTTTTAATCGGTTCCTGTTTACATTGAATAATCGGATAATGATTGGGAAACATATGATTAATATGATTTTAATCTGTATCATTTCTCTGTTAATTCATTTGGATCCGATTTTATACTGTTTAATGTATGAACTGGTAATCTTATTTTCAACAGGAAGATCTGTGAATTGTAGAGTTAATTGGTACGGTGCTGGATGTTATTCAGCGTATGTTTATGGGAGTTCAGCTAAGAACTTTGAATCTTATGAGGAGCTATTCCCTTCACAAGCACTAACATCCGTCAGCTCATGAGTATGGACTGGTATCTATGAATCTTATGAGGAGCTATTCCCTTCACTATCCATGGTAGAAGACGAAACCCCTCTAGAATCGAGCTCATCCATAAGATGACCGACTCCAAAGTATCTCTTGTTGGGCACACCACTGAATTTCACTCTAGACCTAGCTGTCCAACTTGTGATAGCAAAAAAGGGATATTTACACCTATAACCCTGAATAGTTTCGTAATTACCTCAGGAACACTCGATAATCACGAATTACACCGAAGACCCTGAATAATGCTTAACCTATAAATGGTATAATCTTGTGCCAAGTCCCGTCTTTGTTCTCCGTTAACTCCAATGGAAAAAAGTTATATCATGACAATTTTACCCTTCAAAATGCATCTTATTTATAAAATGATGCCATTCTGTAGATCAAAAGATATTTTATATTTTACACCCTTTAAATTTTCATTATTTACAAATAGAGCCCTGGAGCCGGAATACTGAGCGACTAAGAGAGATAAATATCAAGGGTCGTTGGGACCTCAATCCCTCGAATCAGACTCAACAAGAAAAATAGACCACCAAAATGAATAATCAATCAAAAGCCGAATGAGCGGTGTCGCTATTTATTTAATCTGGTATAACGACCAGGGTCGAACACAAGGAGCACGAATTGGCCAAGTGGCCTACGAAGTAGTCAAAAATGAAGAAAAGAATAAAATATTTTTGATGGATTTTTAAGGGTTTTTTAATTTTTTATATTTTTAGTTATGAAGAAAATGTAGAAAAAGCTAGAAAAAGGTACACACAACTAATTATTTAGCCACACAAATCAACTCAGAAAATTACAATAAAAATATTTTTGTGTTTTTTGAATGTTTTAGTATTTTTGGTAATTTTCTTAGAATTTTATATTTTTTGTTGATTTTATAAAAATAGAAAAGGCAAAAACAGGGAACTAATGTGCAGCTAGATTTGAAAGGCTATCTAAAAATAGATAAATAGCCTAATAAAATCTAGAGACAATTTTATATCCAACTACAAATAAAAACTAAGCTACAGGAAAAGAAATTGCATTTTTTTATTTTTTTAGAATTTTTAATGATTTTTATAAGATTTTTATGATTTTTCAATTTTTAGGGGTTTTATATTTCCAAATTATGCAAAAATTATATTGAAGGAAGAAAACACTAAAACAAGTAGTACCTAATTTTTTATAATTTTTTGGGTGTTTTTTTTATTACTTTTATTGATTTTATATTTCAAACAGTAGCAAAAATAGGTGTTTTTAAATTTTAAAAATAGTAAACAGTAATAAAAATATCCCAACAAATTAATGAAATTTTTACACAGTGGAAGGAGCCACATGCCCAAATTTCACAAAATTTGGAGTTGATTTGATATTTTATTCAACTAATAAACAAGGTACAGTACACAGGGACCAAAGTGCAAAGAAACAAAGTTCTAAGGGCTTAAGAATAACACGTGCAGAAACTACGTGGGCTTCAATGCAAAATACGCACAAATTTCAACACATGCTCCAATTCCAGTACGCACAGGGGTATATATATATATATGAAAATATCCAAAATATAACTTCAATACATAACAATCATAAAATCCAAGCCCTAAACATGCAAAAAGCCCAAAGTCTCACGTGTCGAAGCATGCGCATCCACAAAATAAGGACTGAAATGCAAATACAATAAACTACGAGTCTGATATGCAAATTTTCCAAGTGTGCTAAGTTATTTAATAGATTGAAAAATAACTGAAATAAAGTGCAAGGGGTCTAGCGCAAATTACCTAGCCAAAGCGCGTGCGGGTTGCGTGGGGGGTGACGTGTCAGGCGGGGACTGGCTGATGGGCGTGCGGCTCTGATGGTGCTTCCTGGCAGATCGGACGGTTCTGGAACGAGGGCAAACGTGGGATGCACGTGGCCGTTAGATCGTGGATCTAAACGCATGTCAGTGGCAGGCGACGAACGGCTCTGATGACGTCTGGAAGTGAGGCGCGATCCGACGGTGGAGAGATGGTCTGGACGAAATCCTCCTGGGAGAACTTCACCGACGAGCTGGAGGTGCTCCGAGCGTCCGATGGAAGATCGGGAAGGAGGGTTCGTCTCGCGATGTCGTTCCGCGTCGGATGGTGGTGACCGATGGAGCTCCCAACAGTCCGATCCTCTGGCGAGGGGGGCAGACCTGGGCGACTCCGACGAGGTATGCGGGATGCGACTCAGGGGGGTAGCTCGCGCTTATTCACCTGCAAAGGAAATCTCGTGCTCGGATAAAGACTCCGGCATGGGTTATTCGGTAAACAGTAAAGAGAAGAGGGGTGATTTGGTGAAGGGGGTTCCTAGCGGAGGCGGCAGAAGGGACCTATCCCGATCTTGGCTCGGGTAGCCAAGATCGAGGTGATCAGATCGTGGAAGAAGGGTGAAGATGTGTCGGTGTGCCTATCTATACGGTTAAAATGAGGTGGTGGAGCTCCGGCCACTGGGACGGAGCTGGCGGAGTGAGATATGAACGATCGAATCTACTCGCAATCAAGAAGCTAATAGGGGTACCTGATGGAGGGAAATGTCTATGGGAGAGATGCTGGATCTCCTGAGATCTTCGCTTCCATGGAGCGACGCCTCCAGAGGCTCGAGCTCGCCGATGGCGGAATGCAACGGCGATGACCACCGGACCTGAGGCTAGGGCGCCTCTATCCTCACTGCAACACCTCCTAGGGCTTGTTGTCACTCAAGGAAAGAAGGTGTAGGTCCTGGGAGTCGAAGATGGTGGCTGAAGGTAAGTGAAAATGTGGCTGGAAGCGAGGCTATATAGGAGTGAAGGTCCGGGGAGATGGGAGTCGGGCGCGCTATCCGATGCACGGACCCCTAGAGAGAAGAGCAGGCGTGAAGAACCGATCAAGGAGCTGTAATCGGAGCCCGGGGTTTGGGTAAATAGGAAGTGGATCATGTCTGGAAAAGTGGGAGAAATTGAGTCGAGACGAGGTCTGATGAATACCCATTCATCACTCTTTATTCTTATATTTTAGCTACAAAAACCTTTGCAAATACATGTAGATATATGTAAATATCAATAATTACCAAAAGCATGCATTATGTAAAAACCTATAATTAGCATGTTTTTGTGCAAAAATAAAAGAATAAAGATTAAAAAGAAAAAGAGGGAAATATTTAGAATAAATATTGAGCAACCTAACCCAAGGGAGGGCTCAGCATGGGCCTGACCGCATAAAAGCCACAGTAGAGGGAGATAGGAGCTCATGTGTAAATATCTATATAAATAAATAAAATTATATTTTCCCCACCCAAAAATTATGCTTGTACATATTTGTGTATATTTAGAAAATATTAAGAACAAAATAAAAATTTGAAAATTAAAAAGATCAAAAATACCCTGTCACCATGTACATAGACCATGCTTCTTTATTTATTTAACCTTGTAAATAAATAAAATCATTTTCTAAACTTTTTGTAAATATTCTATGCTATATATTGTAAGTAAATAAAACAAAAAGAATCAAAACAAAAATCAAATAAAAATAAAAAAATTAAAATTACAAAAATATATTGTACAAATGCCATGTATATAGTTGTACATAACTATTTATTTCACCCATGCATATAAATAATAAAGACAAAATAAAAATACCCTTTAATCCCTCATTTTATTCTATAAATAAATAAAATATAAAATCAGGATAAAATTGTATAAAAATAATAATTAAAAATCAAAAATCAAAAACCCTAATTATGTACATATACCTATATGGTACATATTATGTATATAGCTTATTTTTATTTCCAAAAATTAATTAAAAATCACCAAAAAATAGAAAAAAATAAAATAAAAATATTTCATGTTTTGGGTTTTTGCTGATTCGGCCCCTAGCTAGGTGTATTTGTCACCTCAAGATCCTGCAACGTGGCCTGATTTCATTGGGTCCTGGGGATGTTGACCGCCCGGTCAACTGACCCCCCCAGGACCATTCTTCGCGGATTCGAGCACCGGACTTTATTCTCGGATTTATACCCGCTCGACCCGATTGCCTAACACCTAAACCCCGGCTCCGTTTGACACCTCTCACATCCGACACCCTCGCCGGGCATCGACCTCGGGGTCCGCGCGCCACCGTGACCCTACCCGACCAGCCCTAGTCGGGTCTGCACACACGTATAAAGCCGAGCTCCGCCACCTTCAATCGCATCTTTGGCTAATCCACTCCACCCCAGTGAGCTCCAGCACCCGAGCGTGAGTGACAGCTCGCTCCAGGTGCCGTCGCAGCGAGGAGAGGGGCCGGTTTCCATTGATCCGGCGACTGCGCGCCGCCGTGCTCCGCTCAGAGCAGGAGCTCGAGCCTCGGGCCGAGACAACCCTTGAGGCCACGACCAGGAGCTACCTCAGCTCCAGCATAGTCTCACCATCCGCCCAGGTAACCCCTTAGTGTCTCTATTTAGTCTAATTTCTAGTTAGCCCCAAATCGTACCGCCGCCGTGTTCCGTCGATTCCGACCATCTCGAGCATCCTTTCGATCATCGAAACCCGTCATCACCTCCGCCGTCCCTCCGCGCACCTTCTCCATACACCCATCCAACCCAGCTCGCACAGGAGCTGGGGTTCGAGCTCTCCCGTCCGTCGCTTCGCCGGAGCTCGCTCATCCCGACGCATAGACCACATCCACACCGCCTAACCGGGTCGAGGCACTTTGCCCTCGACCCGCGAAGCTTCTGACCTACTTTGCAGGACCAGAGGAGGCTATCTGAGGCCTCCCGACATTCGACAAGGAGCTTTCCTCCGCCGACCTTGCCGGAGCCCCTCCAGGGTTCGGCTGGGCCATCGGAGTCGACCATTAGCTGCGGAGCTCCATCGCGCATCTTCTCCGATATCCGGAAGCAGCAGACGAGGACCACAGCGCTCGCACGAGGCCGGCGAAGCTCGCCGGCTGAGTGTTCTTCCACCATCCTCGCCAGCCGTCCGATCAGCCTCGACCTCCAGTTGTCATCTCGTCCGTCCATTCCAGGAGGAGCAGCCACCGTCCGATCCTTGGAGAGGAGATCTGGAGCGCCCACCAGCGTACCCGTCAGATCATCCACGTGGAGCGCATCCGACGGCCCGCTTAATAAGGGGTAAATTACCCTTAGGCCCAGCCTTTGTTTTTATTGAGTTTTAGTCCTGTAAATATTTTAGCAAGTTGTTCAGTTTAGTGTTATTTGCATACTGGACCTCGTACTTTAGTTTATTTGCACTTATGCCCCTGTTTGTGTGAGCCACGTGCTTCGTCACGTGTATGTTTGGTGTAATTGCAACTTTAGTCCTGTAGTTCTGGTTGTTCGTTAATGAATGAAAACATTTTAGTATTTGCATATATGCCCCTGTGAGTGTTTTAATTCCGCATGTGCGCCTATTAGTGGGTTATTTGCAAGACAACCCCTGGACTTCTTGGTACGAGTTACCAGAAGGTCCTCGGGACTTGTTTTTCTTACCAAAAGGTCCCTGAGTGCCTCAGGCACGCGCCGCGCGCGTGACTTGCTGGGTTAATTGCACCAGGACCCCCAGAACTTTGGGTATTTGCACTTTGGTCCCTGTGCACAGTGCCCTCTTGTTATTTTTGAATAAAATATCAAATCACCTCCAAATTCGATGAAAATTTGACCCATGGTTCCTGCCATGGTGTAGGATTTTCGAGAATTTTTTAGGACATTTCTGAGTTTATTTGCTATTTTTTAAGAATTCAAAAACATCTATTTTTGGCACTGTTCAGTTTTGAAAATCACAAAAAATATAAAAACACCCCTAAAAATTCTATAAAAATTAGGTACTGTTTATTTTGTGTTCTTTGATTTTCTAGCCAAGTTTGGCTAATTTTCATCACTGAAAACCCATAAAAACTTAAAAACCCTCAAAAACTCATAAAAATTCTAATAAATACATTAAAAACCCAAAAACAATAATTTTGGTACTCAAATTTTCCTTGTTTTACCTAGTTTACAGGAAAAATACATCCAGGTCCTCTTGAGGTCCTTAGATATTTTATCTAGGGATTTTGGGCCTGGCTGGACAGTACCTTGTAGTTTCGCCACTGTTTGATTTTTAGAAAATAAAATATATATCAGAAAAAAATCAAAAATTCACCAAAAACACAGAAAAATATAAAACACATAAAAATATTTTTTTTCCTGAATTTTTGCTTGCCTTTTAGTGCATTAAATAATTTGTTGAAGTGTGCTTGTTTTTGCTTTTCTCATTTTCTTCACATATTAAAAATTCCAAAAAATTTTAAAAACAATTAAAAACCACTAAAAAATGTTTTCCCTTTTTCTCTGATTTTTTGACTACTTCGTAGGCTTTTTAGCCAATCCGTGCTCCTTGAGTTCGACCCTGGGTGCTATACCAGGTAAATCTCATAGCAGGACCGCTCACTTTGTTTTGATTGATCTTTGATTTATTTAGTGGTCTGATATTTTTCTTGATTAAGTTAGCCTGATCGCTTGGGTCGCAACGACCCTATTTTTGTACCTTATACCCTAGTGGTCAGGCCGCTTATCAGAATGGCGCCGTTGCCGGGGAGCACGGCTTAGTAGTCATTTCTTAGCTTTTTCCGCGGCTTTTGATTTTCGCGGCTTTTTGTATAGAATTGTGTAGATATTATTTTTCTGACATTTTCTTACAATAAGCTGGACTGACACTCTTGTTTTTGTTTTCTTGCGAGGGCCCGAGGATCGAGGCGGCTTCTTCGGAAGCCGACGCAACCACGAGAACCGGAGGCGGCTCTCTTCTTCACAGAGCCGCAGGAGAGTGCAGGGAAGCAAGCAGGAGTGCGGGAGTCGCGGGATAACCGCGGATTAGCGTAGTTTAGATTAGGATTTATTTCTAGTACATTTGACTATTATTGTAATAATACAGGGACTAGACTTGAACTGTTGTGGACTTGACTTAGCGGGTCTGTTTCGCCGAGCACCGGTGTGCTCGGGGGACCCTTAAGAGATTTTCGCGGTTTTTGACGCGGTTTTCTTCTACCTTTTTACTGCCTTTTCCGGTGTTTACGCGGTTTTTGCTCGAGCCCCTAGACTTAGGAATTTCTAGTGCTTGTGCCGTAATTAGTAGGATCCAAACACCTAATTGCTTATCTGTTCCCATAGAACGTAATTGGACCTACTAATAATAAATAATAAAAATAACTTAGTCGTTTTCCTGAGAGCCTACGCGCCGCGAGCCTGCCCCGTCAAGCGCTACTCCTGAACTCGACCTGTCGAGAAGAGGAGGGGTGGGTCTAGACCGGACTCTTTGGATCGAGGGCGAGTGACTGAGTTAGACGGTTCTGCGCTAGAAATTGCTCATCTAGGACTCGGTTTTTCCCGTTGCATCATTTAGGTAGATTTCTTTCTGTCTTTAAATTCTGCGCGGATCATTTGCATGTAGAGTGCTGGAGACAAGGTACGCATTTCTATCTCAGCATGCATCATTGATTTATCGCGCATCGGCTTTTTCGTCTTCTCCCCCCTGTTTTCGGACTAAATAATCAGGAGAACCGAAAAATTCGTTAGGTCTTTTGTTTGATTTGAAAAATATTAAAAAGAAAAACCATAAAATTGGGACTGGCTAAGACTATTGATCTTAAAAACCTCTCATCCTAAAAACTTTGTCTTGGGGAGAGCAACCCCCTCATTGTATGGTTTGGATGCGCGAGAGAGTGACCCGCACCCTAGGTAGAGCCTCCCGGTGCTAGTCCCGACTGATTACCGACTCTTCCGTGCGGGCTAGTCGGTTGGGATAGCATCGGATATCCTAACAGGTCACGTAAGCGCTCTGATATTTTGTGTGTTCACCAAAATAAAATTGACAAGATAATTTGACCGAACTTTCACGGTCTTCAGCTCGCGTTGCGTTGGTGAACCGGGGGTTTGTTTTGTGATCATAGTTTCTCCAGATCTCATCCGCACTACTCGCCAGATCAAGATGATGGGTAGACGGTCTCTTAGGCAGCCTCTGGCTGCACCGCTTTCGGGCACGTCTACCCGATCATCTAGGTTGGCCCGTGAGAGCCGAGACCAGCTCTCCGAGCCCGAGTACGATTCCGCCCTGTTCCCCCTCGACCCCCTTTCTTTCGGTACTGAGAGACATGAGCCCGAGGAGAGATTAGCAGATTTGACAGCACCTGAGTTGGGCTCATTTGATTTTGCAGACGTCGCTATGGCCGCCAGATCAGAAGATTACCCCGGAGGTCCACAGGGAGACCAGCATGTTGTATTTGACCAGGGGGCGATCAACTCCACCCTGATCGCATCACTCGAGACAGTTCAGCAGCAGTTACGCGATCAGGGGGCATTCATGATAGAGATGAGGCGAGAGTTGGAGAGGCTCAGAGCAGAGCGAGGTTCAGAGCAGAGCGAGCCTGAGGAGATGCCTGATGCAGAGGCCGCAGCCGCAGGAGCCGCAGCAGCAGCAGCAGCCGCTGCCGCCGCCGCGGCAGCCGCCGCGGCAGGAGGACCACCACAGCCGATGCGGGCGTTACACAACCCCGGATCTACTCTGATGCATCACTGGGTGGTAGTGCCAGCGATCGTGGGGGACTTCAAGTTCCCCCCCACACCTTGCAGTTACTGCCCCATTTCCACGGACTAGCCACTGAGGAGCCCCACCTCCACCTCCAGGAGTTCTTGATGATCTGCAGCACTGTCCACGATCGCCACGTGGACCAGGACACGATCCGGATGATAGCCTTCCCTTTTTCACTGGCAGATAGAGCAGCCACCTGGCTGAAGCATTTAGGGAAGTTTGTCTACACCTGGGAGCAGCTCCGCACCGAGTACTTGAAAAAGTACTATCCACTCGGGCGGACGAATGCAGCGAGGGCCCTGATCAGCAACTTCTCCATGTTCCCCAACGAGCAGTTTCACGAGGCTTGGGAGAGGTTCCGAGAGCTCTTAGACAGATGCCCGCACCACGACATCTCCAAGCCGAACCTAGTTCAGAGCTTTTTCAGCGGGTTGACGCCAGAGCTTCAGGGTCTGGTGAACGCTTCTTGCGGCGGGTCCTACTTTGCCAAGGACCACGATCAGGTCTGGGCCATCTACGAGGAGATGTCCGAGAACTACATGGTGATGTCCCAGACCAGGTTGTATACTCAGAGACCCCAGCCACAGCAGCCAGGACCCGTGCAGTACCAGCGGATAGCACGGGTAGATGCAGGTCCATCCAGTTCGTCCGCAGTCGCAGCAGCACAGGCAGAGTCATCCGCTGCGGACATGGGTATCATCAGCGAGAAGTTGGACCGCATGGAGCTGATAGAGAAGAAGCAGTGCCAGAGCATCACTCAGATGGAGCAGATGGCACAGGTTCTGAGCGACATGAAGACCCAGCTCATGTGTCTCCAGGAGACACAGACGGCTTCACAGCCCCGTCTTCTGTCGCGAGGCGATACCGGCGGCAGCAACAGCTCGTCCCAGCGCTCCAGCTCCTCACAGCAGCCTAGACAGGTTCACCTTGTACAGGCGGAGCCGTACCAGCAGCCGCAGCCTACTTACCAGTCCCCACCATCTCCAGACATGCAGATGGTGGTCTACCAGCCGGATCAGCCTCTGGCAGTACTGCCGCCAGACCCCTTCGATGCAGAGCCGTTGATGGATGTCAACGGGATTTGGTATGACCGCCCCCAGCCTGGGATCCGACGAGACCATCCCGGATTCAGGTGGGGGAGTGGTGGTGCCCAGCCCCAACAGCAGCCGTCAGGACAGGGAGGGCCGTACTCCCAGCAGAGAGAGCACCAGCAGTCGCAGCAACACCCAGCACACCAGCAGCACCAGCCATCATCCTTCGGTCCTCGTCCCTACCAGCAGCAGGGACAGTCATGGAGGCGTGAGCAGCAGGCTCACCCGATTCAGCAGCAGCACCCGTCCTCATATCCCTCTTACCAGCACCATCAGCAGCAGATCCAGCAGCCTCACCCACAGAGAGGCTACCCGTCGGGCTCCCACGAGAGCCCCGCTTTGGATGACATCGCCCGCCTCCTCACGGATCAGTAGGCCACATTCATACGGGAGATGGACGAGTTCCGCCAGGAGATGCGGGACCTGGTGAGAGGGAAGGCCGCCATACCAGCCCAGATCGAGCCGAATCCGAACAACCTTAAGAGGAAATCTGAGCAGGTAGTACATACTGAGTTAGCCACTCCTAGTGACCCATTTGATGATACATCTTCGGATCTATTTGATGCTGATTTTGTCACACTTAGGAGCGGTAGGACCCCAGCAGGCGGCGGCGCCTCATCTGAGCTTCACCACGAGGATACGTCAGAGGCGCCACATAAGGAGGAGGAGAGCGGTACTGAGGCCGCTCCAGATGATGATGGTGGCACTGATGCCACCAAGGATGCTGATCCCACCGGCGGTACTGACGCCGCCGCTTCACCAGTTCGAGGAGGTGGTACTGACGCCACCAGTGGAGCAGAGCCAGGCCGCGGTACTGATGTCGCGAGACGTCTACTACCAGCAGCAGCAGCAGAGCCAGCCCGTAGTGGTACTGAGGCCACCGGTGTTTGTACAGATAGAGATGTTGTCTTTCCTCGCATTCCTGTATCTCAGAACTCTGTTATGAATAAAGGAAAAGGTTTACTTTCTTCTGGTCCCACTGTGGTGCATGATGTATGTGTGGATCCGGTCATCGAACCGTCTAGACCTTTTCCTAGTCCTTCATCTGAGAAGGACCCTGTGATCCCCTTCCCTAGAGCCCTTCAGATGGGGAAGGGGAAGAAAAAAGAAAATCCAAAAAAGAGAGAGCTTGAGGAGTTCAGCCAGAGCATGATTGATAGGTTCCACATCCAGCTGACCCTCCAGGAGGCTTTGCAGCACATCCCCCTTCTCCAGCGATCTTTGAGAGACAGGACTACAGTCGGGAGGAGGAGGAGGAACCACACTTCCGAGATCCATGTGCTGACGAAAGCCACGTGTTTTGCGATCCAAAACCGCCTGCCAGCCAAGAGGCCAGATTCAGGGGCCCCGTATGTCAGATGCCAGATTAGTGAGCAGAGGTTCGACCGTACTCTTCTAGATAGCGGATCGTCGATCAACCTTCTTCCGGCAGCCCTTCTCGACCGTTTCGAGTTGGGCACTCTTCGACAGAGCAGGACAGTCCTTCAGTTCGCTGATCGATCTGTCAAGAGGCCGAAGGGGTTATTACGAGACGTTATCGTCACGATTCAGGGCCTGAAATTCCCCGTGGACTTCGTAGTATTGGACATGGAGATCCCTGAGTCAGTGGCCGATACCCCCATCATCCTTGGTCGTCCGTTCTTGGCCACAGCCAAGGCAGTGACTGATCATGATAGCGGGAAGGTGTACTTTCGCGTCGAGGGCGAGAGTATACAAATAGAGACTGTCGAGAACTACAGAGCTAGAGAGAAAACCCTCTCAGATGCGAGTACAGATTCGGAGCAGCTGACAGACACAGAGCCAGACATCCACCAGGACTGTGATTTTGTGATCACAGACGATGAGGCAGCTTGGGCAGACCCTGCAGCACAGACCATCCCCTCATATTCAGATACAGCTGATGCCGAGATGATAGCAGAGGAGAGTCTGGAGAGCACAGCCCTGGTTCAGGATACTATAGAGGCAGCATAGCCGGTCCTTGATCGCGACACGATGTTCAGTGATGGTGGTGCTGAGGCCACCTTGTTTTCCGGTGGTACTGAGGCCACCGCGGTTGATACAGATCCCTCGGATTCAGAGTCTGATTGGGCCGATTGCTATGATCAGATGCCAGACCTGAGCCCACCTGAGCCTATAGATGAGGAGGAGGTAGATACAGAGCCGAGCAGAGACAGTACAGTTGAGCCGCCTTCTCCCGATCCAGTTTGCGAGAGTACGCTTTCACTTTCCCAGGCAGATTTGGCAGACTTAGCAGCTTTCACTCAGTTTCTTCCGCAGCCAGATTTGCCAGCACCCAGCATTCCAGAACGGAAGCCGCTCCCTACTTCGCTGAAGTATCGATTCCTTGCGGGCGATCCAGAGATGTACCCAGTCATCATCTCCGCCGAGTTGACTGGAGAGCAAGAATCCCGTTTGATGGGGGTTCTTGAAAAGAACCGCAAGGCGATCGGATGGAGCGTAGCGGATCTCCATGGGATTAGTCCAGCAGTGTGCTCCCACCATATCTATCTTGAGGAGGGGGCGAAGCCGTCGCGTGAGTTCCAGCGGCGACTGAACCCCAACCTGAGAGAGGTCGTGATGAAGGAAATATCAAAATGGTGGAGTGCATATTTTATTTATCCCATTTCCGACTCCAAGTGGGTCAGCCCCTTGCATGTGGTGCCCAAGAAGACGGGCATCACGACTGTGATCAGTGAGTCGGGAGAGGAGATCGCTACACGAGTACCCACCTCTTGGAGGGTTTGTGTTGACTACAGGAGACTCAACCAAGCCACCAAGAAGGACCATTTCCCCCTGCCTTTTATTGACCAGATCATTGAGAGACTGGCAGGGAAGAGCCATTATTGCTTCCTGGATGGGTACTCGGGCTACAACCAAGTGGCCATCGCTCCTGAGGATCAGGAGAAGACCACCTTTACCTGTCCCTTCGGCACATATGCTTTTCGACGCATGCCATTTGGGCTATGCAATGCCCCTGCGACTTTTCAGAGGTGCATGCTGTCGATCTTTTCGGACATGGTAGGGGAGTGTTTGGAGGTCTTCATGGACGATTTCTCGGTCTACGGCGACGGATTCGATTCTTGTCTTGACTGCCTAGACCGGGTGCTCCAGCGATGTATCGAGTTTCATTTGGTTCTATCTTGGGAGAAAAGTCACTTCATGGTGACTCAAGGGACGGTTCTTGGCCACATCATCTCCAACAGGGGCATGGAGGTTGATCCGGCCAAGGTTGATGTCATTAGGAAACTCACACCGCCGTCCAACTTGAGGCAGCTACGGTCATTCCTGGGGCACGTTGGATTTCAGCAAGATTGCCCGACCGTTGACTGACCTCTTGACGAAAGACACCGAGTTCCTTGTCGATGACAAGTGTCTCTCGTCCTTTGCGACTCTCCAGCAGCATGTTATTGAGGCTCCTGTCCTCCAGCCGCCTGATTGGTCTCTCCCATTCGAGATCATGACGGATGCCTCCGATTTTGCCGTAGGGGCAGTGCTGGGACAGAGGAGGGATGGAGTTCCGTTTGCCATACACTACGCTAGCCGCACATTGGATTCCGCCCAGCGGAATTATACGGTCACAGAGAAGGAGATGCTAGCCGTAGTGTTTGCCCTAGATAAGTTCAGATCGTATATCATTGGATCTAGAGTGACTTTATTTACAGATCACACCGCCATCAGGTACCTCATGGCAAAGAAGGATGCCAAGGCCAGACTGACTAGATGGATCCTTCTACTCCAGGAGTTCGACATTGAGATCAAGGATAAGCATGGAGTCAAGAATGTGGTGGCGGATCATCTTTCCCGATTAGAGCAGCCTGAGGATTCTGAGCAGATTGATCCTATTCGAGATACCTTCCCAGATGAGGCGATCCTTACTATCGCCTCACTCCCGTGGTATGCCGATATTGTGAACTTTCTCGTTGCAGGGAAAGCCCCACAAGATTGGCCCAGGCAGAGGCTTGAGACCTTCCTTGCGAGGGCCAAGTCCTACCACTGGGAGGATCCCATCCTTTACCATGAAGGAGGGGATAGCGTCTGGCGTCGGTGTATTCCTCAGGAGGAACACCATAGCGTCCTCACTTACTGCCACAAGTTTGAGGCAGGAGGACATCATTCTGGGAGGAGAACGACACAGAAAGTGCTCCAATCCGGCTTGTGGTAGCCTACCCTCTTCAAGGACTCTGATGAGTTCGTGAAGAGGTGTACTGACTGTCAGAGGATGGGCACTTGTGGACAGCGTGATATGATGCCGATGTAGCCCATTCACTTCTGTGAGGTTTTTGACGCATGGGGCATCGATTTCATGGGTCCATTCCCTAAGAGTCAGGGATTTGAGTACATTCTGTTGGCCGTTGATTATGTTAGTCGGTAGGTGGAGGCTATCCCCGCCCGAGCCGCTGATGCGAGGACAGTTTGCAGATTTTTGAGGAAGCATATCATCACGCGGTTCGGGGTTCCACGAGTTCTGATTTCTGATGGGGGATCTCACTTCATCAACGACCAGGTGAAGGCCCTTGCTAGCGAGTTCAGTATAGACCATCGTGTTGCCACACCTTACCATCCACAGACGAATGGTCTAGCTGAGGTGTCGAATAGGGAGATCAAGACTATTTTGCAGAAAGTCGTCCTCCCGGACCGAAAGGATTGGTCACAGCTTTTGGACTCGGTCTTGTGGGCATATAGGACGTCTTTCAAGACTCCATTGGGCACATCTCCCTTTCGCCTCGTATATGGCAAGCCGTGCCATTTACCTGTTGAGCTGAGGCACAAGTCACTTTGGGCAGTCACAGACATTTTAATGGATCCAGATGGTATGGGAGACCAGAGAAGGGCAGAGTTAGCTGCCCTGGAGGAGCTTAGAGATGCAGCTTTCTCAAGCAGCCTACATTATAAGGAGAAAGTCAAGGAGTGGCATGATTCTCATATCAGCCACAAGCATTTTGAGATTGGACAGAGAGTATGGCTGTTTGATGCGAGGCTACGATTATTTCCAGGGAAGCTACAGAGCAAATGGAAGGGACCATACTTGGTCAGAAAGGTACACGACAATGGTAGCATTGATATATCCGAGTTGTCTTCTGATAGTACCTTTCGAGTGAACGGCCAGCGGCTCAAGCCATTTCTAGATCATGAGCCGCGAGACGTTATTGTTGCCCCTATTCATTTTGCGTGAGATGTGGTCTCTTGACTCACATCTTTTGCATCTCACGCCTGATTTTCACTGTTCCTCCGCCTGTATAGATCCAGTTGTCCATATCATTCTATTCTTTAGTCCCACATCCCTTTTTCTTATCTTATGATTATGCTATACTTAGGGTGTACTTTACCCTAAGTATAGGGGGGATGTAGGACCTGCGAGTATTCTTTTCATTCGTTCTGCTCCTGTTTTGCTGCCTATACTTAGGGATATTTTACCCTAAGTATAGGGGGGGGGCAGATTCTGTATCTTCTTCACTCGGATTTCCCTTCACGTACAGCTTGCTATACTTAGGATTATTTAATCCTAAGTATAGGGGGAAACCACCGAGCTCCTCTCATTCTATTCATTTATTCGTTCATGTACTTAGCCATTCCTTTTCACTCCCCTTTTTACTAAGCACGAGTTATGTCTTCTTCATCGCTCTTGATCACTCTGAGGACATCATTCGAGCTAAGTATAGGGGGGGTGTGTATATATTTTCATATATACTTTAGCCATAACTCGTACTTTGTGTGAGTATGTTTGGCTAAAAATCACAAAAATTAAAAATTTTTCATGTACATAAACGTCTTTTATTTGCACATACATAGCTAGTGTACAAAGTATTTTTGTAAAAATGATTTCAAAAATCTTTTGTGTAAAGCTTGTGTAAATATTTTTGTATCAAAATTATGTATATAGTACAAAATTTTTCCAAAATGTTTTGAAAAATCAAAAGTTTGCAAAAATCTTTTGTAAATGCTTGTAAATGTTTGTAAATATCTTTTTGCAAAACTTGCACCTCATGCATCATCCATTCATGAGTTCAAAACATTTTTCAAAAATTTTGCATGATTGTAAAATATTTGTAAATAGCACCTTGTGTATATATATGTATATAGTTTTTCCTGGATGAGAGTTGACATTTAAACTAAGCCTGGAATTAAATTGAGAAATGGAGCTTGAATAAGATCTTAATCCACTTAACTTTAAGAGGAACCTTATAGGATTTAGGGTTAAGGCTTTTCAGGTCCATAAGGACTTAATTCTTTGAGTCCACTAGGCTATGAGCATATGTCATCTTGATGAGCCTAAGTAGAGCACTTAACAACACACGCATGACTCTTAGAGACAATGGCTTGACTTGCACCTGCACTTTACACATGGCTCTCCATGGATGAGGTGGTGAGGAGGCAATTTCCTTTGGCTTGGGGTAGCATATGAGGGTAGTACTTCTAGGCGGAACCTCTCTTCTTCTTCTAGTGAAGGAAGTGCGCCTCAACTTGGTCTAGTGGTGATGAAGGCTAAAGACAGAAGCTGTGGGTTGCAATAAAGCTTCAAAAGAGGGATAGTCTACTGGCTCAAGAGGAAATTTCTTGTATATATGCTGCACCATGTAGATATGCTGTACAGAAGTCCTTGAAAAAAAATGCAAAAATGCAAAAAGAACTCCAAAAAAGTGGTGGGTCGGATTGAAAATTTAATAACCCCACCGGAGTGTATATAGTCAAATAAAGCAAAGCTTATGATATCCATGTTACATCTCGTGAAGCTTGCAGCAGGAGACTTAGCTACACTGGCTAAGCTTCCAAAAGTCTATACTTCTACCCCCTCTTCTTGAGCCGGTTGCACTTGAACTTAGAAGGGAATACCCCGCTTCTCGAGGAAAGAGTTGCTAGACCGAGGCATTAGAGTTACCAGGTTGGGGGAGGTTGTTTCTTTGTTACTTCTGAGGTGGGGAGCCAAATATCACTTACACTGCATGGAAAGACTCATGGTCATTAGAGTTTGTGTATGTAGACTTGTTCTGATCTGGTTTATTGAGGAGTCTTGCCCATAGATTGGTGGAACTTAGAGGCTGTTGAGTTTTAAGCTTAAGTCTAAATAAGGTTCCGACACATTAATAATCCAAAGATCTGATCGAGCTCCATATTTCAATTTAATGAAGGAAAGTTTAATAATTCAACCTTGATCCATGTACATCCTCTTTTTCTTTTTCTTTCTTTCTTTTTCACTTCTTTTTCAAATAAGTGTTTGCTAAGGGACTAGCAAAGTTAAGTATAGGGGGGGTGATGAATACCCATTCATCACTCTTTATTCTTATATTTTAGCTACAAAAACCTTTGCAAATACATGTAGATATATGTAAATATCAATAATTACCAAAAGCATGCATTATGTAAAAACCTATAATTAGCATGTTTTTGTGCAAAAATAAAAGAATAAAGATTAAAAAGAAAAAGAGGGAAATATTTAGAATAAATATTGAGCAACCTAACCCAAGGGAGGGCTCAGCATGGGCCTGACCGCATAAAAGCCACAGTAGAGGGAGATAGGAGCTCATGTGTAAATATCTATATAAATAAATAAAATTATATTTTCCCCACCCAAAAATTATGCTTGTACATATTTGTGTATATTTAGAAAATATTAAGAACAAAATAAAAATTTGAAAATTAAAAAGATCAAAAATACCCTGTCACCATGTACATAGACCATGCTTCTTTATTTATTTAACCTTGTAAATAAATAAAATCATTTTCTAAACTTTTTGTAAATATTCTATGCTATATATTGTAAGTAAATAAAACTAAAAGAATCAAAACAAAAATCAAATAAAAATAAAAAATTTAAAATTACAAAAATATATTGTACAAATGCCATGTATATAGTTGTACATAACTATTTATTTCACCCATGCATATAAATAATAAAGACAAAATAAAAATACCCTTTAATCCCTCATTTTATTCTATAAATAAATAAAATATAAAATCAGGATAAAATTGTATAAAAATAATAATTAAAAATCAAAAATCAAAAACCCTAATTATGTACATATACCTATATGGTACATATTATGTATATAGCTTATTTTTATTTCCATAAAATAATTAAAAATCACCAAAAAATAGAAAAAAATAAAATAAAAATATTTCATGTTTTGGGTTTTTGCTGATTCGGCCCCTAGCTAGGTGTATTTGTCACCTCAAGATCCTGCCACGTGGCCTGATTTCATTGGGTCCTGGGGATGTTGACCGCCCGGTCAACTGACCCCCCCAGGACCATTCTTCGCGGATTCGAGCACCGGACTTTATTCTCGGATTTATACCCGCTCGACCCGATTGCCTAACACCTAAACCCCGGCTCCGTTTGACACCTCTCACATCCGACACCCTCGTCGAGCATCGACCTCGGGGTCCGCGCGCCACCGTGACCCTACCCGACCAGCCCTAGTCGGGTCTGCACACACGTATAAAGCCGAGCTCCGCCACCTTCAATCGCATCTTTGGCTAATCCACTCCACCCCAGTGAGCTCCAGCACCCGAGCGTGAGTGACAGCTCGCTCCAGGTGCCGTCGCAGCGAGGAGAGGGGCCGGTTTCCATTGATCCGGCGACTGCGCGCCGCCGTGCTCCGCTCAGAGCAGGAGCTCGAGCCTCGGGCCGAGACAACCCTTGAGGCCACGACCAGGAGCTACCTCAGCTCCAGCATAGTCTCACCATCCGCCCAGGTAACCCCTTAGTGTCTCTATTTAGTCTAATTTCTAGTTAGCCCCAAATCGTATCGCCGCCGCGTTCCGTCGATTCCGACCATCTCGAGCATCCTTTCGATCATCGGAACCCGTCATCACCTCCGCCGTCCCTCCGCGCACCTTCTCCATACACCCATCCAACCCAGCTCGCACAGGAGCTGGGGTTCGAGCTCTCCCGTCCGTCGCTTCGCCGGAGCTCGCTCATCCCGACGCATAGACCACATCCACACCGCCTAACCGGGTCGAGGCACTTTGCCCTCGACCCGCGAAGCTTCTGACCTATTTTGCAGGACCAGAGGAGGCTATCTGAGGCCTCCCGACATTCGACAAGGAGCTTTCCTCCGCCGACCTTGCCGGAGCCCCTCCAGGGTTCGGCTGGGCCATCGGAGTCGACCATTAGCTGCGGAGCTCCATCGCGCATCTTCTCCGATATCTGGAAGCAACAGACGAGGACCACAGCGCTCGCACGAGGCCGGCGAAGCTCGCCGGCTGAGTGTTCTTCCACCATCCTCGCCAGCCGTCCGATCAGCCTCGACCTCCAGTTGTCATCTCGTCCGTCCATTCCAGGAGGAGCAGCCACCGTCCGATCCTTGGAGAGGAGATCTGGAGCGCCCACCAGCGTACCCGTCAGATCATCCACGTGGAGCGCATCCGACGGCCCGCTTAATAAGGGGTAAATTACCCTTAGGCCCAGCCTTTGTTTTTATTGAGTTTTAGTCCTGTAAATATTTTAGCAAGTTGTTCAGTTTAGTGTTATTTGCATACTGGACCTCGTACTTTAGTTTATTTGCACTTATGCCCCGGTTTGTGTGAGCCACGTGCTTCGTCACGTGTATGTTTGGTGTAATTGCAACTTTAGTCCTGTAGTTCTGGTTGTTCGTTAATGAATGAAAACATTTTAGTATTTGCATATATGCCCCTGTGAGTGTTTTAATTCCGCATGTGCGCCTATTAGTGGGTTATTTGCAAGACAGCCCCTGGACTTCTTGGTACGAGTTACCAGAAGGTCCTCGGGACTTGTTTTTCTTACCAAAAGGTCCCTGAGTGCCCCAGGCACGCGCCGCGCGCGTGACTTGCTGGGTTAATTGCACCAGGACCCCAGAACTTTGGGTATTTGCACTTTGGTCCCTGTGCACAGTGCCCTCTTGTTATTTTTGAATAAAATATCAAATCACCTCCAAATTCAATGAAAATTTGACCCATGGTTCCGGCCATGGTGTAGGATTTTCGAGAATTTTTGAGGACATTTCTGAGTTTATTTGCTATTTTTTAAGAATTCAAAAACATCTATTTTTGGCACTGTTCAGTTTTAAAAATCACAAAAAAATATAAAAACACCCCTAAAAATTCTATAAAAATTAGGTACTGTTTATTTTGTGTTCTTTGATTTTCTAGCCAAGTTTGGCTAATTTTCATCACTGAAAACCCATAAAAACTTAAAAACCCTCAAAAACTCATAAAAATTCTAATAAATACATTAAAAACCCAAAAACCATAATTTTGGTACTCAAATTTTCCTTGTTTTACCTAGTTTACAGGAAAAATACCTCCAGGTCCTCTTGAGGTCCTTAGATATTTTATCTAGGGATTTTGGGCCTGGCTGGACAGTACCTTGTAGTTTCGCCACTGTTTGATTTTTAGAAAATAAAATATATATCAGAAAAAAATCAAAAATTCATCAAAAACACAGAAAAATATAAAACACATAAAAATATTTTTTTCCTGAATTTTTGCTTGCCTTTTAGTGCATTAAATAATTTGTTGAAGTGTGCTTGTTTTTGCTTTTCTCATTTTCTTCACATATTAAAAATTCCAAAAAATTTTAAAAACAAATAAAAACCACTAAAAAAATGTTTTCCCTTTTTCTCTGATTTTTTGACTACTTCGTAGGCTTTTTAGCCAATCCGTGCTCCTTGAGTTCGACCCTGGGTGCTATACCAGGTAAATCTCATAGCAGGACCGCTCACTTTGTTTTGATTGATCTTTGATTTATTTAGTGGTCTGATATTTTTCTTGATTAAGTTAGCCTGATCGCTTGGGTCGCAACGACCCTATTTTTGTACCTTATACCCTAGTGGTCAGGCCGCTTATCAAGGTCCGCGAAGCAGAGTGGTCCAGGGGGAGTTGACCGGGGGTCAACATCCCCTGTGGACCAATGGGAATTCAACATCCATTAATTATTTGTAAATTAAATAAAAAATAGTAAATGGTTTTATTTCAAAATATTTTCAACATGAAAACTGTTTATTATTTTTCAAAGTATTTTTTAATGATATTTATTGATTTTTTTGAAAAATAAATTAATGTATTTACATTATGTATTATTATATATAGGTAAAAATACTTGGGCATTTTTCATTTTTATTTTTATTTGTTTATTTTTGTATAATTATACCTATTTTATATTTATTTACTTACAACATAAAATGTGGGATATAAACTAATTTTTATTTAATTTTTATTATGTATTTTCAAGGGTCGAATAAATATGTATATGTACATATATACATGGCATTCACAAGAGGGAGAGAGATAATTTTATTTTTATTTTTATTTTATTTTTCTCATTTTTATTGTATTTTTATAAGTATATACACATTATGAGGAACACATGCATATTTTTATTTAATGAAAATGACATATATACATAAAAAGGGGAATATCTGTACATAGATGAATGACCCTATCTCTTTCTACTTGTTTTATTTTGCGGTCAAGCCACTGATTGGCCTTCCCTTGGGTTCGGAACACTCAATATTTATTCTAAATATTTTCCTCTTTTTCTTTATTTCTTTATTTTTATTTTTGTGCAAAAACATGCTAATTATTGTTATTTATATGAAGCTTGCAATTTAACAAGTTATTGTATTTACAAGTATTTACATGGTATTTTGCCAAGATTTCTAGCTAAAATAAAGGAATAAAGAGTGATGAATGGGGATTCATCACCCCCTATACTTTACTTTTGCTAGTCCCTTAGCAAACACTTATTTGAAAAAGAAGTGAAAAGGAAAAAGAAAAAGAAAAAGAAAAAGATGGGAAATCAAGGTTGATTATTAAACTTTCCTTCATTAAATTGAAATATGGAGCTCAATCAGACCTTTGGATTATTAATTTGTTGGAACCTTATTTGGACTTAAGCTTAAAACTTAACAGCCTCTAAGTTCCACCAATCTATGGTCAAGATTCCTCAATAAATCAGATCAGAACAAGTCTACATACACAAACTCTAATGACCATAAATCTTTCCTTGTATTGTGTAAGTGATATGTAGCTCCCCACCTCAGAAATGACAAAGAAACAACCTCCATCAACAAGGTAACCCTAATGCCTCGGTCTAGCAACTCTTTCCTCGAGGAGCGGGGTATTCCCTTCTAAGTTCAAGTGCAACCGGCTCAAGAAGAGGGGGAAGAAAAGAATGGACCATGATCAGTGTTGCCATGTATCCCTGGGAGCTCTAACCAGTGTAGCTGAGTCTCCCGCTGCAAGCTTCATGAGATGGTCATGTGTAACATAAGCTTTGCTTTATTTGGCTATATACACTCCGGTGGGATTATTAAATTTTCAATCCAACCCACTAGTTTTTTGGAGTTTTTCTTTTTTTGCACATTTTTTTGATGTGCATATGTACAACATATCTACGTGGTGCAACATATATACATAAGGAGTTTTTCCTCTTGAGCCAATAGACTATCCCTCTTTTGAAGCTTTATTGCAACCCACAAATCATGTCTTTAGACTTCATAACCACCAGACCAAGTTGAGACGCACTTCCTTCAGTATAAGAAGAAGAGAGGTTCCGCCTAGAAGTACTACCCTCATATGCTACCCCAAGTCGAAGGAAACTGCCTCCTCACCACCTCATCCATGGAATGCTAAGTGTAAAGTGCTGGTGCAAGTAAAGCCATTGTCTCTGAGAGTCATGTGTGTATTGTTAAGTGCTCTACTTAGGCTCATCAAGATGACATATGCTCATAGCCTAGTGGACTCAAAGAATTAAGTCCCAATGGATCTAAAAAGTCTTAATCCTAAGCCCTATAAGGTTCTTCTTAGCATTAGGTGGATTAAGGATTTAACCAAGCTCCATTTTCCAATTTAATTCCAGGTCCGTTTAAATGTCAACTATAATTTGGAAAAACTGTACAAATATTTACAAATATGCAAATTTTTACAAGATTTTACAAATGCGCAAATTTTTTGAAAAATGTTTGCAAACATGGATGTATGCATGAATGTGAAGTTTTGCAAAATATTTACAAAAATTTACACAAGGTTTTTGCAAATTTTTTGTTTTTCAAACATTTTACAAAAATTTTGTACTATATACATAATTTTTATATCAAAATATTTACAAACTATTTACATAAATCATTTTTACAATCATTTGTACAAAAATAATTTTTATAAATAGCTAGGTATGTGCAAAAAGAATTTTATGTACAAAGGAAAATTTTTAAATTTTTATGGATTTTTAACCATTTTATTTATTTACACACTCACACAAAGTACGAGTTATGGCTAAAGTATATATGAAATGTATACGACCCCCCCATACTTAGCTCAAACGATGTCCTCAGAGTGAATCAAGAGCGATGAAGAAGACATAACTCCTGCTTAGTATAGGGAAGTGAAAAGGAATGGTATATAGAAAGACGAATCAAAGAATAGAGTGAAGTGGACTCGATGTTTCCCCCTATACTTAGGATCAAGTAATCCTAAGTATAGCAAGCTGTACATGAAAGGAAATCCGAGTGGAAGGATGTACAGGGTCTACTCCCCCCCTATATTTAGGGTAAAATATCCCTATGTATAGGCAGCAAAACAGAGGTAGAAAGAATCGATAGAATACCCAAGAGTCCTACACCCCCCTATACTTAGGGTAAAGTACACCCTAAGCATAACATAATCATAAGATGAGAAAGGGGTGTGGGACTATAGAATGGAGTGATATGGACAACTGGATCTATACAAGTCCGAAGAACAGTGATAATCAGGCGTGAGATGCAATAAATGTGAATCAAGAGACCACATCTCACGCAAGATGAATCGGGAAAACGTCAACGACCCGCGGCTCTTGATCTAGATATGTCTTGAGCCGCTGGCCGTTAACATGAAAGGTAACATCAGAAGACAACTCAGATATATCAATACTCCCATTGTCATGTACCTTTCAAACCAAATAGGGTCCCTTCCATTTTCTTTGTACCTTCCCTAGAAATAGACGAAGCCTAGCATCAAACAACCATACTCTCTGTCCTGGCTCAAACTGCTTGTGGATGATATGAGAATCATGCCACTCCTTCACTCTCTCCTTATATTGTAGACTGCTCGAAAAGGTTGTATCACAAAGCTCCTCCAGGGCTGCTAACTCTACCCTCCTCTGATCTCCTACACTCATTGGATCCAAAAGTATATCTGTGACTGCCCAAAGTGACCTATGTCTCAACTCAATAGGTAAATGGCAGGACTTGCCATAAATGAGGTGAAAGGGAGATGTACCCAAAGGAGTCTTGAAGGATGTCCGATATGCCTACAAGACCGAGTCCAAAAGCTGTGACCAATCCTTTCGGTCAGGACGGACGACCTTCTGCAATATAGTCTTGATCTCCCTGTTCGACACTTTAGCAAGACCATTCGTCTGAGGGTGGTATGGAGTGGCTACTCGATGGTCTGTGCTGAACTAGCTAGCAAGGGCCTTTACCTTGTCGTTGACGAAATGAGACCCCCCGTCAGATATCAACACTCGAGGTACCTCGAACCATAAAATGATGTTCTTCCTCAAAAATATGCAAACAGTCCTAGCATCTGCGGTTCGGGCGGGGATGACCTCAACCCATCGACTCACATAATCCACGACCAACAGAATGTACTCAAATCCCTGACTCTTAGGGAATGGACCCATGAAATCGATGCCCCATGCATCAAAAACCTCACAGAAGTGAATGGGCCGCATTGCATCATATCACGTTGTCCACAAGTGCCCGTCCTCTGATAGTCAATACATCTCTTCACGAACTCATCAGAGTCCTTGAAGAGAGTAGGCCACCATAGGCCGGATTGGAGCACTTTCTGTGCCGTTCTCCTCCCAGAGTGATGTCCTCCTGCCTCAAGCTTGTGGCAGTAAGTAAGGATGCTGTGGTGCTTCTCCTGATGATATCCCCTCCTTCATGATAAAGGACGGGATTCTCCCAATGGTAAAACTTGGCCTTCGTGAGGAAGGTCTCAAGTTTCTACCTGGGCCAATCGTGTGGAACTTTCTTGGCGACAAGATAGTTCACAATATTGGCATACCATGGGAGAGAGGCGATAGCAAGAATCGCCTCATCTGGGAAGGTCTCATATATAGGCTCAATCTGCTAAGAATCCTCAAGAAACTCTAATCGGGAGAGATGATCCGCCACCACATTCTTGACTCTGGGCTTATCCTTAATCTCTATATCAAACTCCTAGATTAGAAGGATCCATCTGGTCAATCTGGCTTTGGCATCCTTCTTTACCATGAGGTATCCGATGGTTGTATGATCAGTATAGATGGTCACTCTAGATCCAATGATGTACGATCTGAACTTATCTAGGGCGAAGACTACGACCAGCATCTCCTTCTCAGTGACGATGTAGTTCTGATGAGCGGCATCCAAAGTATGGCTAGCGTAGTGAATAGCAAGGGGGACTCCATCCCTCCTCTGTCCCAGCACGGCCCCTACGGCAAAATCGGAGGCGTCCGTCATGATCTCGAATGGGAGAGACCAATCAGGAGGCTGGAGAACAGGAGCCTCGACAACACAACTCTTGAGAGTCTCAAATGATGCTAGACACTTATCATCAACAAGGAACTCGGTGTCTTTCATCAACAGATCAATCAACGGTCGGACAATCTTGCTGAAATCATGAATGAAGCGTCGGTAGGAACCGACGTGCCCCAGAAAAGACCGTAACTGCCGCAAGTTGGACAGTGGATTGAGTTTTCTAATGACATCCACCTTGGTCGGATCTACCTCCATGCCACTGTTGGAGATGATATGGCCAAGCACCGTCCCCTGAGTTACCATGAAGTGACTCTTCTCCCAAGACAACACAAGGTGAACCTCTATGCATCGCTGAAGGACGCGGTCTAGGCAGCCAAGACAAGAATCGAATCCGTCACCGTAGACCGAGAAATCATCCATGAAGACCTCCAAGCACTCCCCCACCATGTCTGAAAAGATGGACAACATGCATCTCTGGAATGTCGTTGGAGCGTTGCACAATCCAAATGGCATGTGTCTGAAAGCATATGTCCCGAAGGGACATGTGAAGGTGATCTTGTCTTGGTCCTCGGACGCAATGGCCACTTGATTGTGTTCGGAGTACCAGTCCAAGAAACAGTAATGGCTCTTCCCTTCCAGCCTCTCTATAATATGATCAATAAAGGGTAAGGGAAAATGATCCTTCTTGGTGTCCTAGTTCAATTGTCTATAGTCCACACAGACCCACCAAGAAGTGGGTACCCGGGTAGCGATCTCCTCTCCAGACTCACTAACAACTGTGGTGATGCCTGTCTTCTTGGGCACCACATGTAACGGACTGACCCATTTGGAGTCGGAGATGGGGTAGATAAAATCGGTGCTCCACCATTTCAAGATCTCCTTCATGACAACATCTCGAAGGTTCGGGTTCACCCGCCGCTGGAACTCACGCGACGGCTTCGCGTCCTCCTCGAGATAGATATGGTGGGAGCACAGGACCAGACTTATCCCCTGGAGATCGGCTACACTCCATCCTATCGACTTGCGATTCTTTTCAAGAACCCCCATCAGACGGGATTCCTTCTCTCCAGTCAAATCAGCGGAGATAATGACGGGGTACATCTCATGCTCACCCGCAAGGAACATATACTTCTGCGATGACGGTAGTGGCTTCAGCTCTGGATAAGTAAGTGCTAGCGGATCTGGCCTCTGAAAGGTCTGAGTCAATGCTGGCAAATATGCATGAGAGAATGAGAACTCTCGCTCACAATCTGAATTTGGCGAAGGCTGCTCTGCTGCGGTGTCTCTGCTCTGTGTGGGATCAGCCTCCTCCCTAGCTATAGGCTCTGTGGAAGTTAGACAAGGTATCCAATCATCAAACTCTACCCAGTCAATATATGACTTCGAGGGATCTGTATCAGAATCACAAACAAACTCTGTCTCACGATCGGGGACCTGATCTGCTGCCTGAGATGTATCCTGGACCAGGAATGCGCTCTCCAAGCTCTCCTCTACTAGCGTCTCTGCATCAACAAACACTAAAGATGAGAGGATGGCATGTGCGACTGGATCTGCCCAAATTGCCTCGTCATCTGTGATCACAAAATTGCAGTCCTAGTGGATGTCTCATCCTGCCTCTGTCACCTGCTCTGAATCGGAAGTTGGCTCTGAGCTGGCTGAATCTCTGGTTCTAGTCTCCTCGACCGTCTCTATTCGTATACTCTCTCCCTCGACGTGAAAGTACACCTTCCCACTATAATGGTCTGACACTGCCTTGGCTATGGCCAAGAACGGGCGTCCTAAAATGATGGGGGTATCGGTCACGGACTCAGAGATCTCCATGTCCAACACAACGAAGTCCACAGGGAATTTCAGGCCCTGAATTGTGACGACAACGTCCATCAGCAACCCCTTCGGCCTCTTAACAGATCGATTAGCAAACTGAAGGACCGTCCTGCTCTGTCGTAGAGGGCCCAACTCGAAGCGGTCGAGAAGGGATGCCGAAAGTAGGTTGATCGAAGAACCGTTGTCTGATAGAGTGCGGTCGAACCTCTGCTCATGAATGTGGCATCTGACATACGGGGCTTCTGCATCTGGCCTCTTGGCTGGCAGACGGTTCTGGATCGTGAAACAAATGGCACGAGTGAGCACATGGATCTCTGACTGATGGTTCCGCCTCTTCCTCCTAACTGTAGTCCTGTTTCTGAGTGATCGCTGAAAGAGAGGTATGTGCTCCAAGGCCTCCTGTAGAGTCAGCTGTATCTGAAATCTATCCATCATCTGCTGGCTGAACTCTATCTGATGGTTTTTTTTTCTGATTTTCTTTTTTCTGCCCCTTAGCCAAGTGGAGTGCTTGGGGAAAGGGGACTACAGGGTCCTTCTCAAATGAAGGATTAGGAGAGGGTATGGAATTCTCATGAACAACAGAATCCACACATACATCATCAAGTAATACAGGTGGATCCGAAAATAATAAACCCTTTCCTTTATTTGCATAAATGTCCTGAAATACATGTACGGAAGGAAAAATAACAGGACTAGCAGAATTGAAAATGGTAGCCTCAGTACCACCCTCGGCATCTCGAATAGCGGCATCAGTACCGCACTCTGGCTCAGCAACTGGTATGATGGTGTCAGTACCACCTCCTCCAACTGGTGAAGCGACGACCTCAACACCTTCGGTTTGATCAACATCCTTGGTGGCATCAGTACCACCATCATCATCATAATCATAAGCAGCATCAGCACCGCTCTCCTCCTCGCCTGGCGCTCCTGAATTGGCGTGGGATCATCGCTCAGATGAGGCGCCACCTGCTGGCATCCTACCGCTCCTAAGTGTAACAAAGTCAGCATCAAACATGGATGCAGTCGTATCACCAAGTGAAGCACTAGGAGTGGTAATCTCAGTGAACTCTAACTGCTCAGACTTCCTCTTGAGGTTGTTCGGATTTGGCTCGATCTGGGCAGGGATGGCAGCCTTCCCTCTCACAATCTCCCTCATCTCCTGGCGGAACTCATCCATCTCCCGTCGGAAGGTGGCCTACTGCTCAGTCATGAGGCGGGCTAGATCATCCAAGGCAGGGTTCTCATAGGTCGGGCCATGAGAACCTGACGGGTGGCCTCTCTGATAGTGAGGTTGCTGTTGCTGGTGAGGGTGAGAGGGGTACTGTTGATGATACTGTTGTTGAGGTTGCTCACGCCTCCAAGACTGTCCCTACTGATAGGGACGAGGACCATACTGCTCTCTGTGGGATGGTTGTTGCTGTTGTACTGGGCGCTGGGGCTGCTGGTGCTGCTCACGCTGCTGGTCGTACTGGCCACCCTGAACTGGAGGCTGCTGCTGGGAGCTGGTGCCTCCGGCCGACCAGCGAAATCCGGGATGGTCTCGTCAGATACCCGACTGGGGTCGGTCATACCAAATTCCATTGACGTCCATTGATGAATCTCGGATTCATCACTCTAAATCGCATTTATTAAGCTTAAGTCCCTAAAAATCAACTGCATTTCTGCATTTATTTCGCATAATTAGCATTCAGGCATGATTTCATAAGAATTGCATTTTAGCGTTAATTTCTGCATATTTTAAGAAGCCAAAAATCCAAGCCCAAATTGACCTGTAAATAAGCCTGACTTCCCCTATTTTTAACTCCTTCATGCTAACTCCGAATAACCCAAAGCCACTTCCATTGTGTACATATCACTCACAAGCATAAATGAAAAATACAAAAAAATCACTAACCCAAATAAGTGGACCAAAAACCCAAACCCTAGTTTCAGGATTTTCGGACTAAAAGCCACATATCTTCCCCATCCAATGTCCGATTTGATCCTACTCACTTTTGAACTAATGTACATTCAATTACCTTCAAAACAAGACCAAGTTCAAGTGAATCGGAGCTTGTATGTGAAAGTTGGGTTTTGGGCCTCTCTTGTACATTGTATATTTTCGCGGCTTTTTGACCGATATTTTATGTTTATATTTTCTTTATTAATAAAAATACAAAAAAATAGATTAAGGTGTCTTTTATTCATCTTTGATTTTTCCATATTTTTCCGGATTTTTATCGTGATTAAAAATGACAAAAAAATTAGAAAACCAAAAATCAAGGTATTCTATGTAGATGGGATACCCCAAAAATTCACTTTTTACATTTGACCGATTTTGGCTTTGATGTCTTCATGAAAGTTGTAGATCTCGTCGAGACGAGCATTTTTCGTGAAGGAACTTTTTCGATCCAAGGTCATTTGCTATTTCTTTTTGATTTTACAAAATGATTTCTCTTCGAATTTTCTGGTGCTGACACGTGGCAGCCCCAGGGGCCGCCATGTGTCAGCTGTTTTTCGCATTTTTTATATATCGTTTTTATAAAAAAAATAAAAAATAATAAAAAAAAACCGGCGCGCACGTGCAGTGCACGTGCCACCCCGCACGCGCACTGCACGCGCCCGCGCCCTCCTCTTACTCCCACTCCCTGCCACGTGGCCAACGCGCGGCCGTTCGATCAGCCGCTGATCGAACGACCCACACGCGTCTCCCTCCTCCCAACGACTCTTCGCGCTCCGCCGCCTCCTCCGATATCTCCGCAACGGCCGCCCTCCTCTTTCCTCGCAACTGCCCCGACTCCATCGCTGACCCCTCTCCTATTTAAAGAGCCCTGCCGCTACCGTCATCCCGATCCGTCGATCCTCATCGAGACCCCACTCTCCGGTGGTGACAGCCCGTGAGCAACCCTCTCCCCTCGCCGGCGTGATCCGAGAGGCTCCGCCTCTCGTCGCAGCAACGCCCCTGAAGCCGCTGCTTCGCTCCGGCGCCGCCGTTGAGCCCCAGGTACTCTCTCTCTCTCTCTCTCTTTCCATCTCTCTCCGCCGCCTCGACCACTTCATCTCCGACAACTCGCCTCCTCCGCCCGGCTCACCTCCGCCCGGCTCGCCTCCGCCTTCAGTCGAGCCACCGACTAACGTCTCCACCATCTCTACGCTTCACCGGCCAACATCAACGACCAACTTCATCTTCACCACCTTCGTCTTCAGCTCCGCCAGCCGCTTCATCGTCATCAACCGCCGACGCTACTCCGGCGACAGTCGCCGCCTTCGCCTCCTGGGCTCCGCCTCGACCGGCCCTCCAGAAGCCGGGCCTCCACACTACGCCGCGGAAGCTCCTCCACAGCTACGCCTCCGCTGAAAACTCCTCCGCCTTCGAGCCACGCCGTCAACGCCTCCATCGGCCCTCTCCTACATCACCGAGCTCCGACCCCTCTTGGCCGTGTGTCGGCCAGAGGCAGGCCAACGTCGCCGAGCGTTTCTTCCCCGACTCCATCGCCGCCTTCGCCGCCGGCGCAGAGGCCGAGACCCCCGTCACGTGAGCAGCACGTGAGGGCGGGGGAACGTCAGCAGACTTCATCCCCACGGGTCACGTGCGCTGCACGTGACCGCGTGGGTCATTTGCAGTCCGCCCCCCAACGCTTCCCTGATTTGCACCTTCGATCACTAACCAGAGGCACGTGATTCGCACGTGCCACTCTGGTGAATTTGCATAGGAACCCCCCTGTTTCTTGGTAATTACGCAAACCCCCCCGTCTGCATTTTTATTTTTATTGATTTTATTTAATTATATTGCACATATACCCCTGTGTTCTCCAGTCATTTTAGAACTATTCTCCACATCATTTTATTTATTTAAAAATAACATTTTGTTCATCTTTAAATTCTCTACATTTTGACAGGCTGTGGACATTTTTGTGAATTAAATTTGATTAATAAATAATTGTTTTGTGGAAATTGGAATATTTTGCCCAATCTGTGTTCTGAAATTCATAGTTAAATAATCGTTGTTCTAAAAATTCCCCAAAAATCAAATATCGTAGAGATTACTTTGATTAGCATTGTGCCAAAAATCTTTGCATTTGCATGCATCATTCGCCCTGTAAAAATCATTTTGTGCATTTCAATGTTTGATTTTTAATAGGTATTAAACCCCACATTTTCGAGGTTTAGGATTTTTCTGGGATCCATCACCTAGTGATAGATCTTAGATAATTTTATTTCTTGAAAATAAGTAGGTTTAATATTTATTATAATTAAATATTGAAAATCATTCTGTTTGCAGTTAAAAATCCATAAAAAATTCATATTGCATCCAAAAATTCCAAAAAAATTACAGTGCACTTATTTCATAATTTTTTACATCTCAGCCAAGTTTCGTAGTTTTCGGACACTATTTGAACGGAATTCACATTTTAGTCCATAAAATAGGCCGGATTTGCATATTGCACCCTCTATTGCATTGAAAATTTCCAAAAAAAGACCGCCTTGAAAACCGAACTCAAAATTGGATAGACATTAATCTAAGTTGTTCCTTTGACTCCTTGTGATCGACCTTGGGACTTGCCCAAGTAAAATAAACATAAAAACCACTTGATTGAATTTAATTAAAATTTGTGGTTATTTCTTGACTGTTTCCGATCGCCGCCTACAACGAACGACATCATTAATTTCACACTCGAACATTAAAAACACCTTCTTAACGCAGCTTTTTCGGGCTCGTCAGCATCAACGGCTCCTGCTCGTAGGTGGGTGGGGAAGTACTGCTAGGGGCTGATCCGGTTGATACGCCACCATCTGAGTGTCATGGGATGGTGGTGGCTAGTAGAACTGCGGTGACTGCTGGTACGATTCAGCCAGTACAAGGTGAACCTGTCTAGGCTGACTGGAGTGATGGGACGAGCTACCACTACTGCTCGGATCTCCTCGTTACCTGAGACGGGGCTCATAAGTCGTCTGTGCCTCCTGGAGACACATGATCTGTGTCTTCAGGACACTCAGCGTCTGTGTCATCTGATCCATCTACGATATGCCCTGGCACTTCTTCTTCTCGATCAACTTGATACGGTCCAGCTTCTCGCTGATAATGCCCATGTCTGTGGCTGTGGACTTTGCCTGTGCGGCAGCCGCTGACGAAGTGGAAGGACCAGCATCGACCTGTGCTATCCGTTGAAACTGCACGGCCTGTGGCTGGGGGCGTCCCTGAGTGTAGAGTCGGGTCTGAGACATCACGGTGTAGTTCTCGGCCATCTCCTCATAGATGGCCCAGACCTGATCCTCATCCTTGACGAAGTAGGAACTGCCACAAGAAGCATTCACCAGGCCCTGCAGCTCTGGTGTCAATCCGCAAAAGAAGCTCTGAACTAGGTTCGGCTTCGACATGTCATGGTGCGGGCATCTGTCGGTAAGCTCTCTAAACCTCTCCCATGCCTCATGAAACTGCTCGTTGGGGAGTATGGAGAAGTTGCTGATCAAGGCCCTCGCTGCATTGGTCCCTCTGAGTGGATAGTACTTGTTCAAGTACTCGGTGCGGAACTGCTCCCAGGTGTACACAAATCTCCCCAAATGCTTTAGCCAGTTGGCTGCTCTGTCAACAAGGGAGAACGACAAAGCCATCATCCGAATAGTATCCTCGTCCACATGCCGATCATGGATGGTGCTGCAGATCATCTCAAACTCCTGGAGATGAAGATGGGGCTCCTCTGTCCCGAGCCCGTGGAAGCGGGGGAGAAGCTGAATCGTTTGGGGGGGGAGGGGAACTTGAAGTCCCCCACGATCACTGGAAGTACGATTCATCGGTGCGTAAGTGTCGATCTGGGGTTGTGCAACTCCCGCATCGGTCTCGGCTGATCTGCTGCTGGCTGGACCGGCTCCTCCGGCTGATCTGGTTCCTCTCCCTCTGCTGGGGCTCTCGGCTGATCTCGCGTTGTCCTCAGCCTCTCCATCTCTCTCTTCATCTCCACCATGAAAGCTCCCTGATCTCGTATGTATCGCTGCATGGTCTCAAGGGAAGCTAATAGGGTGGTGTTGATCGCGCCCTGGTCCAACACATATGTCGTCGTCTCTGGTCTCTGACCCTTTGTGCGCTCCTCACTGCTGGCCATGGCCTCTGCAAAGGCAAAAGGCCTAATTAGGTGCCGATAAATCATCTGTCTGCTGTCTCTCATCTGGCACTGGTATCTCAGAAGTGGAAGAAGGGTGGTCAAGGGGGAACAGGGCGGTATCGAACTTGGGTTCGGAGAGTGGGTCTAACCAACCTAGATGAACGGGCCGGAGTGCTGAAAGCGGTGTAGCTAGAGGCTGCCTAATAGACCTACTGCCCATCATCTTGATCTGACGAGTCAGGCGAATGAGATCTGGAAAACACTCAAGATGAGCAAACAAACCCCAGGTTCACCTACACAATACAGAGCTGATGACTGTAAGAGATCGGTCAATTATCTTGTCAATTTTATTTTAGGTGATAATGTCAGTCTATCAGAGCGGTTAAGCGAGCTGATGGGAATCCAATCTTCCCAACAGACTGTCCCGTATAAAAGACCGGTAGTCTGATCGGAGATCGGATATGGCTCTAGCCTAGTGTGCAGGTCGCTCTCTCGCTCATCCAAACCAGACAAGGAGAGGTTGCTCTTCCCAAGATAAATTTTTAGATTAAGTGTCTTTTAGGGTCAAGTGTGTTTAGCAGTCCTTATTTTATAGTTTTTCTTTTTAGGTATTTTTCAATGCAAGTAACGTCTAATGAATTTTTCTATTCTCCTGATTATTTAAGTCCGAAAACAGGGGGAGAAGACAAAAAGCTGATGCGTGATAAAATCAATGATGCATGCAGAGTAAGAGATGCGTACCTGACTCCAACAGTCTACATGCAAAGTGATCCGCGCATAAAAGTAAAGACAGAAAATAAACTACCTATATGATGCACGAGAAACCGGCCTTTAACAGAGTAGTTCTTCACGAGAAGCACAGTAGCCGGGCACTCAAACCTAAGTCCAGAGTCCTATCTTGGGAGCCACTCGGTGTCCGCCACAACGGATCCTGCAAGCGCTGTATGTGACTCCTCAAGACACGTGGACTAGAGTCTAAGTAATCTGGATTTTTCTTGTGAATTAATTAATTAGGTCTAATTATGATCTAATAGGAACAAGCAGATAATTAGGGATTGGATCCTAATCAATTAAATCACAATCAAGATAAAATCCTAAGCTAATGCCAAAACCGCGTAAATCAGATAGGCAGTAATATGGAATATACGAGAAAACTAAAACCAAAGAAAACGCGGTAAGGTCCCCCGAGCACACCGGTGCTCGGCGAAACAGACCCCGATATCACCAAAGTCCAAGTCTGAGTGTTCCTGTATTATTACAATAATAGAGGTTCTGTTGAAAATAAAACTAAACTACGCTAAGCTAAAATACGGCTATTCTACGATTGTTTGCGTCTCCCGCGCTCCTGCTCGCCTCCTCACGCTCTCATGCGGCTCTATGCAGACAAGAGTCACCTCCGAATCCTGTGGTTGCGTCGGCTTCCGAAAAAGCCACATCGGTCCTCGGGCCCTCGCAAAAAAACAAGACAGAAATGTATCAGACCAGATTATTATAAAAATATGCTAATAAATCAGAAGAAAAATATATATACAACTATGAACAAAAAGCCACGAAAAAGTAAACCGCAAAAAACAAAAATGACTACTAAGTCGTTTTCCCGGCAATGACTCCATTTTGATGAGCCGGAATACCGAGCGACTAAGGGAGATAAATATCAAGGGTCGTTGCGACCTCAATCCCTCGAATCAGACTCAACAAGAAAAATAGACCACAAAAATGAATAGTCAGTCAAAAACCAAATAAGAGGTCTCACTATTTATTTAACCTGGTATAGTGACTAGGGTCGAACACAAGGAGCACGAATTGGCCAAGTGGCCTACAAAGTAGTCAAAAATGTAGAAAAGAATAAAATATTTTTTGTGCAATTTTAGGGGTTTTTAAATTTTTTGTATTTTTAGTTATGAAGAAAAAGCTAGAAAAAGGCACACACAACTAATTATTTAGCCACACAAATCAGCTCAGAAAATTACAATAAAAATATTTTTGTGTTTTTGTGAATTTTTTAGTGTTTTTGATAATTTTTTCTGAATTTTATATTTTTTTGTTGGTTTTATAAAAAAAAGCAAAAACATAGAACTAATATGCGGCCAGATTTGAAAGGCTATCTAAAAATAGATAAATAGCTTAATAAAATCTGGAGATAATTTTAGGGATTTTTACCCGGCAGACCCTGTAATCTTTGCAATTACCGCTACGACCTCTGAAACATCCTAATTCCTCCCTCGACCCCGAAAACTTGTTAACCCTTACCCTACAGACCCTGTGGTTAACTCCTGGTCATTTATCCATTTAAAGTAACTGGATTCCGTTATATTTTTTATGTTTTACCCATTTTATTTATGAAATTTACATAGAATGTCATTCCATCATCCCCCACACCCCCGTCCAGGTCCCCTCTTCAAGGGCCTGCCCCCCACCACCGCGCGACGCCCCTCTGATGTGCTCCCGGCCCCCCTGCCGCTGATGGAGCTCCCAGCCCCCTGCTTCCGCTGATGGAGTCCCCCCCTCCCTCCCTTCCGCGGATGACCTGCAACACTCCCCCTGCGCCGGCCGATGGTGCTTGATCTTGCAAGTGCTCCTGTTAGTTTTAACCACCCCTCTCGTCTCTGCCGATCTCCGAGTTGGGTTCTACAACAGCACGTGCCCCAACGCTGAATCCATCATACGAGCGGTTGTGCAGAAACGATTCAACTCCGATCGCTCCATCACCGCCGCCCTCCTCCGCATGCATTTCCACGATTGCTTTGTTCGGGTACGTACATGTTGCATGGATTCATGATGCTGCATGTTTGGCACAACCAAATAGTTTACCAACTATATATCATTTGATCAGGGCTGCGATGCATCCATACTGATCGACTCGACAAGGCAACAACAGTCGGAGAAAGCGGCCGGACCCAACCTCACTGTCCGCGGCTTCGACCTAATAAACGAAGCCAAGACGGCCATGGAAGCGCAATGCCCGTCCACCGTCTCCTGCGCAGACGTCATCACCGTCGCCACACGGGACGTCGTCATCCTCGCAGGTGGCCCTAACTATGACATCCCCACCGGAAGGCGCGACGGCCTCGTCTCACGCACCGCTGACGTGTCTCTCCCCGGCCCGTCCTCCTCCGTCTCCCAGGCATTCCAGAGCTTCTCGGCTAAAGGGCTCACGATGGAGGATATGGTGACCCTTCTCGGCGCCCAAACCATAGGCGTCGCGCATTGCAGCTTTTTCCGCAACAGGCTCGTCAACTTCCAGGGTACCGGGAAGCCGGACCCGACGATGGATCCCGCTCTCAGGACCAAGCTCGTGGGGATCTGTGGAGCATCTAGGAGTGATCCCACGGCGTTCCTGGATCAGAACACGTCGGCTGTGGTGGACAATTAGTTCTACAGGCAGATAGTGGGGAAGAAGGGGGTGCTGCAGATAGACCAGCAGTTGGCTTTGGATAGGCTGAGCTCTGGGTTCGTGAACGGGTTCGCTTGGGATGGCGGTCTCTTCCAGAGGAAGTTCGCCGCTGCGATGGTGAAGATGGGGAGCATCGATGTCCTAGTGGGGACTGCGGGGGAGATCAGGAAGAGTTGCAATGTCTTCAACTCTCCACCTACGTATCCCCCCACCACCCCCGCCGATGACCTGCAACACCCCCCTCCACGCGTCGCACGATGCTGCCCCCCCTCCCTGCGCCGCCCGATGCTGCTCCCCGACCCCCCCTGCCGCTGCTAACCACCCCGCCGCTGATGGAGCTCCCAGCCCCCTGCTTCTCGCGTCCGATGCTGCTCCCAGCCCCCTCCCTTTCACCGGCGGATGGAGCCCCCTTGCTTCTCCCATCGGGGTTTTTTTTGTATTCTTTTTTATTATGTTGGTTAATCCTAACCGTCGGATGATAAATTGGTTAAGTTAACTCAAGACTAACCCAAGTAACTAACTCAAATATAGTTAAAATTGACGGTAGGATTCGTGGGGTAAGACGGAGCAAGTTTTCGGGGTCGAGGGAGGAATTAGGATGTTTCAGAGGTCGTAGCGGTAATTGCAAAAGATTACAGGGTCTGCCGGGTAAAAATCCCATAATTTTATATCCAACTACAAACAAAAACTAAGCTACAGAAAAGGAAATTATATTTTTTGGTTTTTTTAGAATTTTTAATGATTTTTATAAGGTTTTTATGATTTTTCAATTTTTAGGGGTTTTATATATCCAAATTACGCAAAAATTATAGTGAAGCAAGAAAACACTAAAACAAGCAGCACCTGATTTTTTTAGAATTTGTTGGTTATTTTTAATATTTTTAATTGATTTTATATTTCAAACAGTAGCAAAAATAGGTGTTTTTGAATTTTTAAAAATAGCAAACAGTAATAAAAATGTTCCAACAAATTAGTGAAATTTTTACACAGTGGCAGGAGCTACGTTTCCAAATTTCACAAAATTTGGAGTTGATTTGATATTTTATTCAACAAATAAACAAGGCACAACACACTTGGACCAAAATGCAAAGAAACAAAGTTCTAAGGGCTTAAGAATAACATGTGCAGAAACTACAACGGGTTCAATGCAAAATGCGCACAAATTTCAATACGTGCTCCAATTCCAGTATGCACAGGGTTATATACGCAAATATACAAAATATAACTTCAATACATAACAATCATAAAATCCAAGCCTTTAAACATGCAAAAAGCCCAAAGTCTCACGTGTCGAAGCACGTGTATCCACAAAATAAGGACTGAAATGCAATTACATTAAACTACATGTCCTGATATGCAAATTACCCAAGTGTGCTAAGTTATTTAATAGACTGAACAATAACTGAAATAAAGTGCAGGGGATCTGGCGCAAATTACTCAGCCAAAGCGCGTGTGGGTCGCGTGGGGGATGACGGGTCAGGCGGGGACTAGCTGATGGGCGTGCGGCTCTTATGGTGCTTCCTGGCAGATCGGACGGTCCTGGCACGAGGGCAAACGTGGGGTGTACGTGGCCGTCAGATCGTGGATCTAACGGCCTGTCAGTGGCAGGCGACGAACGGATCTGATGACGTCTGGAAGTGGAGAGATGGTCTGGACGAACTCCTCCTGGGAGAACTTCACTGGTGCGCTAGAGGTGCTCCGAGCGTCCGATGGAAGATTGAGAAGGAGGGTTCGTCTCGCGATGTTGTTCCGCGTCGGATGGTGGTGATCGATGGAGCTCCCAACGGTCCGATCCTCTGGCGAGGGAGGGCAGACCTGGGTGACTCCGGTGAGGTATGCGAAATGCGACTCAAGGGGGTAGCTCGCGCTTATTCACCTGTAAAGGAAAGCTCGTGCTTGTAGAAAGACTCCGACATGGGTTATTCGATAAACAGTAAAGAGAAGCGGGGTGATTTGGCGAAGGGGGGTCCCAGCGGAGGCGGTGGAAGGGACCTATCCCGATCTTGGCTCGGATAGCCAAGATCGAGGTGATCAGATCCTGGAAGAAGGGTGATGATGTGTCGGTGCGCCTATCTATATGGCTAAAACGAGGTGGCAGAGCTTCGGACACTGGGGCGGAGCTGGCGGAGCGAGATATGAACAATCAGATCTACTCGGCAATCAATAAGTTAATAGGGGTACCTGATGGAGGGAAACGTCTGTGGGAGAGATGCTGGATCTCCTGAGATCTTTGCCTCCATGGAATGATGCCTCCAGAGGCTCGAGCTCGCCCATGGCGGAGCGCGACGGCGATGACCACCGGACATGGGGCTAGGGCGTTGACGAACCGCGGTTGACCTACCCTTTAATGTTGTCTGATTAGACTAGTACGTTGCAGTCAGATAGATCCGCGTCAATCAAAAATTACCGCACAAATCGATGAATCTTCGAATTAAATTAATGTACGGTTTTATGTTTGTTTAGCATGGGCAAGCCCTAGGGTCGACTCAAGGAGGCAAAGGAACAACTCGAGATCAAGTTAGATGGATTAGATTACGGTTTTCCATGTGGGACTTTTTTTGTAATTTTTTATGCGATACAAATGCCAAATGCAATAATTAGGTTATTAAAAAATCAACAACTTAGCCAAATTTAATTTTAATGTGAAATTAATCCAAAATGACCAAATTGTATTTTTCCTATAGACCTAATTCAATGATTAACGCAAAATGGATTTTTTTGGAATTTTTGGATTTAAAATGCACAAATGAAAAATGTAAACTTTTTTAGGGGTTTTATGCAATTTTTCGTGCAATTGATACGCAAAAATTATGAAAAATTTACTGAAAGTTAAATATGATGGAATGAAGCTACCTAATATTTTTGGAATTTTCTGACACTTTTTGATTTTTTTATGAATATTTTACTGAAAATAGAGTGATTGCGGGTATTTAATTTCCAATAAATCTACGAAATCAAATTATCCAAAGAGCAATTTATCTCAAATAGATATTTCAATATGGAACCTAAGAGAGTTGAAATTTCCCAAAAATATTATTCGTGGAATTAATTAAAAATCAATTACAGAAATCACCCTACAATTTATTTTATACTCAAGACAACTCCGAATTGGACGAAATTTGGATAGTAATTAAAGCACACTTAGTGGCACCATTCATAATTTTTTTGCAATTTTTTGGAGTAATAAATGAACATGTGCGAATTTTAGAGCTTAAATGGGCAAAATATCACTGATTTTCAATGTATGATTTTTAATAAAATGTCAGATGCTCACAAAAATGCAATTTAATAGCCAGGAGATAAAAAAATTAATTGATAATCAACATGCTATTTTTTTTTGATAAGAAAATGATGTAAAAGGGCTGTCCAAATAAACGCTTAAATCCAGGGTTATAAGTGCAATACTGAAATGAAAGAAATCAACTCAAATGCTAACAGGGACTCTTTTTTGCAAATAACGAAACATAGAATGTACTAAATGCAATATTCACAATATAATATGAAGATGAAATGAGACCTTCTTCAGCAACGCTGCTAGGGCACAATGGACATGCGGTTAGGGCTGTGGCCACGGGGCGGCGAGCGGCGTTGAGGGAGAGGCAGTCCGGCGGAGGTCAGCAGCGCGAAGGTGGCGCACGGCCGAGGGTGGCTGCAGGCGGCTGTGCGCCTGGGGAGCTTCGCGTCGACGGCGATGGCGGGCCGCCCGCGTAGCGGCGCTGGAGGCGGAGGACGGGCCGGCCGCTGTGCGAAGCGGCGACTCGTATGGTTCCGCGCGGAGGCGCGAGGGCTGGTGGAGCGATCAGGAGCGCGGTGGCGCGCCTTGCTGACGGCGGGCGACGTGGAGGCGCAAGGCGGCTCGCGGCAGAGCTGGAGGGTGATGGCGCGGGAAGTTGGCGTGGGGACCGGCTGGGAGGTGTACGGTAGGGGGTCCAGGGGCTGTAGCGAGTGGCGAGGCGGCCGCTGGCGATGGCTGGCCGCGCACAGCCAGGAGGCGGAGGATGGAGGTGGTTGCAGCTGTCGTGCACGGCCGAGGCGCGTGGAGGGTAGAGGCCGAGGGCTGGAGCCGCGCTCACAGGCGGGCGACGCGGAGAGGACGCGTGGATGACGGTGTTGGTGGCAGAGCGGGCCGGCGGGGACATCCAGGAGCTGCTCCCTGTGGTTTTTTTTGTATTTTTTTGCAATTTTTTCTATTTTCTTTGTAAACAGCAAACATTAGTAAAATAAAAAAATTGGTGAATGATGATGATGATAGTGGTGGTGATGTGATGTTTGATGAAGATGATGATGAAAGAGTTGATTGTGATTGTGGTGGTTGTGGTGAAAATGGTAGATGATATTGTAGATGAAACAACAAGGAAAAAAATGTTAGATAAAAATGAAATGAAAAGATAGAGATAGAAAAATTACCCGCGGTTCGTCGGATTGTGGAGCCGCATTGTGCGGCTTCCGGTTGTGGCTTCGATCCGATTCGACGAATGAAGCTTTGCGATCTTGACGGGAAGTTCGCTACGTGGAGATTAACCGCGGATCTCGCCTGCAGGTTGTCGTCGCTCAACGTCTAAGGGGGAGCTGTCACCTCACGGATTAAACGGGGCTCGAACCTCTCTAACTCGTAGAATGGCGGATGAGTGTGAATGGAGGAGTGGAGGAGATTATAAAGAGGATGGATGGAGTTAGAGAAGAGATGGAGAGAGTGGAGGAAGTGGAGAAGATGTGGCTTCGAGTGGGGGAAAAGAAAGGAGAAGAGGTAAAAGGGGAATAAATAATAATATAATAATAATATAAAATAAATAGGCTACTAAAAATAATAATAATAAAATAATAATAATAAAATAATAAAATCTGAAAATAATAAAAAAATAAATCCGAAAATAATAAAATAATAAAATAAATTCGAAAATCAGGAAAATGGGGTGACATGTGGCGGCTCCAAGAGCTGCCACATGTCGCTCCCAGAAAATTCAAAGATTAAATGTAAAAAAATCAAAAAGAAATAACAAAAGGGATTAAATCAAAAAGTGGTCAACACAAAAGTTGCTCGTCTCAATGAGATCTACAACTTTCATGAAGGGTCGAAAATCAAATGAAATCATCTGTACAAAAATATATTTTTGGGTGGTACCTTATAGATATAAAATACCGCATTTTATCTTTTGCAATTTTTTTGTCATTTTTAAAATAGAGAAAAATTAAAATAAAAGTAGAGAAAATATGAAAAGAATATTTACAACTTAATCTAATTTTTTTAGATTTTTAATAATGAAGAAAATAAAACAATAAAATGCAGGGGTAAAACGGTCTTTATGTACAATGTACAAAAAGGGTCCAAAATCCAAGTTTTGCATATGAGCTCCGATTTTAATGAAATTAGTCTTGTTTCGAAGGTCTTTGAATGTATATTATTTTAAAAGTGAGTAGACCTCAATCAGACACTGTATGAGAGAGATATGTGCATTTTAAGGTTCATGATTTCAAACTTGGATTGGAGTTTTATTGGTTGATTTTACAAGTTAGTATTTTTTAGATATTTTTCTTTAATTAGTGTTAGTAATATATACATAATAGAGATGGTTTTATTGCATTTGGAGTTAGTATAAAATATATACAAATAGGGTATTTTATCTAATATACAGGTGAATCTTTACAAGTGAAATTGGCTTCTTATTTAATGCAAATATGAATGCTAAAATACATATGTTATCAATGCATGCCTGAATGCTAATTATGCGATATAAGTAGAAATATGCCTCTAATTACTCGGGAACACAGCTCTATTTTCAACTTTTAGAGTGATGAATCGCAGATTCATCAACCCCCTATACTTAAACCTTGCTCGTCCCCGAGCAACTAAAATGAAATGCAAGAGTGAAATGAGATTGGGTTCCATACCAAAGTCATGAACAAAAGGTGAAAATGGAGCTTGACTCGACCTTTGGATTAATTGTGTGGCGGAACCTTATTGGGATCTGAACTTAAGACCTAACATACTTCAAGTTCCACAAGTCTTCTATTCAAGACGCCTTAACAGTCAGGTCAGAACAAATCCTCAAACGCAAATTTCTGATGACTATGATTCTTACTTGTACTGTGTAAGTGATAAATAGCTCTCCACATCAGAAATGACTCGGAACCAGCCTCCTCTAACAAGGTAACTCAATAACTCGATCCAGTAACTCTTTCCTCGAGGAGCGGGGTATTCCCTTCTAAGTTCAAGTGCGACCAACTCAAGAGGAGGGGGTAGAGAAAAGAATAAAGAATGGATGGTAGCCAGTGTAGCTAACCTATCCCAGGATGCCTGACCAGTGTAGCCAAGTCATCCAGCTGCAGACTTCTTGCTAGTATACATACTCCAACAGGCAATTTTTTTTGTGGCCTATCTATTTTTTTTGGAGTTCTTGCATTTTTTTCTTTTTTCCCTTTTTTTGGAACTATATACAAGGTGCAGCATGTACATCAGGAGTTTTTCCTCTTGAGCCAGTAGACTATCCCTCTTTTGAAGCATTATTGCAACCCACGGCATCCCGTCCTTAGACTTAACACCACCAGACTAGGTTGAGATGCACTACCCTCCCTAGAGGAGGACGGATGTTTCCACTCGTGTGCTACTCCAAGCTAAAGGATTCTACCTCCTCACCACCTCATCAATGAAGAGCTACGTGCATTGTGCTTTGTCCAAGTTAGGTCACTGTCTAAAAGAATCATGCGTGTGCACGAGATATTCTACTTAGACTAATCAAGATGACATGTGAACATAGACTTGCGGACTCAAAGAATTAAGTCACTTGACCTGAAAAATCTTAACTCCAGTTCCTATAAGGTTCCTCTGAAATTAGGTTGATTAAGGTCAAATCAAGCCCATCCTCAATATCTACTCATAACTAGGTTCAGAACCCATTAGCTTTTCATCTTGCATATGCAAGATATGCAAATGAGAGGTGCAGATGACATGCTATGAATGAAATGCAAGACTTTTTTTAAATGCAAAGATGATATGTAAGAGTAAATAAGAAGCCTTATTTTCAACACAATTTTTTTGGTATAAGTATACAACAATTTGTATTATTTATGACAAGTTTTTAGTTTATACATAATATACATAGTATACAATTTTTTTCGGTATACATCCTATTTTACAACAAATTTTACAAAAGTATGTTTTACAAGAATTTTACATTTTTTATACAAGTATTATAGTACAACATTATACAAATTTTTTTTCAATTTTTACCCACCCCATAATTATTGCATAATATATACAAAAACACGCGAAAATACGTGAAAGTACGAGCTATGGGTAAAGTATATATGTAATATATACACGCCCCCCTATACTTAGCGTATGCTATGTCCTCAGAGCACGAAAAGCGACTAAAAAGACATAGGTCGGGCTAAGCGTAGGAGAGCTAAAATTACAAAAATCGTATAGAAGTCGCACCGCCCCCCTATACTTAGGCTCTTGACAGCCTAAGTGTAGAATAAGATCAAAAAATGGGGTGGACGAGGGCAAGAGGAAAACATGGTTGAGTATATACAAGGCAGGCAACGGTCCCCCCTATACTTAGGCTCTGGTCAGCCTAAGTATATGACAGGAGTGAGTATGAGGACCGATGTGATCTGGAGGATGTACAATGAATGGATGCGGGTCACTCTCCCCCCTATACTTAGGATCTGGTTATCCTAAGTATAGTCATAAAATGAAATGAGATGAGTCGGGGCGAGTGATTCGGATCACTGGGGAGGGAGGGAGAAAAAGTATATACAAGAAAGAGTGAGAATGTACAAGGATTAAGAAGGTTTGTGACGAACCTTCTTGCGGACGCGAGGAGGTGGATAATATACATATGTGTCGCTGTCAGAATCGTCCTCAGATGAATAATAGTGAGGTGTAGGGATCGTCCAACGAGGGTCGACACACGGCTGCTTGCTTAGATAAGGCTTGAGAACAGCCGAACTGAGCTCACTCATATAAATTACCTTGTCCGGGCCAGATGAGGACTCCTCAGAAAATTCCTTCTCCGGTGTGTTGAAGGAAACTTTCTTAGTCGGTTTTCTAGAACCTGAATCATTGAGAGGGAGATGAGAGAAACGCGCCTTGAGAGGTTCAGGGGAACTCCTCGAGGAATCAATTCTCGACTTCCTCTCACTAAATAGCCGACTAGAAGAGGGAGCAACCATGTTTTTATGTGGAGTCAATTTAATCTTGGTTGCTTCATTTAAAGGTCCAGGACGTGGTGTGGTGCTAACCATGGGTTCCTCATCAGACGAGTCACCATAAAGATTGTAATATTCCTGAAGGGTCAGCACACGGCTCGGGAAGGTGCTAATGGTCTCAGTCGGTTTGGCATTATTGGGCTCTTGTATCGGATCATCAAAATGGTCAAGGCAGTCAACAAAGGTCATGTTCGACTTAATGATAGCTTCTGATTGTGGAGTCCTCCTTAGAAGCTGTCCTGGTGGCGGTGCAAGCAGTTGATGAAGTGAAGATGTGGGGAGTCTCAGAACCAATGGTCGTCCGGGCAGTCGGTCTCTCAGGTGTAGTAGAAAGGTGGAACTCATCTACCTCTCGATGGTCACGACTGTCAGCGGATGTGTGGGTTACCTTAGAGTAAAGTGTATCAAAGAATGGGTGAGGTCGGAGTGCTTTCAATGATGAGAAATCGATCTCCCGAGTCTCGA